>OZ026627.1:72237457-72677957 GCA_964020975.1 Hermodice carunculata
GTTTCAATACAACACCCATATATGGTGACATGCCAAATAACCACTGGATGCACCTGTACATTGTATTTCAAGCAACTGAAATCACGTCTTTAATATACAGTGAACTATATAAAAGAGGGTATCTTAGCACCCGGTGCTGAGTTTGTACATCCATTTCTCGTCCCGATGGTAATGTCCCTACCCTCAATGGAAAGAAAGAACCTACACCTTGGGCAACTTTTGTTTGTCTCACGGGTGTCCAGGTGCACATTGTAGAATATCCCTGCTGTCAGGGACTCTGATATGATAATCCGGCTGGGGCAATACACCAAGCGATAAGTTACATATTGTTATAAGCATAATAAGTAAATAAATCCATGATGCAAACAGGTAATTAATTACCAGTTTTTCAGTTAACATGGGGTTCGGGTACTGAGCCCTTTTGAACTAATGTCCGAATCAATCAAATTTTGTTTTCTTATGGCTTGTGCATTGCCCCTAAATATATATATATATATATATATATATATATATATATATATATATATATATATATATATATATATAATGCTTGTGTGTACTACATAAATATTATTTTCGTTAATGTGGAATAAAACGATGATAATCACTAAAAATATTGAAATAGTTTTCTCTCTATTTCCTGTAACTTTCTGCACTTGCTTTAATCATATGATGAGTATGAATAGTCTAACAGAGTTTTCAATTTAAAGTCATTGTACGTTTTTGAAGAATACAGTTTGTTTTGAAGCAAACATGGATCAGCTGAAATTAAACAAATGTACTGGATTATGGTTACTTTTGCAAAAAATAACCCTTATATATATATATATATATATATATATATGTACATTTACCTCTCCCTGTGGCCATACTCTCCATAGTATTCACGATCATCACAATATAGGTTCTTCAAGCTGGTAACTCACTGTGGGGCCAAATGACCAATTTTTGTTACTTTTGAGTACATTTTTCATCATTTTCTGAATTCAAAGGCCAAATTTCATCACATTTGGCAGTTAGTGAGATGTGGCATAGATATTGAAAACTTGACCTTCTTTTGATATTGAAATGGCATTGAACACCAAAATGTAATTATTATCATATTCCTATGCCACGTTTCATCCACATATTATTACATATACTCATAATAGCCACTTTATTTGAAAACAGTGAAGTCTGAGACTTGTCATGAAAGAAAAATATTCGTCATATAATCAAAAATAAACTCATATAGGTAGAAAAGGTATTGTTCCCAACTTAAAGAAAAGTTTCGGATTGCTTCATTAAAATATTTCTGCCAACAGAACCAGCTAAAAGAGCAGATGGTTTTGAAAAGAAAAAAAAAAACACGTCACATCAATGTTTGATATTAGTGAAATAATATCAATTTGAAATCAGAGCTTCCGTTTCAATTTCCCTATCCAAGTTGACCGCCAACAATGGATTTATGGGCTAAAATTTTAAACGGATGTAATTTCTTTTAGACATAAGATTGTGGGATAATCTTTTGTTTTCCTTAGTTATCTACTAAATAAATGTTATCTTTGTGTTTAACGTATTCTACGCATGATGTTTGCCTGATTTTGTAAAAAAAAAAAGGAAAAACTACTCCGTATATATAGGAATATAAAGTTTTGGACATTTCGAAAAACGTTTCTTTCAAAATGTTCTACGCAAAACTTTACACAAATCGTTCTCTTTCTTTTCGCGATTTCTTTTTTTAAATGTGTCAAAAGACGAAAAGTGTCAAAACTACCTACCCAAATCACCAGTGACATTCAAGGTCACTGAATATGTCTAAATGTTTTGTACTTGTATGATCTATTAACATGTTAAGTTTCATCAAATATTGATTTCTCAACCGTACGTAGCCAGCATATCACCCCAATATGGCTATTCTAAAGCCCACTTTCGCCTTCATTGGTGTGTTTAGTGTAGAAAAATGTAGGCTAGCTTCTGGCCTATTGACGTAATGGTCTCCTCATTTTCTTTTGCTCTGTTTTTTGTGCTTTTCCTGTTTGTCATTTTCTGTTTGCAATTTCTTTGTTTGCATTTAAAGTTTGTGACCCATGCTAGTGCGATGGTGACCATTGCACATGAACATGTAAAAAGGTGCAACACAGAACGCCAGTCTCCACGAATTGACTTAACATGTCAGTAAAGGTATTCAGGGAAAGAAAACAGCAAATAAGCATGTGGAGTACGCATACACACAACGAAATAGGTAACACGGTAACTGTTTAATAAGTCAAGGAGCAAAGCAAGAGGTTTCACATGACTCTCTGTAATCTGTACTTGGCATAACCCTGTGCAAACCAACTTGTGGCTGATCATCCTGGAGTTACCATGACGTTAACATGCAGTTTCACAACGCCAGGTTGTCTATTTTAACATGGCGTTGACTGCAGGGCTAACATAGACGTGCGCAACTTGCCATTTAAATGATATGATCTCACTTGAGAAATACAAACGCCAGCAATTTTGAATTGAAGTTACCCTTAAAATGATGTTATCTAAATTCCTTTTTGCAGGAAATGCCTTGGTCATCATATCTGTAACAAAGTTTCAATCTATGAGGACACCAACAAATGTTCTCTTGTTGAACTTATCAATCACTGATTATATTGTACTTCTAATTGCATTCCCATATAAGGTAATTGTTTTTCTTGGCTTAATCTTTGGATATGTATACCCAGTTCTTAGACACATATTGACCTGTGTGCTCATCATATATCATAAATTTGAAAGTTCTTGCCTGAAAATTGGTCAAAAAGACCCATGTACAGTACATGCATCGAAAGTGAATATGAAAAAGGATATCTGGTTAAAAGAAACCAAGTGTGGCAAAAATCAAAGAAAAATTGTATCCGTTCACGTGTGCTTAGCAAGGATAATGTTCAATTTTTCTTATTAAAGGATGACTGATTTCTGCCTATAATAGTTACATGTTGTCGCAATCATATATTCTCATCAAGGTACTAAATTGCTCCTGTTCATGCTTGCGACATATTACTCGTTTGGAGCTTTTAACTTCGAAACTGTAATCAAGCGAACTGCTTCCTTCCAATTAAACACAAATATCACCACTTGTGGTGAGGTTTAGTTACCCCTTCCCAACGTCCTTTGCCCAAGTGTACCCACTCCTGTCAGGTAATTGCCATCCTTTGCATAACAACGCAGGTTGAGGGCTGAGGCTATAAAAACCGGTCCTGTGTGAGGCTCATACTGGAGTGGCCAAGGAATGTGCCACATGAATGCACGTCATGTCATGAGCTGAGCTTTCGTTCCATTTCATATATAACCGGAACTGCGGTCCGATACAGAAAGAAGAACAAAGCTTAGTATTGATCAGCTGATTGAAACTTTGAGTCTATAATAAGGTACATTGCAGATTAATGTGCTTTAAGTAGAGACCTGGTTTAACATTAGTTTTTTTTCTTGTTTTTTTTTCTTCTTTTTCTCCTATTTTATTTTATTTTATTTTATTTTATTTTATTTTATTTTATTTTATTTTATTTTTATTTATTTTTTTTTTTTTGATAGACCTCCTTTAGGTGATGTGTTGGGGTTTCGTGTAATTGGAAGAACAAGGAAGTTATAGTTTATGAGACACTTGAAACGTTTAATAATGACACAAACATTGTTTCGGGATATAATAACAACGTTCATATATTTATATGGAGAAAAATGGAAAAAGAAGGTAAATAACAGAAATAACATAAAACAAAATAAAATTGATGTATACAGAATATAAGAATCATGGTCTTGAAATGATCATAACGATAAGGGAAAAGACGCTGGATGTTTGCGGATAAATTTTATGTTACAAGAAGTCTTAGTTCTGCTGACTGCCTCTTTTATGGTTTCCGATTATTTATATTTCAAGTGTATAAAGCTATGTGACGTTCAAAGACGTTGTCGTCCGCCCATGTGCATCAGCATTATTCCACTTATTGGCATGATTTGTTATCAATGGTAATTAAATGAGGAAATAAGAAATTAATAAAAGTACAAAAAGGCAACAGTGTTTCCCGGAAACTGCCGCTGGTCAAGATTTACTTTAAGCATATTCCCACTTGTTGTAAGGTTAATCCCATCATCAGTTTAGCCGAATAAGTCAACGGCTATAAAATCAAACAAGGCCTATTTTAAGCACAAGTAAAATATTCAAAATAATCCCCTAAGAGGTTTAATAGGAGATGACACCCTCCAAGAAATCAGCTAAACTGACGAAATCAGTTGGGCCTCAGTTTGTGTAATAAAATGTATGGATCCACCCAAGGCATATGCAACATATGCATAATTCCATTCTTTTAAAAATTCCATATACGCTCATGTATCCTTGTAAACCACATTAAACACACAAACATTTATTCTCACTGGTCATAATATAGTTATTGTTAGGTATTTAAAAGCAGAGTATATTAATGGGAACACCTAGTGAACACGTTTGGCATGAATTGACCTAAGCTTCATCCCTAGTAAATTTAAAGAATATCTGGCCATCATACCGGGAGATATCCGAAATTACTAAAACGTAGTAAATCATTGAATATGAAAGAACTACCAGATGAAGAATTTATAGTGAGGAAGCATTCGGGAGGTACCACTCTATAAATTTGAAGTCATTTGGCCAAAGCAGTTTGATAGCTGATTTTGAAAAAAATCCTGAAAAAAAATCCATATGAGATTCAAATGTGTCTTGGACATTAACATTTGAGCAAACGAAAGCCAGGAACAGTAAACTTTCCCCAAGCCAGACGAGGTTCCACCCAATTGTTGATGGCAGGTCTAACCCGTAAATGAATGGATGAGCATACTACCAACCATATGTTATTTGGGGTCACAAAGAAGTAAGCTGCGCTAAAAATGGTAATTTATATTGTAATACAATCTATGGATTGTGTGGAATTCTTTGTAATGGGTTACAGGCGGGTAGAGTATGAATATTTTCAAACCGTTTTGTCGTTTGAACATCAACAACACATGGAAATCCGAGTTTCTCGACTGGAAATAGTTGCTAGCCCAGCTTAGGTGGTATAGATAGGAATGGTCATGAAATCTAAACCTATATCTACCTCAAATACTAAATATAAATATTTTGGCGTCCTAACGGCAAAAGCTTTCACGGACAAAGCTTCTGTATAATGTTATCACTCTTAACAGACAAGTCACATCAGACAAATACAGCAACCCACCGAAATTGGCCAAGAATTAACACGTTTGGAAAATAATAGCAAAAGAGCAATATACGAATATGCAAAATACGTTTCGTATCTTTCAATTTTAATTTCTTTTGCATTCGTAAATGTTGTAAGGAAATAGCATTTTAAATATTACACCCAGTATGAAATGTAACAAAAAATAGATAGGGTGAACAGATCCGTCATTCTAGCCATTATGCAAGTTATGTTAACATATTAGAGGCAGATTTCGTCATGCATACATGATTCTTATACAAGTCAACACAAAATATTGATTTTTCAGATTATGGACTACTTTTTCCCTTACGATGTAATTCGCTCATCCCTGGAATGCAAATTGATACATTTTATAGAATATTTCGCTATTGGGTCCTCAATGGCTGGAATGGTTGTCATTAGTATTGAAAGGTAAGATGTCAAGCACTCCAATGGGGACACGAAATGCAGTGTTTTTTTTTTGTTTTTTTTTTTTTTTTGTTTTTTGTTTTTTGTTGTTGTTCTTGTTGGTTTTTTTGTTTTGTTTTTTTTTTTCTTTTTGGGGGTTTTTTGTTCTGTTTTTTTTTTTAGACGTCCTCTTCCTGGAATAGCCCAAAAGCACCTTTTTTCGTAATTTTGAATTTGCCATATCTCAGTTACTTTTTGCATTTTCGAAAAACAACTTGCATGTAAAGCACTTTCTACAAAAATGGTCCTAGGAACCTCCTATTCGGGCTATAATGACCTACACGTCCTAGAAATCGGGTCATACTATCACTTTTCGATTTTTATTGTCACTCGAAAAATTACAATCCGATTCGGTCAAACGAACTTTATATGAAAAGCATGGTGCCCTCATCACATTTTGTTTATTGGAGCATATGGGTGCCGAATCGACGGACATGGACATATGGCCTTTAAAAAAAAAAAAAGAAATGGCGATTTTTGAATTTTGTACACCGCGCTGGGGCTTTTTTGGACTATAGTGGGAATTATACCGAAGTTATGCACCGGATATTTGGTCAGGGACCTTGGCCTACTTTTCTCCGATTGGGTGGCCATGCTGAAAATACTCTGGGTCTTTTTGCATAACTCGCAAAGAAATCAACCAATTTGAACGTTGTTGAGCTTTATGGATAGCTGCAATCAGGACACACAAAATGCTAACGAAAAACCCACCCTGTCAAGTTAGAAGACAAAGTTCATATGGCCGTTCGATTTTTTTTTTTTATACAAAACAAAAAAAAAGATGTACACTTAAGATATCAGAGATTTGCCTGCAAGTCGTCATTCTGGCAGGATTTCAATCGTGTACTGAACTTTTGCACATGATATATGACTCGTAACCTTGACGTATATTTTCAATGTTACGATTTTTTTTCTTTTTAGTATTATTTTTTTCGTCAACATTTTGAAGATCATATTTCTATTTTGCCCATGGCCATTGGAACACTATTAGCCAAGGTTAAAAGCCTTTTAAGATGATGCATCTAATTTGTGAGCTAATCTTAAGGTTACCGTGACCTACTTATGAAAAAAATGTTTTGGTAAGTATCTTCAAAAGGTATCAAAAGATTTGAGCGATTTAAAGTTTGTTGTGTAGCTCAACACTAAGCTTTAGTACGCCAATTTGACAAGGCCAAAGGTCAAGGTTATTTGGACATTTGAATATTTTCAACCTGACATAACTTGCTTAACTTACATCATTTATCGTTTTCACCATGTTGGTCCCAAATATAGTAATCTTAACAATGCCCATTTTGGTGCACAAACTTTGATCTTTAAGACTTAAAGGGCAAGGTTTTCCGCCATTTGAAGTATTCACCTGGCCATAACTTGGTCAACATTCGCCCCATTTTGATCCCACTGGACTGAATTCGTAGGGAATACAATAACGCACACATCTATGATGAGTAAATAACCTTTCAAGGGCAAGGTTTTTTTATCTTAAAAACTCCATTTTGCCATAGCTCGATCACCTTTTATCCGATTTCGTTCAAGTTGAGAGATATATCTCCGCATAATTCTGTATTTTGATGTGTTATCGAAAGATGAAAGGTCAAGGTCATTTGATTCTTTGAAAACTTTCTCGAGCGATAACTTCATTTTAATCGAATTGCAATCTTGTTCATGCTCAAATTGTAGTCATTGTAACACTGCACACTTTTGGTACTTAGAAATGACCTCTTAAGGTCAAAGGGCAAGGTCATTTGGGCCTTTGAAATATTCATTGAACCATAAATTGATCAATTTTCATCCGATTCCGACCACGCATGTTGGGGCCAAATTGTAGTTTTGTAACACTATGCAATTTTGAACCATACATACGACCCCTAGAAGTTAAAGGTGGAGGTCATTTGGCCCTTTGAAATAATGGAGCCACAAATCGATCAATTTACATGCGTTTGGACCATGCTGGGCCCAAATTTCAGCTATGTTACACAGCATAACTTTGTGATACACATATGACTTCTGAACGTCCAAGGTCAAGGTTATTTGGCCCTTTGAAGCTTTTATTGAGCAATACCTCGATCAATTTCATCTGCTTTGGACTATGCTGGGGAGAAATTATACCTATTGCAACACTGCAAACTTTTGTAATTTACGTGTAGCCTCTGAAGGCAAAGGTCAGTAAACTGCAAAATGGTGATATGACTGAAGTGGGAGCGTGGGTGGGGAAAAGCTTTCTGTCAGCGATCACTGTCGATCTGAGATGTTCATTTCATAACTTTGATAAGAAACGAGAGAATACGTCAGAAGCAATGTCACTATTGGCAGCGAAGTGTTTAAAGACAGAACTCAGACTTAGTAGGTAAGCATATTATTTACTCTTTGTTTTTTTGTTTTTTTTTTTTTTTGTTTTGTTTTTGTTTTTGTTCGTTTGTTTGTTTTTGTTTTTTGTTTTTTGTTTGTTTTGATTATTTTTGTTTTGGTGTCCCATTCTTTATTATCAGCAACACCACAGTATCCCTTATATATTAAGTAACTGTTTAATGTATTAAAACCGGAAAAATACCCTTCATCATAGTCAGTAAATCATAAAAATAGATTAGATAAGGAGAAAACAAACAAAAAATACATGAACACATATTTGCATGTAGAAAACCAGGTATTTAGACTCCGTCTGCATATGCTATCGTGTTCAAAATATGCTGAGCACTTTTAAATCAAAGAATAGTATGATAGCCCACTTTGTCTATCTTATGATGATTTTGAATTAACGTACGCTGCTTCTGTTTTCGCCCATAATTGTCTTCTTCCCTTTATGATAAATAAACATTTTTCTTATGCCGGATGCTCATTTTTTTATTTCTCCTTACTTTGCATTTCCATCATTCTTTTAACCCCATTTTTATGGACCATTTAAATGTTATTGTGTTGAATTTTATATGGATACAAAAAATTGATATGCTTTTCTCAACATCTCATCTTGTATTTGGAAATTTAAAAAAAGCAGCACACAAATGCCGGACATAACTATATTATATTTTGAATGACTTTCCTAATAATACCGGCGTGTCAAAGTAAGGATTCTTTCATTTAAGAAATGAGGGTCGTTTTTGTGTGTGTTTTGGCATAAAGACGCTCGTGATTGAAGCTAACAGCGTGGGCGTGGCACACGCCAGTGCGCCTCGCCCGATGCCAGCTTCAATAACCCTCGTAAGTATGCCATAACACGCACAAAAGCGACCCTCATTGCTTCTATTTACATTTCCCTCTTAATATTTCTGCTCAATTAAACGAAATTTAGGAATGTAATACATAAATAAGAGAAACGACCAGAAACTGATTTGCCCAGCACGTTTTAGTGTTAAGTTCCGGAAACCCCGGTGGGGGTGGCTTATTAGATGTGGGAAGAGCACATGTGTCATGGTCCCATAACAGACAAGGCTCCTGTATTATGGTCTCATAACACTCTCCTATATTTGCAATGTTACAAGTTAGACTGAATGTAAATATTTAACTTTGTTTTTAATCATAACTGTAGGTACCTCGTCATTTGTCATCCAGTTAGTTCTTTGCAAACGAGTGCCGCTGTTCGCATATTTCAGTTCAGTGTCATTTCGTATGTATCGGGCATAATTATAGCGTTGCCTCAAGTATATTTCTGGGTAAGTACTGTATCACATCTCAAGTTTATACAACGGTAATGAAACTTCACTACATTTTGCAATCCAAATTATACACATGACTTGTAATGAATGGGTAATATTTGAATGCAATGGTTTCATTTTTATTGTGAATATTGCTTACATTTTGAAAATGCTAGCTTGCTTGACAAGACTGCAAAAGACAATACGAATTTTTACAAGTTACATATTTTGTCCCAATCATTAATTAGTAGTTACGGCTAATAGTGATGAAGCAAGAGCAACGCAAAGCTCAGAGAAAAAATTTTAAAAAGGCATTCATCATAAAAAAAAAAAACGTAGGGCACGTGCCTTTACGGTCATGCTCGCAAGCATCGCTACTCCATCACTGCATGAAGTCATTTCCAGACATGTACAGCAGCATGGGGACACATCCATCCAAAATTGAAGCGGACTCTTGGGGGCTTCTTTCATAGTGTATACTAACATACTACGAAACACAGGGGCCTCGTAATACACAAAGCCCGGCCGATCGAACAAACACCCCGAATGATCGAATACATTGCTAGTATTAAACTGAATACAGTTAAATATTCATAACACCTGAATCAAAAGCATACACACCAATAACATCGCCTATAGAGGAGTTCGTCAAGGATGTCCTCTCTCCCCGTACCCCTTTGTTTTAAGTATTGAGATATTTTTTTATAAGAAATAATCTAAATTTAGAAGGCATAAAGATTGATAAACATGATTCAAAATATCCCAATATGCCTATGACACATCGCTTACTCTTCTTGCATCAGAAAATTATCTCACTTCAGTCATTAGTGTGTTAAAAGACTTTTTCAAAAAATTCCCTGCTTAAAAATTAATATGACTCAAACAGAAATATTAAGATTAGGAACTTTTAAGAAAACAGAATTCAAGGCTGCTGGATACTTAAAATTCATATGGAAATCTGACTATGTAACAGTGCTAGGGGTTCAAATCACTACAGATAAAGATGAAATGGCCAATACGAACTATAGACCAAAAATTAAAGAAAAAAAAATATCAAACTGCCAAATTCTTGGGATAAGAGAAGTTTGTCTTTAATAGGAAAACATTAGTTGTAACATCTTAAGCAATGTCACAGCTCCTCTATTTAGCTTCAGCGATACCTAATCCAAATGAAAAAATACAAAAAGAATTAGAAAATATACGTGGAGGAGTAGGTTTCTACATATAAACACTCACTATGCTGCTTTAAAATGTGCATGGATTGAAAGATTAGTTTCAAGTTCACCAGCTTTGTGAAAACTTGCACTTCAAAGTTTACCATGTCAAGCTAGATAAATGTGGCACTGCAATTTAAATGTGAATGATGTACCTAATGTTTTTGTGAAACTCAAAAATGTTTTTGGAAGGAAGTTATTGAAAGCTGGTGTCAATGTAATAGCCATGTTCCAAGTACAGAAAAGGAAAGTTTAAAACAAACATTTTGGATGAATTCCGATATTAAAACAGAATATAAAGTCGTCTATTATAAGAAATGGTATCAAAAAGGAGTAAAATATATTCCTGATCTGTTAACAAATGATGTTTTTTTTTTTATCAGTTGATGATTTCAATAGAAAATATGGATTGAATGTTATTTTTATTATGCATTATGGTATGTTATCAGCCATTCCAAATGGTTGGAAACAAATAATGAATGCTGTTATAACTGATGAAGTGACAAATGAAATTTTAGAAAGTAATTTAAAGAAAGTAAGTTAACAGTCTAGAGTTCCTAAATATGTTTATCCTATTTTATTGCAGAAACAGATTGAAATCCATGCATAAATAATTATTAGATGGCAAAAATGGGATGAATATTAATATTGAAGAAGAAGAATGGTTTCAATTTTTTTAATATTTCACATAAAGCATCCATATCAAGCCAATTAAGATAATTTTTCAATTTAAATTTTTACACAGGAGTACTTATATAAATGATAGGTTGTAAAAGTGGAAATTAGTTGACTCAGCTAAATTTGTATTTTGTAAAACACATACAGAAACCTTTAAAAAAAATTTCGGGGAATGTGAATTGAGTAAAAGTTTTGAAATCAAATTGTTAGACGTTGCAACAATGGCAGGGGGAATAAAAGATCATTTTCTGTGAAAAATATTTTTTTTTTGAGATAACGGTTTACCACCTATATTCAATTTGATTTTTGTACTTGGTAAAATATTTTTGTATTCATGTAAACACAAAAAACTTGCTCCTAATGTTCACAGTTTTAAAACTTATGTAAAAGCCATTCAACAAATTGAAGAAAATATTGCACTAAATAAAGGAAAAATATCCAACCATCAATGAATGTGAGATCAATTTAGGTTTACTGTTTAAAGTTTTATGAACATATGATTTGTAAACAAATAACTTGTTTATTTCTATATATTTAGTTTTAATGTCATATGGGTCTCTAAATGAAATATTAAAAGCATTTATGGTATAAATTGGTGTTAATTGAAATAATAATAATAATAATAATAATGATGATGATGATGATGATGATGATGATGATGATGATGATGATGATGATGATGATGATGATGATGATGATGATGATGATAATAATAATAATAATAATGCATTTTGTATTAAATATGATGATTTGATATACATTGGATATGTGCTGTTCTGGAAATTAAAAAATAAAATAGAAAAAAGTAAGGTACACAGTTTCCTGGGAATAGCGGCAGCGATAGGCATGTGACGAGTGGGTGTGTGTTGTTGTTCCTTTTTAATACCCCTTAGTAGCAGTTGTAGCCTTGCAAGTGTACAGCCACGAGAATCAAATAATATATATCGCCTGTACCCGATTTGATGTGAGCATTATGAACGGCTGACAATTATGTCTTAATTGTCGAATGTTTAATGTTACAGACCTCCACACAATGTGGGAAGACCCTGGCAGTGAGGCCATTTATTAAGCAGAACACTGTGAACTAACTCACACCTTATGCATACATGTTGACTGTACACGAACTTTAAGCTTTCGGTTCATACTTGAAGCTTTCTGTTCATACACTTTAGCTTGGTTGTCTTGGAGGGCAAGAGATGTGGTATCGGCTCTAGTATTGACGCTGCACAGGGTGCTGGTTCCTAGAAATAGAGATACGCCCACGTGACAAACAGACAGTGAATTTCCATATTAACTTTATTATATGCGGGCGTATAAAGAGGTTTTTGTTCAGAATATGCACCGTACTTTTAATGTCACATTGAAACATTATACGCTTCTTGGCTCATGCTGCCCCAATATGTGTACGCTAGAGTTAAGTTGTAATAGGGCCATTGAACTTTCATTAGAAATGAAGTCTGGTGCGTGGTCCTTCCAGGATCAGAAAAACCATTGTCCTGTCTGTCCGTTATATCCACCAAAGCCTGTTCTGGTAGAGTCACTATGCACCTGAATTCTTTACAAAGGTAACCCAAAAAACCAAGCCGTTAACGTTTGGTACAGAAATTTTTGCCGTTTTGTGATGGCTGGGTGGTATATGTCAACTATTAAACATCATTGTCAGTTAGCCTTGGAACGAGCAGCTTGGGTTTTTAACTCATCTGTGAACAAAAAATCATCAAGCAAATACAGGAAGATTTGATGTCATAATTTATTTTTTTTTTGCAATAAAATGTACAGCTTTACTGAGCATAATAAACGGCTTCGGACAAGAATGGCATCCGAAAACTGATCTTGTGTTGAAATACATGCAACCATTCCACTCCAATCCACGAAGTTGCCATAGTGTTGATGCTATCGGTAATATCCTAAATGCATCTTTGATATCAAGTTTACTCATAAAACTGTCAGTGCCTAATCGTTGATCACAGCGATAACACCATCGACGGGGACATATGGCACCATAATGAATAATGCCCCTTGTTTATCAAAGAATTCATGCTGTTGTGCCCGGTGTATAATGTGGGCTGCTGAGATCTAGTATGAGTCTCTTTTTTCTGAGTATTTTCCTTGAACGACATAAATAGGGTTAATCTGATATACAATCTGTTGTGTACGGACGATCAAACATGCTTTTGCTAGCTCGTATGCTACAGCCAGATTGACATACACCTTGTTAAACTTAAACGATTTTAGATTTTTACATTTGAAAGACCTTGAGGGTATGTCGTCTACACCAGTGTCGAAGGCATTTTTAATTATTTGATAAATTCATGAACAAACACTCCATAATTATATCAATATATGAGTTCGCGGAGTTATATCTCCATGCCATCAACGTTAACGGGTGAAGTGGCTCTAACAAAATTGACATGACAGTTACTTTTTTGAAACGTTGATTCCCTTGACCCATACACTCGTTCAGTAGGTATCGCCTTTTTTGTTGTGATCAGTGGAACATCAGACCGTAGATGAAGATTTCAGCCTTATTGTATGCCGCGTGCGTATTGTCATTACAGCTCTTGCACACATGTGCGCGGCGGCAAAAAGCAAATTTACGATAAACTGCATTAAAATTGCTACATATTTGTTTTTTTTTCCCCAACATACTGGATTGCACGACCAAGGGCATCTCGAATATACCTCTTTTTGTAGAGCTTCCATAAAGGCCATGGGAAGTATTAATGACATTATACATCATATGACTACAGAAAGTGGTATTGTGGAAAATACTGTGACACCGATTACAGGCATTTGCGTTTTGACCGGCAAATATGGTGGTGGATAGATTTATATCTCTGATTCCCCAACCAACCTTGAAGCCTCTGGCTACTGCTGCGGTGGCTTTGGCACAGAACTGGGCATGGTAGTCTAATACGCAAAAACCGGGAAATTATAGCTCAGCTAGGCGACTGGTGCCAAGGTTTGCAGGTTCGAGTCCCTCTTGTTCCCAACATAAAATATCAATGAGATCGGATTTTTATTGATTTAACGTCTCCCGAGGTTATTGGTAGGCGCTTTACATAATATTTATATAATCGAGAAAGCATCACAAATTCGAGCACTATGAGTCTTTGTATAAGGCGTGAATTGGACAAAAGCTTCGAAGGTAAAATATCTGCACCAATCGTTGTGGTTCTTTAAAATCATCACCGTTATAGCCAGGGATAGGAAGTGCTGCTAGATTTAGCATCTTTTGTTGAAATGATTTGAGTCTTGACCTGCTCCAAATTATCACCTGGATTGTCTTAAGCGGCCATTTTGTCAACCACGATATCCAGGTCCAGATTGTTGACGCCCAATCTCTTTCCCGATAGGTGGGATGTTGTAGAGAATGGGATGCGACATATGGTAGTGGACTTTCCTTTTTTGCATGCCATTGTCTTGCTTGAAGGTTTCTTCGTTCTCGATGGGAATGAGATACGTCGTCGAATCGTAAAACGGAATATTAGAAAGAAGCCACTTAAGCTTGACCATCAAATGGAGGTTACCATATAAACTGACTGAGTATTCAAAAGACAGACTTCAAAATCTGGCTCCTTGATGAAATATCATCTACTCTCTTAATGTTTTACCCTGGCACCTGTACTGGCAGCCAAGAAACAGCTTGCTTAGCTCAAATGTACTGCTGTCCTATGTCCTCATATATGGCGTACATATGAACCAGGCGCTTGTTTTTCACCCTCTGTTCCAAATTCTCCGGATCTGTGCTTCTCCCATCTGCTTGTCGTGGATACTACTCTATTTGGATTCAAAGGTGTCTGGCCTATCAGTCCAGGCTTGCTTGGCATTTTGCACAGGGGTTGAAACACGATGGTCTGTGGCCTCCTTTGTTTGAGGATCAACACCAACATTTGACACGTTGCGATTGCTTTTTCGTTGAGACATACCCAACAAAATTCGCACGGGACGGTCAGGAGAGCAACCCTTGTATTGGTTTATCTCAAAATTAAGAATGACGTGAGAGGCACGATGAGTTTTTGGCTATATTTATTCTGCCCATAAACGGTTGAATATCCTTCCTAAAGGAGAACATAGTTATTAAACGAATGACAGATGGTGAGTAAAATAAGAAGCACACATAAGTAGAACGGTACTTTCCTTTAACAATAAATCATTTTAACGTCCTGTGTTGTGTCTTATGGCCATCAAAACAAATTTCTGAATTAAAAAATAAAATGTTTCTTTGAACTAATGGCTTACATTTGCTAAAGCACAGCTTCTGAGGAACCACACTATAGCAAATCCAACAAAGCGTAATTAATATGCCACTCCTGGTGAGGGGCACAGCAGTTCACCTTCATTTATTGTTACCAGTTAATACTTCTCAAGAGTTCTCTCTTGCCCAGCTCATACGACACCCGATTTTACTATAGATGAAAAGCATGCCAGGAAAGTCAAATATCTAAATATACTTAACTTCAAAAAGCTGAATCATTCTAATGTCTGCCTCTTGCAATTGCATTTCTGATTAAGAACGTTGTCATTTACATCATTTTTTTCGACCAAGATTATATGGACAAGGTTTATAACCTGCCAATGGACTACAGAACATTAAAGAAATTAACTGTACGTTTATTGACGACTGGAGTATCTGTGCCCGTCTATCCCATTTTATTTTTCGACAGATCAAATTTTACATTTCTCAAAAAATGTATATCGCAATAAGGCATCAGCTTCTGACAGTTTATTGGGAATAATTATTATGTAATATGCTGATTCTTAGGCTCCCTTCCTGTGAGTTCAGTTTGATAAATCAAAACATTTCCCTTGAAATTCACATATAACACTTCCTCTTAAGAAAAACCAAAGACTGTGAGAGAAAAGCCATTTTGTCCTTTTCTTGAAAATTGAAAATTTATGGCGAGAATTGTTTTAATTTTTTTTCAACCGTCTCTTCTAAAGCATATGTGCATGTACAGCCTTTTGGTATTGTGAAAAAACATGTTATACAAACATGGTAGAGACCATTCGTTCCCTGCAGGAGAGTTTACGCAGCTCGCAAATCAAAACGATACTTGTGCCTTGATATTTTTCCAAACAGTGTTCCCTCTATCATCTTTCGTCACTTAAGCTAAAACAGTTTGCATTTAGAGTAACTTATGGAAGCAATTGTCTGATTATGTAAAATGTGGTAAAAATCATAATAGAAAGTCTAAATTCAAACTGTCTTTATATTGTGTGGTGTTGGCCATGGCTTCGTACTGTGGCCAACATTATTCTTGCAATATATGACAGACCTTACAGGCATCGTGTGACTTGGTACTACTCAGTTTTGCTGACCGATGACTCACAATGTTACAGGCTGACATCCATCCTAACGATGGCATGACGCTGTAAATAGATACTAGGTATCATATTAACTGAACTAGGATTCTTCCTTTCAACATTTTTACAGCATGGGTTTTCACTATAGTACTGCATATTTTTACCAGCAGTTTAAAGTTACATGAACAATTGCGTGAACATTATAAGATATCCATCTGCGGAATACCGTGGGACATCACCCTTAGTGTGGACATATGCAGCTTCTAGCCAAAATACGAACTCAGTTGGACCAACACTATCACATAAGAGGGATTTATAACATCCTTAAGAAAACCCCCTACAAATTTCTTGAATTAAAACAAAGGAGTATCACTGGCATATAACTAATCTGATGTACTCTGTGCAAAAACATTTGTTGTATATCGGCATCAGGTTTAAAGGTAATCTATGTGATGAAGGGTTTTATAGAATACAGCATCATCGTGCGCTCATGTTGTGTCCACACTCTAGCATCTGGTATTACTGGTCATTACGTATTTCTGAAAATTTAATGTAACACCTTTACTAAAGCGACACAAAGTGAAAAGCAGTAAGATGGAATAAAGCCATACTAGAGCCAAGGTTGATAAGGATGTTATTCTCAATTTTGGGCAAGCAGTCCAGATTCCCTCAAACACACAAACTGATCCATTAAAAAGGGGGTTAAAATCAGAGCGCATCCCCTTGGACATATTGTGGTGTATGGGTATTCACTTTGCAATTTGGAAGCATTTGGCAATTGGCTTAAAGACGCTTTCAAACGTTTTTTGAAAAATAAAGGGAGATATTCAAGAGAGCAGGCGAGCATGACCTGATGAATATATTCTGTGTATTCATGATCACAATACATAGCTACAACTTTTGGATAATACTTGCTCACATTTTTTGGGGGAGGGGGGGGAGCCAAAAATTTGAATTCTTATGATTGATTGATAGTCAGTGTTACCATGCCCACCTTTTGAATATTAGCAGAACTCAACAAAGAATGTCAACGCTGATATAACTTTGCAATAACAATATATTAACACTCCAAATTAGTACAAAGTAAGTAAACGTATCTCCACTGGTATTTCAATAGTCGAACAGTCTTAAGTAAATCCTAATCCTTGGTGAGATTATCCACAGGTACTGTCCCACAGTTCCAAGTCCTGTGACAGATACCAAATGATCAGGTTCACATCCCACAGAGGCACTGTTTTGGTCCAATGTGGTACTGAAAGGTGTGGTGCTGATCCGATCGGACAGAGATACAGTTTGGTTCCAATGTGGTACAATATACCAGTCAACTCAAAGACAATGTCCACACTGCACAGGTGCAAAGTGTATATGGGTAGCAAAAATATACAAATCCACTCAATATACTGTCCACACTCCACAGGTACAAAGTAAACTATGGCTCACAGCCCCAATGGCTTGATGACTACACACAGCTTCTGCCAGATCTTTCAGAATTTTCTCCTTCTCTCTCCTCAGTCAAAAAAATAACTGCTTTATCTGTCTACAGAGAAACCTCTAATTTGTTCCAGAGTTTTCCCATTTGTTACACATCCCAGTGCATTAAGACTTGTCTGGATCACTTCATATGAATGTAGGTCACCATTCTAGCTTCTTCCACACGTTTACCAGTTACATGTGAGTCACCCACAAACAGGCCAACTTGGTGACTCCGCAGTGCCCTGCAAAGTATTCATTGAACTCAATGACCGGGCACATGCTCATTGAATACATTGACCTCTCCAAATGAAAACAAACAGCCATTCACAATTTTTCATAACAATCAGGAAGAGAGGCTATGGGTAATAACAAAATCACAGTTGACTGACAAGTCAACTCAGTGCCAAGTTCCGATACGCAAGAACTGCGATAAATTTAAGATTAGTTTGAGTCACTTTATGATATATTGCACAATCAACATAAGCTTTTCTTCATTGAATAGATAAATACAAAATGTACACAAGGTTTGGTTACTTCAATTATAGGCACAATTTCTTGGCTGATATAAGCAATCCATTTTTGTTGTCAAAATGTAACATAACAGTAGCTATCTTCTTGTTGAATGTTTAATAAAATTAACAGGAAAGTTTCTTTCTTTTTTTTTTCAGACATTTGTAAATTATTCCATTCTGGTTGAATCAGGATCTGCAACACACCTTTGTATCCAACATATGGTCACCACGTCACCGATGGAAAAGCTGATAAAAGCTCTGTATCCAGTTATTGTGCAAGTGATCATACCGGTTATTGTGATGGCATTCACATACACCAGGTCTTGTTTGGTCATTTTAAAAAGTTTGAAACAATGTATTGCGCTAACGAGTAGTGACAAAAGGTATGAAACATCATAAACAGTTGGTAGACCAACATTTTTTCCTTTAACGATTTAAATGGCAGAGTGCATGGACATCCACTGTTTGTCCCTCAGAACTGTGTTTTTATAGGGAATGTTCATTTTCCAGTACATCGTAATACTATGATAGTTACTGTCATTGTTGGTGATAAGGTTGCTATATTTGGGGTTTTTGTGTCTGTGCAGCAGATGCCACTGATTTGGTCACTCAGAATCCGTCACATGTAATGGGGAGGGGGCAGACAGTCTTTTTCTCTTTTCTTTGCAGTGTCAAATAAAAAACAGCCTGCTTTGCTAGCCACACTCCCCTTTAATGTGTAGCAAAATACCCCTCCAAAGTAGGCTCACATATCTCAGAATGTTTTGGAATACATCACATGGGTACATCCTATCATGTCTCTGTTATAATACTTATATACCAACTATATAGGCTCCTTAGGATTTCTTTCGGAGAAGCTGCGCATGTCTGAAGGCATTGTGGTCAGTGATACTTCTTGTCAGTAGACTTGTTCGGGGCAAAAAAGGGGTGACATTTGCATTTCATAGAGCAAAGGCCCAACTTAGGACAAGTCTTCCAAGGGGCAAAATGAAAAAAAAACGGATTATCAAAGGAGACACATTGTTTCTATGCTTAAAAGTGATCTAATTAGCATAAATTGTGCTAATTTAAACCCGAATGAAGGGACCGCCTACCTTCGCAACCAATTAACAAAAACTTGTGTGTGAATAGTTGCAACTAAAGAATTTAGGGCAAGGAATGCACGTCTGAGGTCATGTTGTTACTAAGCGGCCACTTTGACCTTCAGAATTCAAGATGTCCACTTGGTGTTGCCTTTTCTTCAGCATTTTGCATAACTTTAGACCGTTTGAGCAATAGCTTTGTGTAACACACCAATTTACCCTATTTGGGGGGTGGGGAACTCATTTCTGACACTGCATGTTTGATTGAATGTGATTTGAAGGTGAAAGGTGAAAGAAAATCTGAATTGCTTTGAGGTTATGGAAATTAATGGTTTCTTACCAACCCTGATATGTGTTTTTCCTGTTCCCTGATGGCAGAGTTCAGACCTGCTATTTCCTATTATCACAAAGCATTAAGCATGCTCATTTCTGAATAAATAGTGTTTCATGACCTGAATTCGAAAACAAAATATGCTAATTAGTGTCAAAAAGACACACATTTTAACATTCTAATCATTTAGCATAAAACATGTGATTCATATGCTATGGCTTAGTTTAGAGTGTGAAATGCATTTCACATTAATATCCACAAAAAATGGCTGCTTGCACCCATATAAATTTGGATCTGAAATGTGTTTCACATTAATATCCACAGAAAAGATGGCTGCTCACACCCTTATGAATCTGGAAATGTTGGTCTCCTGTATTTTTTTTTCAGACTTCTGTATGCAACAAATATCTTAATCCTGAATAAGTCTACAGCTGTAGTCTACTTGTATACCTGCCCTCTTAATGCCTGAATTTCCCACTTCGGCCCACCTGTAGGACTATATTTTATGTTCGGAATGAGTGGGACTCGACTTGCACCCTTTGGCACCAGTCGCCTAGCTGAAATGGGGAATGCACATATCCACTCGACCAAATCCCCAATCTTAAAAACTAAAGGTTCAATGGTATCAACACAGTTATAGTGCCATGAGATTCTAATCAACTAATTCCAACCAGCTTTTTTATGCAGGACCATGCACCTTGTAATCCCAGTTGATCAGTATTCACGAATTTATTTCACTTAGCTTTTCTCTGACTTTTAAACCATAAATAGCCCCCTGTTGCATATGCAGCACCAGAAATATGTTTAAGGAAATCCTGCATCCTAAGAGTTCCATGCCCTCATGCAGGTTCTATGTGAGTAAGGTGCAGAGTTTGTTTTGCTCTGCATTATAAAGAAATTTTATCACCAATAAAAATGCCAAAATTAGTACAAATTGTTGTATAATACATGTTTCTAGCGTATACGTGCCGTAAGGTAGTGCACTCTGTGCTGAGAAATCTGTGCAGAGAAATCAGCCTTAGACTGTGGCTACCTTTTCAATTGTAATTTAAGAAATGAAGTGTATTATTATCAGTGGTGCATGATACCAGAAGAAAATAAAATGTACAGGGGCCATCTTTGTTTTTCAGGCTCAAAATGGTTGCCTATTTTCAAAAAAGCCCACAAAATGGATTTCCTAATCCTCAAAGTAGCCAGTTGCGACTATTTACTCATCCACCTCTGTATCAAAGTCAATGACTGTATATACTACTTTCTTTCAGGTACTAAATAGCATAATCTATGATAATTTTGCTAATTAGAGAGCTATGAACACTACTAATGACACTGCATTACCAATGCAATGACAGACCTGAGTTCCCTACCCCTACAAGCAGTTGGAATTGCTGTGTATTACACGTTTCTAGGTCAATCATATCCAAAGTGGTGCACTCTGCCTGAAGAAACGAAATTATCTAGCGACCATCTTAGTTTTTAATGTCAAGATGGCCGGCAATTGTCGAAATAAACCTTATATGGATTCCTGACCCTCAAATTAGCAAGTTGCTACAACCCACACGTTTCTCTCTGTTTGCTTGTTAACAAATCATGTACTTCTTCCTTCCAGGTGCAGCATAGCATAATATGTGTTAATTTGATGAGCATGGAGACAAAATGTCTCTTTGGCATTTTTCGTATTGCCCCAAGAAACACCTGTGCCAAATAGGACCTTTGCATCATGAAATACAGTGGATACTGTCCTAGCAAGTCTAACCTATGGATTTATTTGGCCAAGTTTACTTTATAAGGGTCGTGTCGTGTAAATACTACGATATTTCTTATGTTATTTGCATATTGCTATTATGCTGTTGCAATTGCCTAGTATTCCCAGCATGCATGCATACACACCCACACACCCACACCCACACCCATATATACATATATTGGTTTAAGGTTCTCAAAATGAAGATAGAATAACCATTAGAATAACATATGAAATTTTGATACAGGACTGTGAAGAAAATGAGAATATTAAAAACTGGGTATCTAAGGTCAAAAGCCTTTTGTGCACCATGCATTCCGGTGATGTTTGGCACGCTCAGGGAGTACAAGAACCTTTTTTTTTACGTCATTCTATTTTGTTGAGATTAAGAGATATCTATTCTCAAGAGTGGAATACAGCACTTCAAGATAAGTCGAAACCTAAGGTGTGTTGTAATTTTACATATGTGCCAAAGTCCCAAATCTATTTGCTAGTAGTTAAAATAGCAAAACATAGAATAGCGTTCTGTCGTCTAAGAGTACGTTAACATAGACTTCGCGTAGGAATATGTCGATGGGAGAATCCCCATGTAAATGTTATTTTTGTGGATTGATTGAGTATCAAAGCCAAATAGTTCTGGAATTTACTGTTCACAATAGTTTGAGGCGTCGATATATTGCTATAGGATTGATACAAAAATGTATGTTTAATTTTGTTCAACTTATGTCATCTGAAAATACTTATGTAGTGCGTTGTCTAGCCGCCTTCAAGTACAATGCTTAAGAGATAAGAACTCGGTTATTGAATGAATTGTACAAAGCCTCCTCCCAATATCGAGTTTCATAGTATCTAAGGTTACATCCTAATGTGACATTTTAAAACACCTTATTTTGGTTTGGTCTTACCTTCGATTGAAAATGGTATACACACAAACACACACACACACACACACACACACACACACACACATATATATATATATATATACATATATGTGTGTGTGTGTGTCTAGTGTGTATATATGTGTATATATATGTATATACATACATACATACATACATACATACATGTGTGTGTACTAATTATAATACTGCAAAATAACCTGCCTGACGGCATGCTTAGTGCTCTCCTCTCCGTTTTCTTTATACATGATAAAGGGATGAAGTGGCCAGATCGAGCGCCCAAGAACAGAAAACTATTTTTGACTGATCGTTACTGCACGTGCCATGGTATGGTTAAAGTACGCCAATATGTTGCGGTATTGTTCATGCTAGGAAGCACTTTCTGTTGCAGGGCCTAATGTGCATTTCTTAAGTGTTATAGTACCAGAATAACAGTTTGATTTAGGTTTACTGAGTAAGCAAATAATTATAGCGTCGGCACTTTAAAAACTCCTCAGTCCCAGAATTGGACGCAAGATGGCAGCATGTTCCTGTTGTAAAAGAGAACCTGCATGTTTAGTGTTTATTTGTATTAATGTTTTACCATACTCAAGGTTATCTGTTTTGTTGTCTATGCTACCGCAGTAATTTGTTTTGACACAAGATGGTTTGATCTGTGGTCTTGTATCTAAAAGAAACAGTAAATTAGTTTCATGTTTAGTTAGTTATATATTTTATTATTTGTTATAGTTTATTTGTGCTGCTGTATTGGTATCGAGTCCCAAATAAAGGGGATTCAAAACATTCATTCGCGTCTACGTCAGTTCAAGCACATGCATTATCACAATTACCAAATCAAAAATTTCCTTTATTGTAATTTTATCATATCTTTTCGGCACTATATTCTCACAACTCTTATACCAGTGGCCAGTTTTAATATACACAGTTGATGAATCAAATGTTGGATCAAATCATTCAAGTTTGCACAAGATCGCCTAAGTTATGCAGCAGCTTGAAGTCTGCGTGTCTGAGATTTTGAAATTGTGTTTCATTTATCACATTTTATGATTAAAATGTAGCTTGTTTGTATATTTTTTCATCAGAATGGACAGGTTAATTGGATTGCATTTGCACAAAGACATTTAGGAAACAAGCCAATTCCCCGTTCTTTGGTGCTCGGATATTTGGTTACAGCAATGTATTTCACGATATAACATACATGGGTGTGAATGCTTATAGAAGTTCAGAAATTGAAAAACAGAAATGAAGCAATCGTGACAAGATCTACGCAAAAAACTGAGCATCCTGGGTCTGCAAGTGCTTTATATCAAACATATAAGAAAACCAAGTTTCAATTGATTACCGTATCTTATAAAGGTGCATATTTTGGTAATGTTGGGAATGATAGCCAGTCTGCATTCTAGTCGGGCCAACTTATGGTTTCTATGTATCAAGGTTAATTGTCTTTGCTACAGTGAGCACTTATTTTGATGACTTAGACCCCCCGTCATTTACTGATTTGTCAAAAATTGGTGAAACAAGGATATTCGAAAATGCACCTAGAATGATCATTTCTAAACTTTCAGGGTAAAAACGAAAAATTGTTTAGATATCCAGTGCATTGAAGTTTTATATGCAATAGATACATAAACTTAACAATCATTAGTGACATGTTATACAATGCGTGTATGAGGCAAGATATTTCTTAAAGTTGAAAGTTCCTTGTGTCAAATCGATTTTATATACCGCTTACTTTTTTGGCACCTGTGTCAAGTCAGGAAGGATATGTTTTTATTCATACAGCCTTTTTCTATTCATGGACTGATATGTAAAAATATCATGAAGTTTTTGGCATGTCTACTTGTAACTTCTCGATTTTGACCCGGCTTGGTTGAATGTCTTCGTTCATGGAGAGTTCTTGTTTTCTCGGATTTTTGGTAAAGTTTCATTAACATTGTTGAAAACTGTTTTTCATTTTCTATATTTCATGACAAACATTATTTCTACGTTATCAATATCAAATCTTATCCTCTCAAGATGTTCAATGAGTAATGGATTGCTTGATGGTCACTCAAGTCTTGCTCATGTGCCTGGTGATGTTCCTGTTCATACATTTGTCGAGATTGGCACGGTTGGGCTTATTTTCGACTGCGAAGTTGACAAGTAATGATCTCACTACTTCTGATCCCTCGTGACTGAGCTTCTTGCATGATGTGATAGGATCTGCAGGGGCAGGAAATAGTTGTAAAAGGGCAAAAAAGTGTATTTCTAACTAGGGAGACTATCACGCCTAAGGAGCCGGGATAATTCAGATGGATGTTTTGGACATCCCTACACCTGTCCACTTGCCGTTTTCCATACTTACACAGAAAATTGCTTCACTTCGCTTTGACGGTCTTCATATTTCTCTGACCTATTTGTCTCTAATTAGAAATTACAGTAAAACCTGTCCTTGCGGACACCTGTCTACTGTGGACACCTGCTCAATGCGGACAGTTTTGGCCAGAACCGAATATTTTTAAGTCATTTTCATATTGGTGATACCTGTCTGCAGTGGACACCTGTCTACTGTGTATTGTGGACACTTTTTGGGGTACCAAATGCAAAAACAACCTGTCTATTGCGGACACAATATATCAATGCATTTTTTGCAACTTGTTATGTTCCAAGCTGTGTAATGCCTGAACAATGCCGTGCATGTTAAGCTGGAATCAAAGACTAATTAATACATTGTTCAGTGGCCTGTAACACATAATAAGCTCACTCAGCAAAGCAGTTAGGCTGCAATGCCTCAACGAACATGCCAGGTGTCTCTGAGCACTGGTGCTCCTGTTCAGTGAGGTTGCTCACACTTTCTCTGTCTATCAAACAATTAACCTCCATAGATCAATCATTAAGCCTAAAACAAAGGACCCATTGAGACTCATGTGAAGTTATTCACAATTTGTAACAATGGCACATACAGTTATACTGTACTCAAAGGATAGGATATCCCTGTGGTATGTTTGTTGTATGTTTCTTTTCTGTTAGTAAAATAAATTACGCAAACTTTCTTTAGCCTGGTGAGCCCATACATGCACAGTTTTCTTGTTTTTTCATTATAATGATTAAATGGAATAAGATGGGTACACGTGCATCTTTTATGACAGTCTATACAAGTTTATCTCCTTTGATACAAATATACTCTGAGATCTTATAAAGTTCAGCCTCTGCCTATTGTGGACACCTGTCTATTGCGGACACTTTTGCTAGAACCACTGGTGTCCGCAATAGGCAGGTTTTACTGTACTGATGTATAGTGTCAGAGACTGATTTGCCTAGACTTCAATTTAGTTCCGTGGAGAGCACAAGCGCCATTTTCCCTGGACATAGTATTGAAAAGTTGAACTGATATATCGCAGGGCATGCACTTACATTTGCCACAGCCTTAGCATTGTGCATAGTATGCTGTCTTTTGAGGTATGTATGAAGCCTGTAAAGCAAGTTGCATTTCACATATATGACGTGTTCTGTTGTTGCCACAATGTTGCATGGTAGAATGACATATGTATCGCTTGGTACACTTGCGATATAGGCTGCCATCACAGAGTCTTGTATTAACACTGTACTTGTATTCCATAATGTGGAAAAATATGCTCCGAACCAACATATGGTTTTTATATACAAGCACCTGTCCATTGACACCCACCTACTATTTACACTTATGGCCAGTCCCAGGTAGGTCCACTGTTACAGTAGGACATTTGACTCTATGACATTTTTCTTTTTCCAAATGCCCTGAAAATGTGCTTTTTCTCTAAAACTGTATCGGGGAGGTTGGAAAAAGTTTTTTCAAGATTTCTGAATTGTAGAGACTGTGCATGCCAAAAGTATCACCAAATCCTTCAAAATTCCAACCTGTCAAAACTTGTATGAGGTCTCAGGAAATGACCTGTCATGTCAGACTATAGTACCTGCCTTGTGCTGGGAGGAGGGAATAAAGTAACCAAAGTAACAGTGCACATCCAATCTGATGTCATTGGGAAGCATGTATAATATCATTAGCTCAAGACAATGTGAAGCAGGAACTAGTTTTTCTGTTGGATGCTCCAATGTAGAGTCAGAATTTCCCTATAGGATGAGATGTCATCGTCAGTTATCATATGGCTTCCAAATTGTGGAGAGAATGAGTAGCTTTGAATACCAATTTGAACTAGCGTATAAATGTTCTGCACTATTCAGTAACAATTGGATAACTTATACATCGTAAGAAAACTCTAAGGAATTATCGTTTCAATTTGCATGGGACGGAAATATAACAAAAAAAAAAAGTGACTTAATTTTTAATTTACCAATATGAAGCTTTTGGGGGCTACATATCTACTGTTTTTAACATGTTATGAAATGATCTGCTGTTTGCCAGTGGATTCGTAGAAAAATAGTGACCTACTAATACAATCCAAGACCTCCAAGAATATTTTTTACTAAAGTAAAACCCCAGTGTTGAAAGTTTAATTGTGAACAAGGAAAAAAGCTTATCTCAGTTTATTGAAAAGACGACACTACTGAAGAGAAGTGAAGCCAATTAAAGTTAGTGTTCCTATGTACACGAAGGACTAAAAAGTAATTATATCTAAATATGACGTTATTCAGCATGCAGTTGTATGTGCGCCTTACAGCATGCAGAATTTATCATGACCTACTGCCTCCAATGACGTATGACGGCAATTGAGTAATATGTATTTTAAATATTTTCTTATTTTTTTCAAAGATGGATCATTAGATAACGCGGAAGTTGTATTTTGGTTTGGGAAATGATTTGTTTTGCCAAAAACGTGACGTACCATCATCTGATTTTATGAAAACTTGTATTAGGTAATCTTTAATTCTAAATATAAATACGAATTCTATTCTACATTCATTCACTTTCTACATATTACACAAGAACAATTTAAAGGCAGATGATATTGATTTTGCATGACAAAATAAACTGCATCATAATGTCTCTGAAGGAGAATACTGATAAAATCAGGCCATGGAATTCAGATCCATCTATGCAACTCTGTGATTTTGTTAAGTAGGTCAAGCACAGCTGGATACAATTCAAGTCTGGCCTTCTCACAGATACATAATCATAGAACTTCCACCGAGTTTGGTAATATCTCCAGTGGTTTGTGCATGTTATCTGATCCCACACAAATGAATCAGTGACCTGGAGATTAGGTTAAGGTCACCAGGATACAAACCCACTGTCTCAAGTCAGGAGTGAAATTTCTTTCTTCACACTGATATTGGTGAAAGTTGATGGTTTGGTAACTTTTGCATATTTTTGCCGTGATAAGTTTGGAATTTGTGAATATATGTGATTTGTGTGAAACCTGAACTATTAGGTTTCACCAGGATGGATAACCCTACCAAGTCTCAAAAAAGTCTATTTAGTTCTTAAGGCGTTATCGCAGAGAAACCAATTTCACATAAGTGAATGAATGACCTCGAAGCTTAAACCAAGGTCACATGATATTCATAACAGCAAGCAAGGTGAAAATTGTGCTTGCTACAACACGCATAGTGCAACGTGTATTCATTGCAGCATGTAAATGCAAACCGTGTTTTATTGCAGCATTCGAGGTACAAGCTGTAGATTGCAGTCTACAATAGCACAAAATAAAATAATACGGGGGAGAATAAAGGTAAGCAGCATAAATTGAAAGCTTATATTGCAGAGATTATGTAACAAACGGACATACTTCTAATACCAATCTTCTCCCTAATTGGAGATACATCACTCGAGCAAAATGTCCAGTAAAGTGTTGCTTAATCCGATAATGGCCATGGATGCACCTAGTAGTACCAAATACCCAAAGACAAACAATGAATAATTGTTCCGTAAAACAATTGCCACAAAAAAAAATTATCATTTACACGACTTAACTTTATCACCACATACAAAAGGCGAGGTGCATGTTGGTACTCCTGGCAACCAGTAACTCAGAAAATTATTTGTAATTCAGCAACTTTTACTCGAAACTTATTCCAGGCATGAGATTCAAGTTTCCGATACAATATTTGCTGACGAAATGCAAAGCCATAAATGTTATACATGTACTGTTGCAACACTTGAAGTTTGTGTTTTAAAATTCCTTTCCTCACTTTTCGAAGACTTTGATTATTGCATGTAATTTCATAACGTGCATTTCAGAATGGTATAGAAAGTGCATGCCTGATGGTCCTAATAGATATATGACTGAATTTGAATGACTATTGTTAGCAGCATACAAGGACAAGTTACCCCGGTGCAGAACTGACAGTGTTGTTTGCAAAACTTATATGTGTATGATGTCATCATAGCTTTGATTGTTGTTCCGAAACAGATTTCTTTTCACTGTTGCAGGTCATAAAGATGATGCTTCTGGTAGTTTTGTGTTTTTTCCTTTGTTGGACACCAGCAATAATTTTCAATGTCCTGATAGGTCTGTGGCTTGTGCCAATTAATGTAGGAGATATAAGCACCAAATATGGTATACAGTTTATTCTATATATTCTGGGACTCGCTAATAGCTCCATCAATCCTTACATTTACCCTCTCTGTTCAAGGTAAGGGACATTGACAGTGTCACTGACAAAACTCCCAGTATATGTTAACATCTGCCACTTATAAAAATAGGATGACTACTGTTAATATTACTGTATCATTTGACAATATATGTATGTTTCCGCAAATCCATTTATATTTGTAAAAACCTATGAAAACACTTTGTTTGTCCCTCCCTACCTACCTATCCACATTCATACATATATGTGTCTGTGTGTGCATAGTATTGTATATATATATATATATATATATATATATATATATATATATATATATATATATATATATATATATATATATATATGTGTGTGTGTGTGTGTGTGTGTGTGTGTATATATATGTAAACATATATATATATATATATATATATATATATATATATATATATATATATATATATATATATCAAGCTCAAGTTATGTTTGATCAGCTAAGATGAATAGCTCCTTTTCTTTCCATCTTTTTTCATGTTTGGTACAAAATCCAGCACATATATATATATCTCCGCCCGCAATTTACACTTTTGCCTTGTCCAATACCGTGAGCTACATCCACTTTTGCTGGGTGGGAATGCCACTTGGCACGGCCTGTACTTAGGGTTTTTTTTGGGGGGGGGGGGTGGACGTGCAACACTGATATTTGGATTTTTAGCTCGGTACTCTTTTCAATCAGCTGAGCTAAATGTTACCTACAGTTTAAAATATATCCACCTTTTTCAGCACGTACATTCATATTGATTTCTATATGATGGCAGAATTTAATGCAGATTCACAGTATTCATTTCTTCAAAGCCTTCAGCCAAAATCATTGCAAACTTGTCAGGGATATACATTTCGTGGGTCTAGCTTCACATGGTCATGCTTCAGTAAACTTCTGTAATTTGAAAGTTGGAATGTTTTCATCTTCAGCAGTTCATTCCTAGGGACATGTAGCCCAAAGGTAGTTGTCAACCATCGAGATTCTCTACTTTTCAACGAATTTTCCGATTCGTGAGCTTATCTGTAACTATTGATTACTTTGTAAGTAAATTGAGATTGCAATGGTACTTCACGGTTTTGACATCTCCAAAACTATTGACTAGATTCACTTCAAACTTAATTGGGGTTGTACCTTACTTACTTTGCTCAAATGGTCACGCTCCATAGATTTTTGGATTTTGTTATGAATATTAATGTTCAGTGTTTGGCCAGATCTTAAAAAGTTCTCCAAAGCCGCTTGTTTAATAATTATTGATCCAAAATTGCGCAAGAACACTTCAAGGCATGAGAGTGAGAGCCACACTGTGCATGGGTAACCTTGACGTCATTTTCAAGGTCATAGGATCATTTAGGTGTATTTAACTCTACAGATGAGAACTTGTGGACTTTTTCGGCCTAGAATTTTATGTATTGCACGGTTATGATTCTCTAGGAGGGCCACACTCAGACAGCACATGTTAATGTTTATGAAAGTAACGCTTAGACAATACTTGAGTAACATTGACCTCATTTCTGAGATTACAGTACGTGCAGCATACATGAATCTTACTCTTCACTATAACTTGAGATCTTTTTGATCTAGGACTTTGATGTTGCACGTGTTAGAGTACTTCCATAAAGGTCAGATTTACTCAGTACGTGGGTGCACAACATTGATCTTGTCCCAAGTTCACAGAGCCACAAGTGTGATGAATCTCAACGTCAACTGAGCATGGGCTGCTGTGAGCATTGTCCTCTCGTTGATAATCATTTTGATCACCTTTGTGAAACACTAGAAAGATCTTCTCTCAAAATACCCTCTCAGTACATTCCGAAAAGCAGACAATCTTCTGGGTACCCTGAGAGCAGAGTGGGATTTGTTTTTGTCACATGAGAAGGGTATCCCAGGTTGGTCTGTCAGCACAGCTCCCCCCCCCCCCCCTCCGCTAGATGCATACATTGAACAACGGAACACCTTCTCTGAAAAGGCGTATTGTGCATTAGTTCATGATAAACACATATTACCTTTATGAAGACAATTTATAATTGTATAACTGTTATCCACATTTGACATTTCAGAAAATTCCGACAGACATTTTTAGCCATTTTACTTTGCAAATGGCAGAATGATACAGCGACACAGTCACACACAATGTGTGGTAGCAAGGCATCTACATTGCCAACGAGGATAACAAGGACAATGTTTCCTGGGAATGAAGAAAGTTAAGACAAATCAGACACATGGAGAACCACAGGAAATCAATTGAGCCGCAGAAATAGCAACAAATTGTTTTTAAACTTAGACGTAAACAGTGAGAAAGCTCACGTTTATGTGCAGATGTCTTCACCATGCTTCGCAACTCATGTAAAGATGAGTGTCTAATCTTGAAGGAGAACATATTTAAGACAAATCCAAAAAGTCAAAGCTATTACAGATATTAAAACGATTCTGCAAAAGTTAAATACTTTGCATGAATCAAGCATTTGGTAACGGGGTTGTCTGTAAGGTATTACTGTAAAAGAGTTTATGCCAAAACTCTAAGGTTTTCATTCTTATACGTTAACAATTAATATACAAGTCACATTTTGTTTTGGCAAAAAAAACAAGTAAATATCCGATATTTTGGGTTCTCGCAAAACGCCTTTTTACATAATCAAATTATGGAGAGATAATTGCCATGGCTGAATATTAAAATATTGTCTTCTCTTCTTTCTCGTAATTGGCGATGGCCTGTCGGAAGTGGCGTCAGATGACCAATGGATACAGATCAAAAATCAATTTTTTTTTATGAATTATATTCCCGTCAATAAACAAATACTGCCGTGTGATTTCAATATGTATGTATGTATGTATGTATGTATGTATGTATGTATGTATGTATGTGTGCGTATGTATGTATGTATGTATTTCTGTATGTATGTATGTATGTGTGTATGTATGTATGTATGTATGTATGTATGTATGTATGTGTGTGTATGTATGCATGCATGCATGCATGCATGCATGCATGCATGTATGTATGTATGTATCTGTGGATATTACTTTAGTAAAGTTTGTCTGGCAAAAAATGGAAAGAAAAAGGAATTAGTGAAAATTTTCCCTCCATGCACGTAGAGGCTGTTTATTTTTAATTTGAAGTTAAACGTATGCAAGCAGAACAAATGTAAAAGATTTCCAGCTTGATTAAATGGGTGTAATGATTTGATGAAATCATTTGCTTGAGTCTTTCCATATTAGGATTTTGCTCTATGGACCATTGTCTTTCTTTTGTAATATTATCGTCAAAAGATGAATAGTTATCTTCATGTAATGCATGAAACGAGCAAACAAAGATTCTGATTCCACTACTCTGCCTGCAAGCTTTGTCGCCGACATTCAGAGGGTCCAGAGAAAGTGGACGTGAAGCAGTGACCTCACATTCTTGAATTCATGAAGATGGACCGATGGGCGCGTGCATGGGCCAGCTGATCTGGGTGCATCTTCTTTGACTTTATTAAGTGATTCAGTTGCCCCCATAAAAAGATTTTGAATTTCTGACAATCTATCCTTTTAATCATTTAGAGAGCTATGCGGTTTAGCCTGAAGTTTCAAGAGACGAAGGCAATTCCAGTGAGGAAAGTGCTTCGGACTCTGATCTGGAATGGGAACACAAGGGTGAAATCCTGACGTATTGACCAGAAATCTTTGTATTATATTTTATATATGGTACATCCATGTTCTGACCAACAATCTCAGCGAAATAAAATAATACCAAGTTTGAAGTTAGCCAAAGTTAAAGAACCAGACAGACAGAGAAAGGGTGCAGGAAACGAAACACTTGGTCTGTCCCATGAACATTATGCTCTCGCGGCAGCCGCTGGGATGGAGAGCCTTTGTATTTACGCATGTGGAATTCGAGACAATAAAAATTCTGAACTTATCTTTAAGTTTAACATTTATGTAAAGACGATTTGCTGCCATAGACCGTGTTGGTGTGAATTGGGCGAAAAGATGTGTGTGTTCCAAGTTGTGTAGGGAGATGCCAACAGTGCATAGCCATTGGCCAGATCGAGCCCGATATTTTGCTAAGGAATTTAGATTTTGGACATGATGTCGCCACTGGGATCACTGGAGTGGGCAAGGGTGTGAACAAATGTCACATGGGATTGCAATACCCAAAGATCCCGACACACTGTTGCTTATGTTTGAGAAAACAACTTCATAGACCTCACATGCAGGCACAGCATTCAGCATGGCAACCTTGAGCTGGTGAGAGGTCGTTACGTCACGATTTTGGCCGATGGCCCATTGTAGAGCCTGGCCTGTGTCAAATATGAAGGTGCGCAGCAGTTGATACTTTGTTACTGAAAAATATTGATACTCGCCTGCAGATGTTTTTTTTCTATTTTTTTTCAACAGGAATATTAAAGTATGGATGTGAACAAGTAGATTGGAAGCAAAAAGTGACCCGCTTTTCCTTTGTATTTTTTACATTTTTGACTTCTACAAAATCGTTGGATTGATCCTCTTCTACCTAAGTTGTGATCTAGCTGGAGCAGATATCTGCCTCAGTAATTTTGGGACTTTTAGTGAAAATGCCTCAGTAATTTTGGGAATAGTTTTATACATTCCTTTGCATTTTTCAAATCGTCTCCGACTTTTTCAACTCGTTGGCATCGCAAACTTCATTCTATCTTTCATCAACCCCCCCCCCCCCCTTTTGGGGGGGTGGGTTATTTTATTTTTTTTTTTTTTTTGTTTGTTTGTTTGTTTGTTTGTTTGGTTTTTTTTTGTTTGTTTTTCCTTTGTTTTTTGTTCTAGTTTTCTGTTTTGTTTTTTGTTTTTTTCTTTTTTGGCTCTATTGAACTTCTGTAACGGCACTGTTGTTTTTCAATGTGAACATTTGGTGGACATATACTTTGAAAGTTTCTATCTAGTTCGTGATGCTTGGTCTCCCAGATTTTTTTTTTTTTTTTTATTTATTTAATTCGGGTAATTATTTGTTATCACATACGTTCCTTTTGTTTACTGTGTAAGTGAAGGGGAATCCACATTTGTGACGTTTCCGAAAACGTGATGGAAATCCACTTTAAGCATGATGGGGCCCTACCTTTACTGTTTTGTACTTTTTCGTATGATTTTTTTTTTTTTTTTTTTTTTTTAAGAATGCAAATAAAGATATTTTCTGGAATTGCGTGCGTAATCTTGTTTCAAAATTGCATCCAAACAAGTGCCCGAAAGTTTTTTTTTTCTTAAGAGGTGGCACTGCATTTTATTTACACTTTGTTGTGCCGTTTTGTGATTTTCGACCTCCTCTCTAACAGCGTCCTTTACGTTTGAAGTTGACTTGGATGGAAATGTCCTTCGTCGAAGAGTCAAACAGGTTGTTCACAAAACAATAATAACTGTCATGAAAAAGAGAAGTTGACAACAGTTTTCATTGATGTCAAAGAGGCAAATTCCATGCTATCAAGATTTAACTATAATCAAAATCGCCAGTCATCAAACAAACCATGTCGAAATCCAATTACATCAAGATAAACAAACACAAAACATAAATATAGTAGGGTGAAAAATATCGCTGTCCTGACTAGAGACGGGTATCAACTAGAAGTACGTAGTTATTTAAATTGATTCAATGCATGCAGCTCTCCACTGTAAGAGGTATCTTACTCCAAACATATACCATTATTAATTGCACAGTACAATGGAAACTCGCTCACAAAGCTCATTCATAATATACAACTTTTCAAATCGACCTTTTTTTGTCAACCTCATTTTTAAATATCCCTGTTTTACCGGTTTCTCAAAATAAAAGTGTTCGGTGGAAGTTGAAATTGTCAAAATCAACAAATACAATCAACCGTGACACACACACGCCATAAGCATCCCAATAGGAATATTACTCTTCGTGTGAGGGCGGTTGATAATATTAAACTGGAACTTATCTCGATTGTCATACAGTTTAAACTTAAATTCATCATCGTCGTCGTCGTCGTCATCATCATCATCATCATATCCAAGTATGACCCTTCCGAGTCAGTTTCTCCACTTTCTCTTAATTCAAACCACTTGGGTTTATCGATGAAATGCATTGTTTGAAATAATAATTATTGATGCTAGGTAGGTCATCAATATATCAAAAGGTCAGTCCAAAACTTTTACCACGATGGTCTTTCTTTGTTAGATTTTCCAACAAAAAAATGATATTCGTGGTAAAAGAAATGTAAATTAGGTAACAATGGTGCAGAATCTGTACCCATTGGAATATCTATGGGTGGCCAAAAGGCAGAATCTTCAAGTTTTACACAAATGTCTACGAATAAAAAAAATTCCAACAATTGAAAAAAAATCATCATTTTCAAAGGGATACTGACCTTCCTCCACATTGTAACTCATATATGCATCAGTTATTGGAAATTGTTTCTGTGATATGTTTTATATATAAGTGATTTTAAACATCGTTTCATATCAATATGAGGAATGGTTGCATATAGAGTAGAAAAGTCTCAATAAGGAATTCGTTTGTATGGTAATTCATTATTTGAACCATTCAATAGTTCTAAAAAATTTCAAAACCTGTTTCTAGCAGAAGTTACTTCTATTCCATCGCAGAAATTTAGCCCAAACTCTTGTATGTTTTCCACCAGTTTAACAGTAAAACAGACAACTCTTCAGTTGAGCAAATTTTTGAACCTGCAATAAATAGGAACTTGTATGGATTTTGTGAAGTGTTGGAATTGCGAAAATTCTTGTCAAATGTACATATCCATCTGAAAACGTCATCTTCAAGGTCGATACACAAGTGTTGAAGTTTGTTTAAAATGGTGTATGGTGACAAATATGTCTTTTATTCTATAGCCGAAGTTGTGTTTCTGTCAACAAGCCAATTCATCAATCATAATCTTAAAATAAAACTTTTAACACATAATGAATGTCATTAATATATATATGTATGTATGTATATATGTTATATAGGTGTTTGTGTGCAATTTTTATATATCTGCCACATAATTAGAACAGTAATTTATTTCTATGTGATTTTACACATTAACTCAATAAGTGCATTATCTTCTTTTCACTCTTAAAGGGATTTTGCTTGTAACCTTGAAGAAGTCGGTGACTAGAAAGTAGTTTTTGTGTGTGTATTTGAAACGCACATCTTATATACACCTTTGAAGCGAAGCGTTACGTTTTACTTTAGACGAAAACCAACATGAATCCATTGGGAGCGTTGCTCGTTCCCGGTCCATTAGAAAAATAGAATTACTCCTGCATCACTGAAGCTATATAGGGGTCACAAGTTTGTTAACACGACATTCTTATCCATCTTCTTTATCATATTAAATAAATTGGCTTAGTTGGGTATATGATGTCTGTTTATGTTCATTGGTGCCCTAGTAATATCTCAAGACGGATGCTCTATGGCTGCAAAACATATCAAGTGTGTATAGCAACATTAATGCATATAATACAATATTGTGATCGAGAGCCCATTCAACCAACCTTTACTTCAGGGACTCCCACCGGTAATCACAATATAAGTTAGCGTTTAATTACATTGTGGGCTGCTAGCAGCAGCCTGTGACCCATAATTGTGTGCAATAGCAATATAGGTCCCGACACAAAGTGCTATTGATTGCGTTCTTGACATATTTGATGAAAAATAAAATGAACCTGTTACCTTGGGCATTTAGGCACATTCATTCATATGTAGTCTTTCTACACTTAAAGTCAATTGCAGTTATTTATATAATCAAGGTCTTCAACTAAACAGTGCTTATGTTATAACGCGAAAGGTTAAGACACCCAGTGTAAAGCCTGGATTTTGCCCTTCCAGAGAACTATTTGAATGTCAAATCATTAATGAAGCTGAGTACCAACTGGAGAAAGCAATGAAATATTGAATCCGTTAGGGTTTGCTTGGTGATTGGGCAATTAATTCAACGTCACCCTTCTGCAGCCCCAAAATTATCCTTACAAAAGAGCGTAACCTTGTACAGTATCAAAATCCCAGGACAGCTAGTCATTCCAGTTGTGACCCTTTAATGGAAGTCGGAATACATATCCACCAGCAGGATTGAACAGGATCCAGACACTGTTTAGGGGAAATAATGTATATATATGGAGATAGGACTAGGCACTTTTATGCACCATGCTGATATGTGGTGCATGTCATAATGAAATGCTTCGAAGCATTTCCTTGCAGCTCATGTCTGGGTGTCAGAATAGGTTGACTTTGTTAATATCCGAAGGTACTAGAAACATGTGACAGAATCTCTTTCTTTTAAATTCTTCAGTTCCAGAAGGTCCCCAAGTGCAGAACCCTGGTGTACCCTTTGACAAGCCGAAGCTGAATTGAAGCCAGGTACGCATGCATGAAGATTATTTCTGGTTAAATTGTCTGTACGATTAAGACATTTGCGGTATGCAGAAGGACCAAGACCTACATTAATAGGTCATGGGGAACCATGGCTCACTGTATCACGAAGTTTGCTGCTGAGAGGTGATAGACGAAACTGAGCCATTAACTGAAACTGCAGATTCCTTCCGAATGTAGAAAAAGTTATTATTTAGAATTTCTCACTTTGCTGATTTCATGTGACACTGTTGCCACAAACTGATGACGTGGCGCTGATACACAAGATTCGCTTTCCTAAATAAAAAGCTTACAGCATAAAATCGAAGAAATCAAGATCTGAAGGTAGCAAGAGGTGTGAGTTTGTTATTCTGAATAATTCAACGAGCTGGTTTAGCGAAAAATGTAACTTTTCCCTAAAAATATAATGAATGATCACAAAAGGTCAATATGTTTATGAGAACATACTTTTTAAAAATCTACCTAAGCTACAGCCCTTTTAAGGGTAAGCAGAATCCAGTCAGCTTTTCAAAATGTACTTCTGAAGGGACATGTAGATAAGCAGTTGGCAGATAAACACCAACACTCTAGGTTCATGAGAATGAGCAAGCAATCTGCTAAACGTAACATTCCCATCTATTAAACAAGTCCTAAACTACGACGTTTTGGAAGTGTTTTCTTTTGCATGAAAACAAGGCTGTTTTAAATCACTTTGGAGAACAATGCAAGACTTTGGTGCCACAACAAAATCCAAAATGCCGCTTGGAGATATAGGGTTCAAAATAGATGATGAAATAAGTTTTTTGTACGGTGATTTTGTGGCTGGAAGATTTAATCACTCTTGCTGCAACATAGCTAAAGAAACGGTTGCTGAACTTCTTAGGGCCACTTCTGACATAATTGAGATCAACAGGTTTTACAAAAATAAAGGAGCTCCGATTAACTATTTCAAAATTACTGCAGTTTCGGCGAAGAATTTATAGGAAAGCAAAAGGTGCAGGCAAGTCTGTCACGAAATGGTTCTCTTCATATCTCTCATGCAAAAAACAGTTTGTATCTCTTAACGGATTTATCTCTGATAATAAGTCAGTTACATGTAGTATACAACAAGGATTCATTTTAGGGCTGCTCCTCTTCACTGTTTACGTGAATGATATGGTCAACTGTGAGCTTTACTTGTATGCATATGACTCGGCTCTTTAATTTCTGGAAAAGATGCTAGTCAGATTGAAGAAAATTTGAGTGAAAATATGAAATCTCTTAGCCAATGGTCGGTAATGAATAGATTATTTCTACACTTGGGCGAAACTGAAAGTATACACTTTGGCACGAAACGGAAGCTCAAGCAGTGTTCACAGATGAGTGTTAACGTCAAAGATATTATTATAAAAACAAAAATAAATGTAAAATATTGAGGCCCTACTCTTGATAAAGACTAGTCTGGTGCCAAAATTGGGCGTTATTTTGTGAACAAGATAAAGAATGGTCTTAAACTTCTTTACAGAAATGGGCATCTTTGAAATAGAAATGAGAAAACCTTGCTCTTTTCTACTCTCCTACACTCCTATTGTGACTGTGCCTGTATTGCCTGGTATTGGTCATCAACAAATATTATAGAATATATTCAGACTGCACAGAAAAAGTTGGTCAGATACACACTAGTACTTCCTTCAAGAGCACATGTGAGCGCTGACCAGCTTGTTCTGCTGAATTGGCTAGATGTCTCATCTAGAGTAGAACTTTTGGCTTTTGAGTCTAATGTACAAATTCAGAAGATATCAAGCTCCTGGCCATTTTCATGATTTACTACTGGCCAGAAACTTGCATACATACAATACAGGGCAGAGTCTTTGCCATATGTTCTTGCTCAAGTAGGGGATGTCAAGGTAGACAAACGTTTTACTCTTCATGGTGTTAAACTTTGGAACCAACTTGCTTACAAAATCAAACGTTCAGTATCTAAATACACCTTTAAATGCAAATGGAAACAATTCCTGACTTATAGGATGGTAGAAACTTCTATTTCTATCTGTGTTTCCTTGTGAGAAATATCACTAGTAAAGTCCAAAATCTCTGAAAGTGCCAACTTTCATGGGGTAATCCTTTAAAGGCTGGGAAAAAACTCTCACATGCCTTCAAAATTCCTCGGATATCGAAAGTTTCAAGGTGGGCAAGACAGGGACCTTGAATGCTCTGAGAAATAAAATTGAAAACTCCAAAATCCCAGATTTTGCTATCCCCATGGGGCAATTAATGCGATTTTGGCAAGGACTTGAAAAACTTTGCCAAAGTACTTGGAAAGTTGGATTCCAAGATACTGTACAGCATGCAGTGATAATAAGTCCCTGTATGTTTATGATTGGCAAGTAACCCCACACTCCCAAGTCCAGGCAGGCTGTCCCCCACAGATGCCAGCTGCCAATCATTCCCTAACCACATGAGGCAACTGTATATAGTAACAAAACATAACTGTTGTCAATGCCAGCACAAACATGACTATTATGTGATGTTGCACTTCCTACTTTAAAATAAATAATAAGATATGTAAAAACTTTACAGGGATTCTTGCTTGAAGCAGTACACCTTATAGTGCTTTCTCCGGTGCCATGTATTACGACATCCTTCCCATCCCATGGGAAGGATGCAAATGTCCTGCAGGAACCCTTGTGGAGTTGATTGTGTGACAGTGTTTAGTAGAAGCCACAAAGTATGCTTACTTTGTACTAAATGAGCCATTTAACTTTTGCATATGTTATATCTGATCTTATCCTATTTGATCATACTTATGACATATTTTGTAACATTTCATTTTGGGACTGTATGGTCATGATGGTTTGTATGTGATGACCCTTTTACATTTATAGACCCATTACAGAAAGGTTTATAGTCAAGACCTGTGTCTGCCAACCATAATATACATTTTACATTATAATCCTTCCTTTGTGAAACCACCCCTGGTGCCACCCAAGAAGTGGTCACATAAAACAGGTGGTCACGCTTCAGAAATTTCTCTCTTGTGAAACTTCTTAAGGGAGACACAATAACTTGACCACTCTTGTTGTCTTGACTTGTGTTATTTTATTTGGTCTATTTTATATCTGCATTAGTCCCCCCTTTGAAAACCCTGCTTCTGGGAGACCTCTTGCCTTTTGTGACCCCTCGTCTTTTATATGATGAATTGCCTCTTTAGGGAGACTATCATGTAAAACCTGACAAGTAAACACCCCCAAATTAGCCCAAAATTGAAGGCCACTTATCCAGCTATATATTGATCCCCATTTCAGACAAGTAAAATCACCTGTTTTGTGTAAGTGTAGAGCAAGACTCTTTGCCCTATGATATAAGACTGATTAAAAAAATGACAAAACCAGTTTACAAATACTTAACATACATTATAATACAAAAAAGGTAAACACATGGCTCCAAGACGAGTCTAATATATGTACATGTACATGCAATCCTGTATTTAAAAATTGTGGATGGGAATTCAAAAAGAGTGGTCAAGTTATTGTGTCTCCCTTAAGAAGTTTCACAAGAGAGAAATTTCTGAAGGGTGACCACCTGTTTTATGTGACCACTTCTTGGGTGGCACCAAGGGTGGTTTCACAAAGGAAGGACTATAATGTAAAATGTATTTTATGGTTTGCAGACACAGGTCTTGGCTATAAACCTTTCTGTAATGGGTCAATAAATGTAACAAGGTCATCACATACAAACCATCATGACCATACAGTCCCAAAATGAAACGTTACAAAATATGTCATAAGTATGATCAAATAGGATAAGATCAGATATAACATATGCAAAAGTAAAATGGCTAATTTAGTACAAAGTAAGCATACTTTGTGGCTTCTACTAAACACTGTCACACAATCAACTCCACAAGGGTTCCTGCAGGACATTTGCATCCTTCCCATGGGATGGGAAGGATGTCGTAATACAGGGCACCGGAGAAAGCACTATAAGGTGTACTGCTTCAAGCAAGAATCCCTGTAAAGTTTTTACATATCTTATTATTTATTTTAAAGTAGGAAGTGCAACATCACATAATAGTCATGTTTGTGCTGGCATTGACAACAGTTATGTTTTGTTACTATATACAGTTGCCTCATGTGGTTAGGGAATGATTGGCAGCTGGCATCTGTGGAGGACAGCCTGCCTGGACTTAGAGGAGTGTGGGGTTACAAACCAATCATAAACATACAGGGACTTATTATCACTGCATGCTGTACAGTATCTTGGAATCCAACTTTCCAAGTACTTTAGCAGAGTTTTTCAAGTCCTTGCCATAATCACATTAATTGCCCCACGGGGATAGCAAAATCTGGGATTTTGGAGTTTTCAATTTTATTTCCCAGAGCATTCAAGGCCCCTGTCTTGCTCTCTTTGAAACTTTCAATATCCCAGGAATTTTGAAGGCATGTGAGAGTTCTTTCCCAGCTTTTAAAGGATTACGCCATTAAAGTTGGCACTTTCAGAGATTTTAGACTTTACTAGTGTATACAGATATAATTAGGAAATTGGTATTAGGTGCCTGTCTATATTCATTCAGGCAAAAATTTTACGTTTGTTTTAGTGGTCTGATAATGGTAGATACCACGATATTCTATTACAAATTTCATGTATTTATATGGTGTATCTTAGGACGCATCGTAATTTGTAACTGCAGGAGCAAATGGTGTATAATAGGACGGTTATGGAAGTGAGTCAGCGTATACTGACTTTTTAGCACTATCCTTTTATATGGTCAAGTGTGTCAATTTTAAACTTATGGGTGTGTCTGTATCTATTTATTTGTCTATGTGCTCATGTATACTAAGTTTTAGTTGTAACCCTGGCTTTATGATAAAAAGTTTCAACCAACCAATCGATCAATCAATCAATCAATCAAGCAGTTTCACAGCATTTTTACGAAATTTCCCAGAAATAGAACACAAAAATGCAAAGACATAAACAGGTCCCCACGAAAACAATCTAATACAGAAAGCTGGTAGACAACATCCAGAGGTGCAGTGTGAGGAGAATTAGATCTATGAAGTTGAAGAAAAACCGCGTCAACATACATATATACCTGTATCCCCAAATTAAAACTTGTGAAAATACACTTTTTTCCAGCTTTTCAGTTTGTTGATAATTCATTAAACTCAGGAAACAACAGCATGGTCACTATATGTACAACTTTAATGAAAACTGATACAAGCAACATTTCTTTCCATTTTATTAAGATTTATCTTGTGGAGGAGGGTAGACATTTAAGAAAACAGTCAATGTCGAAAAACGTAAAGCACACTGTAACGCCAGTAGTTGCGCAAGACAAGAACCAAAGTACAACCGCAATTTCCTGTGTGAACTTCACATATGAGGCCCATGTGTTATAAATAAGGTTGAAAAAGGCAGTTTGCACTCGTCAAAATGATAATTCATTTTATTTTCAAAAGTTTTGGCTGCCTTATATCCTGAGGTAGTTTCAAGAGAATGCAAGCAACTTTAAAACCCTGGCTTGACTTCCCAAAAAAGGACAACTAAAAACAAGCTGCAGGCAAACAAGGATGTGTTACTACGCCAGTTCCAAGCAATTGACCAGGCATTTTAGCTCTCTGAAGTACGTTTTCTCTATACTAACAAACAAATTAAATATCTTCCCCCAATGACTTGGGAATTTACCATAGGATCTAATATAGTAGAGACCCGTAATGTACCCGCAGAGGTTGAAAAGGATTTTTTTCAAAATGTTTTGAGGACACAAATGTGAAGTTGTTGACCGAAAAAAATATCGCCATAATTTGTGCTGAGCGTTTTCAGACTTTCAGGTTCACACATAACTGAAAATGTTTCACGCAGAGCAAGATGGTATATAAGAATAAAAAAAAATACTGAAGCATGATATATAATGCCATATTGCTAACCAAGGTTACTCTCTACCAATTGTGAAGCACATTTTTACCCCATGGTTTTTAGAAAAATGCTTGTCCTAACACGAGGTCTGTTTTAGCAACACATGCTGAACTGGCTTAAAAAAATTTACACTAAAGGGACTTCCAGCACGAGATTTGAACAGATGACATATGATTATCACTGACCAAGACTGCTGACCTGATTTTAGTGACGTTAGCAGTACAATATGACATATGTTTTGATTCAGACCAAAAATATACATGTTACACGTTATTCGAAATTTTTGAGTGAACTGAAAGTCATTTTCAACAAGACAATTGGCATAGCTATCTAGTGTGAGGCCGCTCTTCCATCTATTGTGAATGAAGTTTCCTCAATCAAGGAGCCCAAGTTTGTTATTATTTTCATGATTATATCACTGCGTTACTCCACATAGTATTTTAGATTTGGCATATGGATGCATATTCGGAATAATTGATACTGATGTACAATTAAATGACACATCTAGACCGACCTACTCTACTTCTCTTTATATCTATAAATGTTTCCGTGCCTTTTCATATCATACTTTATGGGAAAGGGCAAGTTAGTATTTGTTTTTGTGCAGGTGTGTATTAACTCGTGTATATTGAAGTCTGCCATGTAGACATTATAAACTAAAAAGGCTACACTCTGCCAAGCTTATCACAGAGTTGCAACATAAAATGCAGGTCTTGCAGTTTGAAGCTGAAGTGCTCATTTAAAAGACTTGGGCCATGCATGCGTATGATATTGAGAACAGGAAAATAACTCTAGCTGGAAGCTCAACTTTTAAAATAGTAATATCAATAATTGGTGATTTGTTCATTATCAACATGCCTAGACCAATAAATGCTCAGTATGTTTTTCATGGAAATCACGGATTATCAGCAATGCATACTTTTGCTTTGGAACCAGAATCTATCAACAAATAGTAGGCATACCGATGGGAACAGATCCAGCCCCATATATTGCCAACCTTTTAATTTACATTATTATGTATCAAAATGGATGGAGGAATTGGCAAAACCAAACTTTACAGCTGCATGAAGATCATGTTCTCACACAAGAAGATTTATATATGTCCTGTGTGCTTTACACAATGGATATGAAATAAAGGGAAATTGAAAAAATGTATATCCTAAAGAACTAATATTAAATCTGGAAAATGAAAGTGATAAAAAAGCTACTTTACTTAATCTGTATATAGAATTAAAGAACAACCAGTATGTAACATAAAAATTTGACAAAGGAGACCAGTTCAAATTTGATAGGAGAAACAAGCATATGGAGTTTGTATTGGACAAGTGATAAGTATTGCCAGAAACACCACACCTTTGAGCAATTTTGTCAATAGAGTCAGAATTTTGTTGCAAAATCTACAACACAAAGGTTATAAAATACAACAACTACACAAAACCCTGTTGAAATATTTCCAGAGATATGACCAAATACCTAAAAAATTAAAACACTAACCCAATAACATTAGTCAAACTATGTCAAGATGGAGCTTGAAATGACAAAGTGTAGTCCTCAAAGTGTTTAGAGTGGTAAGAGAGAAAGTACCCGGGGTAAAGTAGTCCGTCTTAAGTCGGAAGACCATGCTCATACTCACTTTTTGAGGGATATCTTTCTTTTCAACCTTCATCCAATATAGCGGAAGAGGTGGCTTCCAGCTAATACTTTAGTGCACTTTACCTCATAACACCTCTAGTCAACTTTATGGTGCCAAAAAATTGTATTTCTGTTTACCTGTTTATACCAGTGTCGGTATTCTGGATTAGTGTATGATGTTTTTAAGTTCCAAACGAGATGTCCGTCCATGGGTGATGGTTTGTTTTGGAGGGTCTTTAACTAGACTACTCCCTGCAGTTTATATACCATACCAGTGATTTATTCACTTTAAATCATAACCAAAGATGGTACAGACAAGAAGCCAAAAAACTACAGAAGCATCCTCTGAGCAGCCCTCTAGGGATGTAGCCACCCCTGGGATTAGACAAGCTGACTCTAGGAGACTTTATGTTCCTCTCGAGGCTAATGCGGACGTTAAGGGAACAAATGAGGATTTCGGAGGTAATCTGGGACCTTCTGCTGGGGACCATGGGGTTGAAATGTTAAAGCTTGCAGGAAACCTAACTGTAAGCTTTACCAAGTATTCATGAAAATGAATAAGTTTACAAGCATTGTTACACATATAACTTACAGAACTAAAAATTACAACAAGAAAACACTTACGTGCAATACAGATAACTTGGTTTATCTGATTACCTGTGATAATTGCTCTAGTCAGTATGTTGGTGAGGCCAACCAAAAATTGAATTAAAGGTTCAATGGTCATAGGAATAGAATAAGACACCCTAACAAAGGATCCAATTCTACGATTCTGGTGGATCACTTCAATAGTGGACTTTGCAAGAACAAAACATTTAATGTCCAATTTTTTAAAACTCTAATACAACCAGGAAAATACTCAAATGTAAAGATGAATAAGGAAACAGCAGGATTGCAAAGGAAAAGAAAAACATTTTGTATTAAAGAAATCCGAACAGTATATCCCTATGGTTGAATAATCGATGGGACAAGAACATAGATCAACGAAAAGAAAATGATAATGTTTATGACATACTCAACAAAAGAAGGAAAAAGAAGAACAAACATAAGAGTAAACACAGAACAAATAAAGAACCTCTTACAGCTCAATATGTAATCAACGTACTCCAGGAAACTGCCTGTGAGGAAAGTACATACTACATCAATAAAACTTTACCACAAATGAAGAAAAAAGATCTCAAACAATTGGGATCGTTTCTTTTGGATCATGAAGTAACAAATGACAGCCAGTTAACAGATGGGATTGCTAGTTTGGTACAAGACATGACATGATAAAAATTGAAAGAACAAAAGGGGAAAAGTAAGCAGAAAAAGAAGCACATAAATCCTGTGATATTACAGTATGAAAATCCAGTTATCGAGTAGGTAAATCTGCAAAGCATTCTTAGACTTCAGAAAGTTGAACATTCAATCAGCAGCTATACTAAGGAGGATGTCATAGTTTCTTATAAATATATTTCTAGTATTCGTAACATGGTTTCCAACTATAATCTAATAATGGATGAAGTGGACTTAGACAGCTGGAATATGAATAGTCAAACTTGTGAATGTAACACTACTTTCAAGAAGTAAATGGATAAAGACCACAACCACGTAATCACGCATGATTTAAGTATCATTCAAACCAAAAACTTGAGACATTTGTTTCAAAGAGGACCAAACTACAGAGAAAGACAAAACATCACCTTCACAAAAGCAAGAAAGGAAATTAAAAGATAACTGAACAGTTTCAATAAGACACATGGTAATAGGCCAGAGACCACAGTTATAAATCCTTCTATTTTTCATATTAACATTTTTCAGTCTAAAAAATCAGCATTTTGGTATTTTGAAATTCCGTGAACGACATTTAACAGATAAAAATGTCAGAAACATATGGACGGATTTTTGTCATACAATTCCCAGCTCGTTAATTTGTGATAATTGAAATACGAAACAACACCTGGATGTCAGCTTTATACAGGTGTATGTACTGTGCTCTTGCCAGGGTCACATCATTGTCCTTCCCCACCATAAAGTTCCCACCTGGCCTGGAAGACAGTGCACCTATATGACCACCAATGAAGCAACTCTACGATGCAGCAAACCTAACTTAGCTAACTTTATTTAAACAGAAGCTACAGCATGCTGAAAACAAAGTATTTTCACAATTACGGACTATCTCCGCTGGGATGCGCAACCAGCCAATCACAACTGTAGTGTGTAACCAGCATTAAGAAAGGAATCTGTAACAAGGCATTTAATGAATGGACAGTTAAAAATGGAAAAAGTGGATGTAAGAATTTTATACCAGAGAAAAGGACTTTTCAAAAATGGAGACAGATTAAACAAGTGCTGCAGAATTCACATTGTAGGCAAGAATTACAAGACTTGCATGACAAGTTTGTCATCACACCTGTTGACAAAGCTAGTAATAACATTGCGCTAACTTGTAAACCATACCACATTAATACAATACTGAGTGAATTAAATAGTGACAGTTATTAACAGACAGGAACCTCTGATACTGTTATCAAGGACCAATTGTATAATAACAAGGAGTTGAAATGCACTGTCTCTTATGAGGACAAGAAATTACCAATTATATATGTAATTGTCAAAATACATTAAAACCCTGTTGAATTCAGGTTCACCAATGCAGCAAAGAAATGTGTTTCAAAACAAGCTGCCAAATGACCCACTAAAGTTCTCAAACTTGTCAAAAATTCTCATACAAACTACTGCAAAAAAGTGAAAAGGTACACGGGAGTGAATAGAATGTGGATTACAGGTCGCACATGTGATATTCTTTTTGGATTACAGATAGCGCTCAAGTTTAAAGCTTTTAAGTTTCAAAGGAGACGACCATTCACAATTCATATATTCGACTTCTCCAAAAAACTGTCAGAAGATTTACTTCAAACTTGGCGGGAATGTACCTTGGGCGGCTCATTACAAAGTGTGTTCACATGGTCATGCTCCAATGAATTTGCTTTTTTTAATGTTCTTTTTGCGGTAAATCTTAAACAATCTTCTTCTCGGAAACCACTCACCCAACTGCTTTGATATCACGTAGGAACACACCCAGGGACTCCTAGTTCTAAATGTGTTCACCAGTTTACACTACATTTTTAGACACACACGAAGGGATACTAAAACTGAAAGTGGGTAACCGACTTACTATATTTTGTAAAGAGAAAACTTTGAAATATTATAACAAACTTATTGACTTTGGCATGTCTTGCCATGTGACAACAAAGGCCATGCTCGGGCGTAAAAAGAAAACGAAAAACCGAGAAGTTGCTCTTGGCCTGTTGATGTTGTAGTTTATATGTATAAAACACCTGTGTAGCAGTCACATTTGATGGGCATTGACGTTAAAATCTTTTTCAATTATTTTCCAATTGGAAAATAATACGCTATATCACAAGACAAACACAAACCATATCTTTAAAATAGTATTCAATGGTATTCGCTGCTATTGAAGGTTGAAATATAGGTTTAAGTCAGTTACGTCCAAATTTGGCCTTTTTCATTACTTTCAGAGATACGTTTCATAGTGACAGTTATTTGATTTGAATTCATGGCATAGTTTAGGCATTGAGACGTTACAATATTATTTTAATATCTGCTCTTGATTTGTATAAGAAAAATTAAGTATCAAGTCATGTTTAGAGTACATTGGTATCGTATCATTAACTATTGTATGTAATATGCAGGAACTGAAAAACAGATCGATGCGCTTACAAAAAAATGGTCCAATTTCAAGGATGCATATGACATAGCTTATTATGCATGATACTATTCGCAGATTAAGTTGCCTCCATATTTTCTCTGCAGAAAATGTCCAAAACCTTGGTTACTGCATGACCACCCTTAGGATTACAGATTTCATTTCTATCAAAAATTAAGTTAGCCAGTGATTAAAAACGTAAGTGGGTTCATATTTAATTATATGTTGGGCAGTTATTTATTGGACGTAAAATGACAATTGTTACAAGGGGGGAATTACTTTTAACAACAAATACAAGTCAAATTGACAAGTCAGCTAAGTCAGATGAAATGCCAACGGATATTTCATGATTCTTGATGATCAGAATGAATATGGAAACTGGATATATGGCAGTCAGTTAGATATCCTGAAGAAGTGTAAATGTACTTTATGTTATATGAGGGACTGCATCATTGCACGTGCCTTTAAATCCTGGTAAAGTTTTATTCCCTCAGTTTAAAATTTACTGAGGTGAATTGATGCATGTGCATCGTTCATATTTAGGGACTAGATACTAGGTGCCTCTGTTGATTCGTTGATTTTATACTGCTTTTTGGACATAAATCGATACATCCTAACATACAAAGGTAACATGCACAAACATACATACACTCGCAAATATAAATATATAAATATTTATATATATATATATATACATATATATATATATATATATATATATATATATATATATATATATATATATATATATATATATATATTCTCTAATTAAAGACGCGACTGTTATCGCATATTTTTTATTTTCCAAATTTAAGATGATAAAGTCAGTGTGCTTTTTCTGATAGAGAGTTTTCCCTGCACCATGACCTGATGAGCTATCATGTAGCTTCATGAGTAGACATACTGACAACAGATAACATCATAATGTCACGTAATAATACAAAGGCTGCATTTTTAGCATATATATATATATATATATATATATTATAAGAATACCACAGATATAATAAAGTTAATGGCATGCTTCTGCAAAATGGGTAAAATGACGTATAAACATGTGACAGTGACAATCAAGGAAAAGAAAAGAAAAACGTAGGATGATTATAGAGTGCAAAATTTGCAGGGGTTGTACACATAAAAGTTAGGCGGAATCTCTTAGTTTTGATTGCTTTCACTGAGCAGCCTGATCTTGGGGTCTACCTTCTTGTAGAGTATATATATATAAATATATATATATATATAGTATTGCTATGGTCTTTTGTCCTATGTCAGCGATCATAAAGGGCAATCCATGGTTACCTACTGTACTCTTCTTTCATTTTTTTTTTTATGCCTGGCATGAATTAGTTGTTTCCGTGTGTGTCTTATCTTTTGTCTTCCGCCAGTAGATGACAGTAATATCTGTATGTGGAGGTCTTGGTGAACTTTAATGGTATCGATCATTTATCATGATACATCCCTGCAGCGGGTTTTAAATACCTGCCTTTTATGCGGCATTATTGTTTGAAACAACGTGGAATTTCCGTTTCTTCATTTATCCTGTCAAGGTCACAACAACATTTGTCGTGTGCACCCACCAATGCACACACACACGCACACACACATCTGCACACACATAAACACACACGCTAGCACACACTCGAAAACTTTCACGACTTCTCTTTCTTCAAGTACATAGCTTCCTCGACAATCCAGATGAAATCTGTTTTGCATTTTGGGTAAAAAATTTGAAACGGTTCTTTGATTTTTAACTTTTTATGACCATGTGTCATTAATGTTCTTGGCCGTCTTTCTTCCTTCTCGTAGCGTTTCTGGGTGTTGCAATAAAACTGAATATGAATTTTCATCAATAGACTTCATGAAATTCAAGAGGGTTTTTTCATTCATTTTTTTATAGGGGGGGGGGGGCAGAGACAAAGTATATCTTGAATGAACTTACATATTGCACAACTATAGACAATATGTTCAAATTTATTTATTATACTCATATTTAATTTTTTATGAACTTACAAAATGGCTATTGCCCAACTATAGACAATATATTCATATTAATTTATTTTACTCATATTTGAATGATAGCTACCAGTTTTTACAGTTCTGTCCTATACTGTAGCTCGAAGTTGACTTTTCCTAATTATTGATGTAATAGTGAGATTATAGTCATAACGTCTGTCCACCATTCTTGGAGTTGTTGGCTGGGAGCACTATTTATACTGATGAAATACGATATGTAATATTTCATAGAATTATATCAGTATTTAAGATATGCATGTGCTTCAAAATCATTGAAAAGTCACTGCGGGAAACACTATTTATTCTGATGAATGTGTGAGCCAAATTACTGAAACCAAACTAAAGAAAACCCATCTACATTTCACCGAACAAAAGAAGAAAGAAGGACTGAAATATTATGCTGTGCATTGAATCTATGAAATAAATATGAAAACACACACACACACACACACACACACACACACAGGGGTATGTTACTCATCAAAAATGCATTGACTTGATAGACAAGATAGACTTGAGCATTTGTTCACGTCAATAATAGTTTTGCTTTGGTTGGTCAGCACGGCCGAAAGTATATCACACTGGAGTGCATTTGTATGGGAACTTATCCAATACTATTAGTACACCTGACTTAGCCTAGAAATACGTCAGAGAAAATAAATCGTTTTTGTCTTCCAGACCAGTACTGAAAAAAGTATGACAGGTACGAACCAATGAAATGGAAAGTGTTTCTCCCTGTTAGTTGTGTCATTTATCTTACAAGAACCCCCTCGTAGTGTGTGTGAGTGAGAACGTGAAATATATGCGGGTCCTTAACAGTATGGATTAGAAAATAAATATCAATTCTCCTGAGTGTTATTAGTAACATTTTGTGGTATTATTAAACGTGACTCTAAATTATCAGGGACTACCATGATAAATGATATGAAGACCTAAGATGATAATAATGTAAATTATAATATAATTATAATACTTCATATTTCGTAATCAGCATAACATGCGTATTTTGCTGAAATATTGACAGGTGAAATTGATGCATTTTCATTATATTCATAACTATGTGGCATTTTAATGTGTTATGATGAGTGACCTTATTATATAACTTAGCATAGATCATCAAGCCCCCCCCCCCCCCCAAAAAATGGAAAAATTAACACATGAATCTTGGAAGACGTAATCACATGACTTTGGGTAGATATATTTTGTAGCTTGTTGTGTCGAAACTGGACGTACTCACACAACAACTACAAATTAGTGTCAACAAAAATAAAAGAATAAGAAGAAAAAAAAACAACTTCACACTTCACTGAGACGCAAGTCGTCTAAACATATATTTGCCATGGCGCCACATGAATAACAAGTTACAGTATTTTGCACAAATCACATCGTCTGCAATATTTTAACTACATTTTGTCATACGGTATCAAGTCTGTTACACTTGTAAGGCCCATTAAGTACATCAAACCTTAGATGGGGATACATTTTTTTTTTTTTTTTTTTTTTTTTATGTGACAAGTATAATTATTTTAAGGGATAATATTCTTCGCGTGCTTAAGGTAGCAGGTCTAGCCTGACACCTTTTGAGGAGTTCCAGTTGAAATGCATTGAAGTGCCTCTATATCTGTATCTGAACTTATAAAACTATATATTTTTTGTTTTGTACAGATGTGTAGTTTGCTCTCGCGTAAAAAGAAAAGTTTTAACTTATTATGGTGTAGTGAAGGGGTTTCATTTACATTTTGCGACACTATTTCTCCAATCATATAACAGATGCAAGCTTGAAAATGTGCACTATTGTACCTTAACTCATATCTTGGGAAGTCAATTCTTGTTTTTTCTTTAAACATGCTGGTTTTTATTTTATGAGCATTGAAAAGGTTTTGGCAGACTCGGACAACCACTGCATATTTGGAGCTTCAAACGTCATTTAGAGAAACGGAATTCATAAAAAAAACTGAAAAATTACTTCCTAAGTTTACACTGTATCTTCCAAACCCCACTGAGTTTGTAAGAATTTATCGCATAGCTTTTGAGGTAGGCTGTCACAAAATGTAAGATCTCGTGTAAAATATGTTTCTGAGAAATATGCAGTGAAAGGTGAAAGAGAATATTTGAAAGAGGAACAGGCCATTACATGGAATCTGCAGGCTTCTTCACATTCTTCTTTTATCTAAGGTATAATCATCCAAAGGGTTTGCCATTGTATGTGTTGTTACAGTAAAAGAAACATTCAAATATGTGGAAAATGAAGATTTTTTTACCTCATATTACATGAGCTTCAGCTGGTATGTGGTTTCAGCTTGTTAGTTTCACACGTAAATGGCTTAAATATCTTTTGAGCATGAGCACAACTGTGGCTTATATTGTGAAACAAACGGGTAGCTATTCAGACCAGATATTTTGTGCATAATGTAAAATCATACCACATTGTATATACCCTGTCTGGTGCTAAAGGAGGACAAGCATGTGTATATAAATACTGACACTTGACTTTACTTTTGACTGATGCTTACAATGATGAACAATTTTAGGCTTTTTTCACAAAAGTTAAAAGTGATGACAAAGCTACTCGGCATGACGGAAGATCATCAATATCTTTTACCAAAAATGACAAAAAGTCAATTTTGATGGGATGTGGTTTTCAGAAGACATTGACCTATTGCTCTGATACCCTAAAGTGCCTATAGTTGTGGCTAATTTGGATCCCATTTTATCAGTACCATTATTCAATGTCAGATAATAGACAAGATTTGGGTTAGTTCTAAATTCACCAGAAGTTGGTGCTGCCGATCCTGTTCATGGTTGACTACCCACATCTTGTGTTCACTTTCCATGATCCTTACCTTTTGGAATATAGCCGTTATAAATTCAATATCTCTATATGTTGTCACATAAGCTTTAAACTTGCATTTTGTCATACCAGGATGCAATTGCAGGATGCCTAAATATGTGCTTCAGGTAGATTAGATAATAAATACAAAATTCCATCTCATATGCAAGGTGAAACTTTCAGGACTTTTAGGTTCACTGTAATGTAATGGGCTTTGCTAACCCACTTTTACACCTGACCTCAAATGACTTCAGTTGCTAGATGTCACAAATATGCACCAAGGGAATGAAAGGCTGTGTCAGGAAATTTAACCAACCAGTTTCACCCCTTTGTCAATGTGTATACAGATATATTGATTAATAAATAAAGTAATCAAAGGCTAATACTTCTGTGTTATTTGCTTCTAATAAGTCAAAATTTCATTTGTTTGTTTGTTTGTTTGCTTTTTATTTGAGTATAAAAAAACATCAGTTAAGTCTTTCTATCTTTTGTGACAAATTTTAATGCCTATGGGATTCATCATTTTGCTTAACTCTTCATTGATATTGGATATCCCAGTGCAATTTGACTCATTAAACGGTGAAGTGTATTTTATAATATTTTGTCATGTGTATGTATTTTAGGTTTGAATAAACGGGAAACAACACATTGTAATTTTTGTAACTAGTTGACTGTAATCAGCCAAGGATAGACCCTTGGGGGACCTAGTGATTATGTTAGTAATTGTACATGACCTATTTTTTTTAATTCTGTGCACTGCTAACGTTTTGGAAAGTTCACGATTTAACGAACCTATATATGACTGTCTGACCCCATAGTGTATTCTAATCTACTAAGCATGATTCCATGATCAACCCGTGTAAATGTCAATTAGAGTTTTCCCATTGTGGAAACGATTAAGTATTCTGTCGATGAGTTCTGAGGTGGCAAAATATGTGAAGTTGGTTTCTGAATCCGATTTGATTGTCATAATATAAACCGTGACATTTAATATGTACATGTAATTGATTTTACACCTCAATTATATATGGTTCTGCCTCATGGAGTTTTCCAATATATAGGATATGCGTGTGAACATACACATGGTATATTTTCATGCCAGCTCTAGTGTAAATGATAAGGGCACACCTGCCGATACAGATTGAAAGATTATGTTGGTGGGATAACACAATGAGGATAACCGATGAAATGTTGAAAACTGGCCATGTTTATTAGGATAAATATTTACATACATTTCCTCCCCAATCTTTATTGAGAAGTGAATATATATATATATATATATATATATATATATATATATATATATATATATATATATATATATATATATATATATATATATCGTAGAGGCACTGGTATGGAAAAGAGACATAAAAACCGACCAGTTTACGAAAGCGCGAATTAGCAGACAACTGCATTAATTATTATAGATATGGGTATTGGTATAATAATAATAATAATAATAATAATAATAATAATAATAATAATAATAATAATAATAATAATAATAATAATAATAATAATAATGTTACACTTTTAGTGGTTGCTGTCACGTGTGTGTATTATGGTGAAACATTGAAAAATGAAATAGCTTTGTGATTATTTTGTTCAAATATTTGGCATTACAATGATAACTTACTAATAGCCTTTATATATGCAGCATAAAAGCTACACACACGACAAAAATCTGTATAATATTTATTTTGTAGTGTTTGTATGGAAAGAGAAATAGCACGACTCCCAGGGACATGATTTCTGCAACATTTCTGCGTTATGGTTCTATATGCAGAACAAGTTGCACAATTTAGCACAAAGCAGGTCGTCCGGGAGGGAGTAACGTCATTGATTTTATATATTTATCGTATTTTAGACTCAGACGCATGCTCAGAATCAGATCATTTTATTGTCTCTAAAAACATCACATGTTTATTTCCAAACTGCTATATCTGTCAGCAGGAGAATGTTAGATAGTGCGTCAATTGTATTGTGATACCCATGACTCATTTTAATACGGTTATATCCAGCGGACATATGTGTTCCCCATTACATTTGTGCTTTCTGTTACGGTGCCATTTTTGTGGATCAATGTTTAGTTACTAATATGTACATATGCCCTTACTAATTCGAAAAACGAACATGACGGGAACAACATGTGTGGTAAAATTTGCTGGATATTAAGGTCAGGTACATTCCCGATCCTTTTGAAGAGAATCCAATATACAGTTTCGGAATGACAGTCAAAAACGCGGAAAACACATAAAGTCGCTAAATTGCTAAAAATGAAAATAAATCGCCGATACAAAATCTAAGGTAGCGTACATACGCATTTTTAAAACAATTGGCCAATGGGCATCAGGCATTTTTTAATCATTTTACCGAATGTACCTCATCACCCAGGTTTAAATGAATCTGTCGAATGTTTTGGACGAAGTCGAAAAGGTGAATTAACATGGGATTTGTCTAATAATTTGGACAAATTGGGTATGTTTCTTACCAGCTGAGCTAACTGATAAGTCAGTTGTCCTAAAGCCTTTTTTCTGTGACTGTTTTTAATTTCAAATCAATTCTTTAATTTATTTTTGGTTTTTCGTTTTTGTTTTTAGCCAATTTTTCCTTATTGAAATAGTTGGCTAAATTTTGAATCAGCTGGCGTTGTTTTGATATAAAATCCATAGGCATAGAATGTTGTGACTTTTTTGAGCCACGCTATGCATCTCAGGCTGTAATAACACGGGAGCCAAAAGCAGGCACTGCCTATAAGAGAAGAAACTTTACGATGGAAATTAATTATGCCAAATGTTGAAATCCTAATTTGAATAGTCCTCAAGTTGTTAGGAAAAGTGCATATATTTGTACTGCTATCTGTTATTACTATACTAATGTGTCCACTTAAATCCATCATTCATTTGAATTTTTAATGAGATATGAATAAAAGAAGTTGAATAAAAGACCATGATGTCACTATACTTCACAATTCAAATTTAACAGTTCTCACGTGGTATAATAAGTACACGAATTTCCACTGCTACCTCTGTAAAAACCATTGTAACAAGTCTTCTCGTATCTAGGATCATCCAAAATATGAAAATAGACAAAAATCAGGGAAGCACAGTAGCATAGTCTTGGCAACCTTTCGGAGAGTCCCGATTCCTTCCAAGATAAAAATCAAGCTTGAAAAAACTGATGAAAACATGCTTAAAGTCATTAAAATATAAATATCGCAAAACACAGTTCGAGTACATTAAGTTGTGCGGGTGTCCCGAAATGCCCCTGAGCAATGTGAAAGCAGGTAGCCAAAGCGGTTTCAGTAAAAATCTCTGCAGATACCTCCCTTAACGAAGGCCTAGCTAACAGTTTTGAACAGTTGAAAATGTGAAATTGTTGTTGAAGGCTTTCCTGGACAAGAAATGAATATATGTATATATATATATATATATATATATATATATATATATATATATATATATATATATATATATATATATATATATATATATATATATATATATATATATATATATATATATATATATAAACGAACGAACGAACAAAAAAAAAAAATACCGCCATCTGTCAGCGAAACTGACCCAGTGGTCCACCTGGCGAACACCCATCTGCATAAGCAATGGATTGCTTCCTTTTATCTGTGTTGTCACCAATGTACAGTTACGTCGCAAAGACGGCATAAGTAATCCCAGTGCGTTATTGTTTTCTGATTGTGCTCAATTAAGATCACCTCCAAAAGATTTGAGATAAGCGTGGTTAACGACTTTCACGGGACGTCAGTAATGCGAATCACCATTGCAAACCCCACTTACATTATGATCAGCACGGATATGTGCATTGACCAATGAGAACCAGAATCTAGATCCACAGCAACAGCATTGAGTGAACAACTTTATTTCGTCATTCCTCACAATGCGCTTCTATTAAACTACAACATAGCTTCAGTGTTGATGTTGCAGTAAAAGTTCAAAAAGCAAGACCACATTTCATTTCACAATAGAAAAAAAGATCGCACCACTTGTTCACCAGATTATGGTCTTCAGGTCGTCAGAAGTGTTCCTGTGCATTTTCAAAGCAATTTGCCCAGAGGTTAGGAAAAGAAGACAATCTTATTTTTTGCCTAAATTAACACGAAAGCCCCCCACCCCCAACTCCAAACAAAAATCATACAAGTAATTAAAAAATTCACTGAAGCGAACCATTTGAACAAAGTCAGTAGGGAATAACCCAAGATATAACATGACAAAGTGAGAAGTGTATCTGGGTGCTGGTTTTGAAAAGGAAGTCGAAAATGCTGACACACAGAAGCATCATTATCCAATCTCGAAAAAAATTTGTGTAGCGCTTTGAGAGAACATTTTCTTGCAGCATTGGGCCAACAACTGACAAAAGTCAATAAAACATGTAAAACATCACTGGCATATAACAATTTAAGCAAGAGTAGTAGCGACCTACTCAGGGTAAATTATCACCATGAGCATGGCTAACGTTCTCAGCAAAGGAAAGATATGTAAAATAAATGGACGACGACGAATAATGATGAACGAAGACCCACCTCGTTTTCAGTCAGCCCAGGTAAAAATAGATAGGTGCTCATTCTCATTACTTTGAACTGGAGCAGAATTTTGCAAATTTCTTGGGTTCCCACCGTAACCCCGGATCAAACCATATTTCCCATAGACACACCGAGGAACGGTAAAATATTCTGGCTGTCCAACAATCCATTCCCACTCAAAAAGTGTCTGTCGCAGCTTTCAGGAACAGTCTTGTGGCTCAAGGCCATCTCGAAACAATGCAAGGAGTAGAATTGCCGTAGATCTCTGCCAAGGCATTCGCCCAGAAAATTACGTAGTGGCAGAATATGAGAGACTGGTGCTGTCCAATCTGTTAAAAAATCCTCCACGATATGCATTATACGGTCAGGTCTGGGCAGAATCCAGAGTTTTGATCGTTTCTTCATTGTGGCATCTAAAAGACACAAAAGATATGAAACAATGTGAAACGGCGCCACAAGTTCTGCAAGCAGTTTAAATAAATAGGATTTTATATGACTGTGGCATTTCTGACAACAACAGGTTGATATGTGTTCACAGCAATGCTCTGCTGTGGGGTTAATGAACGATCACTGCAAGGCTCTGCCGCCTGCATCAGTAGTCTTCACTGCAAGGATCTGCCGCACACTCAATGAGTCTTCACTGGAAGGATCTGCTGTGGGGTTAACGAGTGTTCACTGCAAGGCTTTGCACCGGGGTTAATTAGTGTTGAGTGCCAAGCCCTGCCTATGGGTTGATAAATATTCACAACAAGGCTCTTCCGAGCAGTGCGCTCTTTGAAACGAGAGTTGTTTTCAGTCTCTCTCATGCCATAGTTTTCATACCCATTTTTACCGCGATTCAAGACCCAATTAAATACTTTTCATAATCATTTTATCCGGAATTTAAGACCCAATTTAACATTTTTCATACAATCCATCACCAATTTAAAGGAACATTTATGTTTAAAAAAAAAAAAACAACGGGTCTTTGCGTTACCAACATTGGTGCTGTTGCCTTCGTGACAAATAATTGTAGTTTCTGCGTGGCAGTTTACATTACCGGTTCAGACATAAAGAAGCAGAAATTGATATTTCTTTGGGGGAAAAACACGTGTGCCTGCTATAGGGCGGTGAAAAACGGTAAAGATATACACCGTACTGGAGTCAATATCGCTTCTGATTGCATGGGAATGGAAGAAGCAAGAATGAATGGAGCAAACACCGCTGATAAATAATGACAATATGTAGTGATTACACTCAAGCAAACAACTATGGTTGCGAATCACCGGTATACATTGGACAGTATTTGAATAGAATGCATATTGCGTGTTCTGGTACAGTTTTGAGGAGCAGAGGAATGTGAGATAATTGTGGGTAATCAAAGAAGTTACACCTGTCAATCATAAATGATGGACAGTTGGCAAAAAGAGCATCTGTCAATCAAAAATGACGGAACTCCTTTATCACGATTAGTACCTGTCAATCATAATTGACATCTGTAAATCATAAACGATTGGCAGTCATCAAAGGGAGCAGCCGTCAATCATAAACAACAGAACCCCTAATCATAATCACCACCTGTCAATTAGTATTATTCAGATTACCACCCGTCCATTAAATTGACATCAGTCAATCAAGAGGTCTTTTCCCGTATAAGGGAAAACGTGCTGTAACTCCCACAGATTGGATATTGCAATTGATATAATTAAGATCATATCATAATTAGTACTTATTTACCAGTAGTTTTTTTCTTATTTGTCCCCAAACAGAATTTAAATGGGGCAAAGGGATATCGTGTACATGTCCTTGTACAGGTCTGATTCAGGCTGTATAATCAGCTAAATCTGGCACTGTGCATTCGTATGTCACTTGCTGTGGGCTAGGGTGTCAAGATAATCAAGAGTACACTCATAAAGAAGACCACAGCCAATAGTATGAACAATAAGCCCTAGACATGTGACAGTATAAACGTACACGACATAATCCTCGACGTAGTCACACTAGAAAGGAAAAACTTTTAAGACCATCACCTGAGGGTCCGTGTAAAACACGCTCTTAAAGGTACCCCGCTCTTAAAGACACTGCTATTATCCGCATATAGCTCCTATAACGTTTTTTATATCACAAAATATCACAAATACGGAGCAAAGGGTGCACCCAGGACTTTTCCAGCTCACAGCTGGATATATCCTAACACCTGCTATAATACCCTTGTCTTGATATGACAAAAGTGAGCATCATAGAAAGGTAACGGTCTCAAAAACTTTCGTAGCATTTTCAGAAATAACCTTCACGGATTATGATCTGATCCAAAAGATTTAGACAACGCTGCTTGTGCAGTATACATGGCTTCAAGAGAGAGACAGCTATATTCCCCAATAAATTACCAGGAAAATTTAATATGTCTGGCAATGACTTGATAAGCAAAATACTCCTTATAAAATTTATACACCACGAAATTCCCACGGTCTGGCTTGAGGATTATAATTGACCCGCATACAATGGGCATGACCTTCAAACCAGCTGCAGGCCCTATTCCATTGCCATTGTTCACACACACACACACGCACACACAAAAAACACACACAAACACAAACACACACACACACACACACACACACACACACACATACATATATATATATATATATACATATATATATATTTATATATATATATATATATATATATATATATATATATATATATATATATATATATATATATATATGAGTGTGTGTGTGCGTGTGTGTGCGTGTGTGTGTGTGTGTGTGTGTGTTTGCATGGTAAAATCTGTCCTTGTGGACACCTTTTTTATGTGGACAGATTTCCACAGTCCCAGATATTTTAAGTCATTTTCTACGGGACACCTCCCTGATAAAGACACCTGTCTAATGTGTATTCAGGTGAAAGATCTTTTGTGAGTGCTCAGTAAGACTGGCAACATTGGATCCTTTATACCCAATTAATTTTTTCACACCTGTAGTAAACCTATATATTTTCTGATTATTACACATCCATATATCTGTATACACAGTATTCGGGCGGGGGGGTTGGCGAGGGGGTTGTGGGTTTTTTTTGTGGGATTTGATTTTTTTTAGAGAGAGATTTGATGGCATTCTTTATGACTTTGTACGATTGTCGCATTTTTCGTGGATATATATATATATATATATATTTATATATGTATATATATCCAGGATGGACTCCAATGATAAAACCTGAAGTAGAATAAATAAAAGTTATGACATATTTAAGTTGGTTCTGATAGGTTGTTCATTTTCTTTCTAGAAATTGCTCCATAGTCATGGAATGGTTCGTCAGAGAAAAAAATCATTGGAACCGCCCCTGGATATGATACTTTTCATTTGTTGGCCGTTGATTTTAAAGTATGAATTTGTTTGTTTATGAGGCGAGATACAAATTGAATGGTTTAAGCAGATAACAGTTCCGAGAAATTCGCGTTGAGAGAAAATATTGCCAATTTTTATGCATATATGGCTGTAATATGACATATACTCTCTTCTTCTCTCCTGTGTTTTTTGTTAGTGTATAAAATACACTTGTAGCTTTACCTCTGTGATGTTTTCATTCAAAAAAGTATATTTGTGGCCTAAAACTCGACTCTTTTTAACTTGGGAACAATAAACGTAACAACACTTGGCTTGTTTGGGTGTAGGTTCACGTGCGGCTTCCCATATTTTGGGCCCAGTAGCCGGATTGTGCTAATTTGTTTTTATATCAATAGAGAATTTCAAAGTACTCAAAACAATGGTAGTGAATAGACTGAACTCTCCCATTCCTCTCTACATGGCCAAAAGTATGCTGTTCCCGAAGGGTGGCCCTTGCCAGTGGCTCATCTGTTTCCAAGGGGTCATGGACTGATGACTGTGTAAACAATGATATGGTTCACTATCATGCCCATGTCAACAAAGCCTATTTGGTCATCGCTGCTGAAAATCTTCAATGTAAACAAAGGTTTTGAGCTGAACTCATTAATTTTATGTTTACACGTTTGAGTTTTTCGAAGCATGTAGCTTTAAGAATCATATTTTCCTACAGTATGAAAAACTGATTAGAGGTTATCCAAAGATGCTGGCTTCAGATTTTGCCACCTTAAGGACACTTTTCATAGTCTTAAATACAAAAATAACCTGCCTAATGCGGATACAACATATAACAAAAATGGCCGTCAGCACAAATCCTCTTGTTCTTAACTTTCAATAGCCAATTGGACAGGTGCATACAATGATTATGCCTGAACAAACGCCGGCGGCACAAATCTCAGTCCCAGGCCACTGACCATAGGATGTGTTAAGGTGGAAGGTCTGAAGCTGCACCTTCGGATAACTCCTAGGCACTTTTTCATATTTTTGGATAGTCTGATACTTAAACTACATGCTCCCCAAAACTCAAATGTGTGAACATCAAATTTATATGAGACAATTGATCCGAAAACTTTTGTTTACAATGAAAATTTTAAACAGTGCCGGACACATGGCTTTGTTTGTATGGGCATGATAATGAACCATGTCAGTGTTTGCACAGTCATTAGTCCATGACCGCTGGATACCAATGGAGCTATTCACAAGGGTCACTCACAGGAAACCATTAGCCTTGGAGAGAAGAATGGGGCAGTTCAGACTAATCACTACCATTGTTCTGATTACTTTGAAATTCTCAATTGATGTAAAAACAAATTAACACAATCCACTTACTGGTCCCCAAATATGGAAAGCCGCATGTGAACCCACACCCAAGCAAGCCAAGTGTGGTGTTCCCAAGTTTAAAAAAAGGTCGAGATTTAAGCCACAAAATACACTTTTGATTAATGACAACACACAGAAGTAAAGCTACAAGTTTATTTCACACAATAATTAAAACACGGGACAGAAGAAATGAGTGTGTGACATATTACAGTGCATTACCCCTACTGTTCTTAGTCCCCTACTGTTCTTAGTTTTCATAAATGATATTACTGTTGGCATCTCCTGTGACATCAAACTGTTCGCTGATGACACCAGCATATAGAGATCATATTTGACCCTGCCACTTCTGGTAGGCGTATAAATAATGACCTTGAAAGAATCTTTGTTTGGGGCAAGTTACATTTAATGCAACTAAGTCTCTAGCCCTCTTGTTTTCAGCTAAACACAACAAACCTGATCATCCACCCTTATTTCTTGGCGAATCTTTAATCCCGGAAGGTTTAAATCATACCCATCTGGGAATTACCCTTTCTCATAATTTGAAATGGAATGCTCACATAACTAGAATCATTGACAAAGCGAGAAAACTTTATTTTTAGACTTAAATATAGATTATCCCGTAACACCTTAGTCAGACTATACAAAGCCATGATACGCCCTATTCTGGAATATGGATGCATCCTATTTGATAATTGCATGATGGACCTGACAAATTCACTTGAATCTGTTCAGTATGAAGCGGCACGCATTTGTTTGGGTGCACTTAAACGTACTCCTTGACATTTACTTCTTAACGAATTAGGTTGGCCAACTTTGGCCAGAAGGCGCCAATACTACAAACTGATTCTGTTTTACAAAATGGCTAACAGGCTGACCCCTACTTATCTTTCGGATTTGGTCCCACTTGATGCCGTTCATCCAACCTTCCATCTTCGCAACCGCCGGAGTTTGAGACAAATAAAGTTTACATCAAATCGTTTTGGTAATTCTTTCATTCCCTCTGCTAATAAACTTTGGAACGACCTTCCGGACGATATAAAGCAATCTACTTCACTTGCTCAATTCAAATCTAAACTAAAAAGTACTCTTCTGTCCGTTGATCCTGTCCCAGGTCGCTACTCGCATGGCAAAAGATTTCCCAATGTTATACACACACAACTACGTTTGGATTGTTGTCGTCTTAATGCTCATCTTCATAGACTAAATATTCTTCCGTCTGCTGCATGTACTTGCTCATATCCCAATGAAAGTACATACCATTTCTTCCTCGAATGCCCCCTGTTTTCATACCATAGAGTATCCTTGTTGCGAACGGTTTGCAATATTTTGGCACCAGGAGTCAATCCAAGCCTAGTTGTTCATTTAGCAGGTGATATAGTGCTTACTTATATGACACATGGTAATGACAATCTTTCGTCAAGCGACAACTTAGATATTTTTGATTCTGTCCAAAACTTTATTACAGATACAAGACGGTTTATACCTTGAGTTGGTACGAGATGAATATTGTGTTAGTATACTGACCAATTTATTTGTCCTCGGATGTCGTTTTGTCCTGTGTGTTTTGTACATATGATTGTGTGTTTCTCTGTGTCTGGAGAGCCATTCATTTAGTATTGTTGTACTACTTGGCAATCCAGGTGAAATAAATATGTTTAAAATAAAAAATATTACAGCCATAAATGCGTAAGAATTGGCGACTTTTTCTTTCAATGTGATTTTCTCGCAACTGTTTTTTGCTCAACCTCTGCAATTCGTATCACGCCTTACAAACGTACAAATTACCCTATCACATTAAAATCAACGGACATTAAAAGAAAAACATCATATCCAGGAACGGTTCCCAGGATTTTTTTTCTGATAACCCCTTCCGTGACTTTTGGAGCAATTTATAGAAGGAAAATGAACAACTTGTCAGGACTAGATTAAAAATTGTATAACTTTTTATTTATGCTTTTTCAGCACTGACCATTGAATTCGATGCTGGACATGGATATTTATTTTAAATTTCTTCTGATTTCAACTGGAAAAAAAACATTTTGTGTGACTTCTGGGCGAAAAATGTTAAAATCCTACCAAGTCAGAAAGAATGCTATAAAATCTCCAAAAAAAATCCAATACTGCAAAAAAACTCTATGGATACATATCTATGGATATGCTGTAATCAGAAAATATATAGGTTTAATGTACTTGTGAAAAAATTAAATGGGTAATTGCGATCCAAAGTTGCCAGTCTCACTGCGCACTAGCTTCACAGCCTCGACATTAACTTTTCTGAAGTTATCTGTTGTCAGTGAACCACACAGGCAGTGGAAAATGTGTAAATAAACATTTGGATCTTAATCCACAATCAAACGGGATTAATTCTTCAGTTCAGTTGGGTTATCACAGTTATTCAGTCAATCACAGAAAACCAACTCAATGGATGAATCATGTTTTACCTAGAGATCGGACAAGTTCGGCCACTCCTAAATGTGCACACCTTTCAATGCGATCTATGCATAAGTTCACCAAGCGGGGAAACCCCAGCGGAGATTCCGATATCAGAGCCAGGCGCGTACAGGTTTCTGGGTAGTTTATGGGCCACTCAGTCTTACCGCACAGGCTACAGCGCTACTGAATACAACAAGTAACGAGGAGTGAAACACGGACCATGATTTATTCAAAAAGCGAATCTAGGGTGGCTGAAAAAGTATTTGAAAGACAAAGGAATATAAGTTGCTGGAAGGAATAAAGTGGCACTTTTATTTTTTATATTTGTCAGTTTGAAGTTTCTTCCTGGTATCAACAAAGACAACATTACAGTCCACTACACAACAGTCAGTGGTGGTTTACCATGATAATACGCCCTGTCACTCAACGTTCTAACTAAAAATGCTTTCCGTACTCCCTCCACCAACGATCTTCAATGGTAAACTTCTATACACCTCCTGTATTTGGTCCATATCCTGCTTTTCTGTTCATGTTGACACGAACAAGATTAGTATCTGCCATCATGCATTATCGTGACCACTTTTGAGAAGGTGCACAGCGCGCCATCTGGTAGCAAAAAATCAGCCTTCATGCCTCCCTTTTGTGATGGGACAACTGCCGGGGTTTTTACGCTTGGTGAACTTATGCATAGACCTATTGTGAATACTTTTGCTCAGGCCCAATGGTGTCCACAGTTGACAGGCTTCTTTGTATGCATGCACATCATGCTACATACTCTATTTTGTTACTGGATAATACAAATGTCCACATATGTACGTTTTGACGAATTATCTTTGCAAAACTGTATATGCCGACTTTGGCCTGCTCATGACCGCAAAGTCGTTTGCCATTTGCCATTAAAAAGTATCACACACACACACACACACACACACACACACACACACACACACACACATATATATATATATATATATATATATATATATATATATATATATATATATACACACACGCACACGGTATTCAAAGGGTAAGGTAAACAAACAATTTAACTGAACTATATTCCAGATATCCTATAAGGGCCAAGTTTTTACTACTTTTTAAAGTAGTGTCACGGAATTCAGCCATTGTACATACCTGTGGGTAAAGTTTTATAGTAATAAATCACTGGATGCAGGAAATTGGATCGGTGTGCCAAGGATGCAGTTCCCACTGCACGTTCCTCGTGGAAGGTGTCTTTACCAGGCCCGGAGTAATTTGCACCATATTGCATGACAACAACAAATACCCGCTCCAAATTCCGGCCTCCAACGATATCAAACTGGTGTAATAGATCAATTGGAATCTCCTCCATTTGTTCAATCTCCCCGTTGCTGTTGAACAAATGACACCGATTAAGATAGCCCACAGTATATACATATTCTATAGGGTGTGTTTTTGACACGAGTTGGGTGTTTTTGCTCAATGGAATGGGTTGGGTGAAGGTGTCGCAAGGTTATGCCCGGTAAAAAACGAAAAACACCACAGCAAGGGAATTTCCCTGACAAAGGTCGTGTTGCTTTAATTCTTTCTGTGCCAGACTCGACTGATTGACTTTTCTCGTGCGCCTTTGGCGCAGTACACCGAGGCGTGCCGAGGAAAGCAGTAAACCTGAACCAATCATAAGGTTTCTGCTTCCTTATCGTTTATGTAGGCTTGCTGGCGCTTGAATGGGAGGTCCGTTATTGAGAGTGTGGATGTAGTACCTTTGTGTCACATCCCAGCACACCGACTTTGGTCGAAATTGCTAAGAAGAAGGTCACGCTTTTGTCGAATCAGTACACAGTTTCTTGGGCGCACTCAGGGTACAACCTGAGCTGATGACTAATGCCATGAACGTTATACTACTACACAAAAACAAAACAGGTGACATTTACGACCCCAGACACTTCCCTGTAATTTCAAGCGGAAAAAGTCGCATGATTATGCAATAAAATTAGCTCCCACAGAGGAGTTACTGATAAACATCTCAAATGACAAATAGTCAGCCTATCAATGTCACTCAGCATCCCTACATTCTGACAATTAAATTCCTAGTTTTCTTGTCCCTGTCAATTCTCTTTTGGCAAAATGTTACTTCAGACTTTTGCATAACAGTGGGACGATGCAGTAGAAGTAGGTGGCCAAATGAACTGTACTACACGAGAAGTTAGCAATAAGGTACTCGGCTTCCACAGGGAGTGGTGTATGATTACAAACCAAAATCAGCGAGGCCTTCAAGTGCCCAAACACATCATAACCTAATTAATATACACTGTGCAAACTGGGAATCAAAATAAACTACAGCATGTTGCTACGATTGCCATTATGACTTACTTTAGAACAAAAGTAAATTCATACTGTACCAGTTTCGTAGATAATGTTATATATTCACCTTTTGATGTTATACAGGTCGCCTAACACACCAAACATCTGATAGGTGATGCCTCGTTGATGCGTTTTACCATGGATGCAAGTAATTGATCTGCTGTCAGAATTTTGGCGGGCCATGGTATTCTATGGTTCCTCCACTCCAGCATATGATGCAGAGACCGGACTGGACCAAAAATGATGATCAAGAATTATCAACGTCAAAACAAAGACTCTCTCTCTCTCTCTCTCTCTCTCTCTCTCTCTCTCTCTCTCTCTCTCTCTCTCTCTCTCTCTCCCTCTCCCCCTCCTCTCTCTCTCTCTCTCTCTCTCTCTCTCTCTCTCTCTCTCTCTCTCTCTCTCTCTCTCTCTCTGCCCTACAAGCGAGGCTTGCTTTTTGCAAAACCACAGTTGACTGTGTAGTTAGCCATCCCAAGACTTAACATGAAGATGTCTTTGTCGAAAGTGCCTTGGATGTCAAATATTTAATATCACGACTGCTTACGGATGCACTGGTAGTATTAAACATTCCACGAAAAGATATATAGAATCAGACAATGATAATTGTCGGTATTGTTGTTAATACATATGGTACATTCGCAGTAACTGTTTTGTATCACAGAACAACGAATACCTGTGTGTATGGGCTGGTCTTCTTATTATATAGGGCAAGATGTGGTACATTTGTAAAGCTAGCATTTGTGGACGGTACAGTTTCAATAATGAAATAAATATTCTGTAAATACATATCGAACACGATTTAATGAATAGAGAATCTTATATGGCTGAGAGTGTATATACCACGGGCATAGGGTGTCAGCAGTAATCGTGTTATGCTCAAATGAGAGTGACGACTACAGCGGGACATAAAACACAATACGCGGCATAATCCGCAGAGCCCTTCCTTCTGAAGTTGGAGGAGACATGGTTGTGACGGGTACGCTAGTTTCCCTCGTTCAGTGCCATATTATTCCCATGATTTTTCAAAACTTTGGGATGCGCACGCAACTGGTTTCATGATTTGAATCGGAGCAAGATGAAACAACGGTGCAATTATTATCAAAATCGGACTGTTGTAAGGAAAGGTAAAACAACTTTTATCTCAACATTTTATATTTTTATACATTTTTAAAAAAATTCATTGATTAATTATCACTATTTCGCGGTCTTGGCTACCAATAGAACCGCAATGTTCACATTGGTCGCATTAAAGTCTTGGAAACTTTGATGGAAATCAATGTATTCTCTGGCCAAGAACGCACTCCATCGTTATTTCGAATCAATTTGATGCGTGAAGTTGGCTTTTTGTCCGACCTTGACGGGCCTAACATGGTCGCATCACATGAACATTGCGTGATGGCTTGTAAATATTGCCTGTAAGTGGGCTCTTCACCAAGGACTGATTGCTACAAGGAAAGTTTGCAACGATGACTATAACCGGCCAAAAAAAGCCATCTCATTTACCCCTCTGACCACTGCTAACCAGTAATGGTCTCCATATTAAGCATATATTGCAACTCTTATTATGAGGTCTTTTATAACTGTTCATGAAAAAGGAGTGCATAGACAATCTTTATTTAAAGATTTGCAACGAGTACCGAAAAAAGTGAAATAAAGAGACCGCAAAGCTATTGTTTGAGTATGTACTACATGTGGACTAAAATGCAAAGTCACAGACCCCCCCCCCCCAAAAAAAAAGAAACCGAAAAATGGGTTCCATCTAAAAATTTACTAGCATTTTGCCCCATGTTCAATTGGGCCCCTTCATTTTTTTTTCTTTTTTTTTGTTTTCATTTATATAGGCCATTAATCAATATTGTCTTTCCTAAAAGCTGACATGTTTCTATTTGGTAAATTATGCAACCAATAAAAAGAGTTTTCCTGGCCTACCTGCCATTAATTTTTAGGCCGAGTACACCTATCCTACATTTTAATTTGCCAAGCATAACATAAGTGTCTCAAAATTACGCAAAGTTTTTTTAAACAAACATGCAACAATACAAAAATAAAGAAAAGATAGTTTAACTTTCCGTTTTGTGTATTCACCGTGTTTTGAACAACTTGTTTTGAGAGAATAGGGTTTTCAGGAAATTACTATACTGCAACGCAAATTTGCTAATTTTATATCTTTTATTACAGCAGGGATGTGGAAAGTGATACATCCCTGGTTGCAGGGATCTTCAGGCAAGTGTACGGGCCTGGTAATGTTGTTGCAGCACTCGCACCGACCACTTAATCGTCGATAACTTAAGTCAACCTGACACCCCCCTGTACAATAGGGGCTGTGTCCTTGGTAAAGCCATCTCTTTCCACATCCCTACCTAAACCTACTTTCAACGCCGACCTTGGGTTTGGGTGCATCGTTTGTTTACGTTCGTCGTAGGTGTTCCGCGTCACGTGTGACGCATAATCAAACAACTCTATTGTAAGTTTGATTTGATCTATATGTTAATACAATATATCACTGACGCTGGCGCATCATAATTTAGTTGTAAAAATATTTAGGTCGTTATCTGCAGGGAGTTACCTATGTTAAATTTCACTACGTCTGTCACCATTGCCGGGTAACACATTCAGATATCTTGGAGGAACATGCATATGCATTCCTCGAGTTGTTCGAAACCAACAAATTCATTACTTCATTTGTTTATTCACCTGTGTAACGAAATCCATGAATAAATCCACCAGCTGACTTGCGATGGTCAATGGAGTGGGATGCCGTGCCCGCGACGAACATGCCGGGTATGTTGATCACCTCGTGGTTGAAGCGGATTCGAGGGTATTTAGACAATTTAGACTGGAACTTGGCTGGCTCACAAGAACTGCAGATAAAATAAATTGATTTCGCGTCTCTGTCGGCACTTTTAAACTTTTAATTGAGAATATATGTTCACAATGAATACAAATGTAAACCCTATGTGTAAATGGTAACCAATAACCACTCAGGACTGATTGTAGGTGATGGCTATTCTTTATTTCCACATCATTTCTATTCAATTCATTTATTGAATCCATGTGCTAACACAGTCAGTCCTTTTTTCAATGCAGGTTTGATGACTTATCTTGAATGTGTCTTAGCAGTAGTTTTTTTATCATCATCATCATCATCATCATCATCATCATCATCATCATCATTATTATTATTATTATTATTATTATTATTATCATTATTCATTTCAAAGCTTAACTTGATTGGCAAATACGCTCTTATAAAGCTAAATTCCCAAGCAGCTTGCTTAGTAAAGGTAACAGATTTTTGCAATAACTTTGTTCTGGACAAAAACCATAAACATAGAATTTACTTTGAATATTATGGTGGCAGGATACATCATATGTTATGACCTTTGAACGAATGATCCGTTTAAAATATTATTGCAGCTTGCTCAGAACTGCATTTCAAGTTTATGTATATACCAATCCATATAATTATATGCATCCCGACGAAAAACTTGAAACAATGTATTTAGATTCTACGGAACAAACCACGTTAGCGTGAAAATTACATCACCTGTTAAAAATAGACCTATCAAACACAAATCCTAGACAACGGAGAATTTTGTCGTAAGGCTCTCGCAGTGCTTCATTATCCGGAAGAGAGCTGGGGGACGGCATAAGTCGACCATCTTTTTCTTCTATTTCAAGGTTCTCGAAGCCGCCAGTTGCAACTGCATCTAGTGATTTCAGCATGTAGGTGTCCAGCAAAGCATTATTTACCCCTCTGAAACATGTATTTTCTATTTACCAACTAGCTATTACACATGCACACATACATACATACATACATACATACATACATACATGTATATTACCGTATCAATATGGTGCCCATGTAGCAGCATATTGCAAAGTCTCAGAGTTTCATGTTATTCTTTGTTTAGCATGTTTCTTTTATGCAAAACCGTACTACAAAATACCAAGGTTTCATATTACTTTTGATTTTTGCTTTAAGTCTACTGCAAGTCACGTTTTTTCAACTTTTAGAATCGCTATACACACTTCGCACGATACCAGGAAAAGGTTGTTGCATTAAAATTAATATAATTTCCATTCAGGAAAAAGTGTACAGTCATATGGTGATCTTATGAAACACGTATCTGGGCTATTGCATCATTTGACGGCTAAACTTTTGAAGATAACAAGTTACCTGATGTCGCCAACATAATGAGTTTCCCACGACAGACGAACACGAGAACGTGACAGCATGTGGACTGCATTGGTGTGACCGTATATGGCATCAGCAGTCTCAAATGCGGAATTACCATTTCCTGCATTTAAATATATATATATATATATATATATATATATATATATATATATATATATATATATATGTATATATATATGTATATATATGTATATATATGTATATATATATATATATATATATATATATATATATACATACATATATATACAAGAAACATTCTCCACACTATGTGTTAGCTACTTGTTTTAAAGGCAAAGATACATCCCACTTCAACTGATCCTTTTTTTTACAAATTGGAGTTGGGGGTGGATAATACAGACATGTCGTGCATGATTGTGTCTCTACATGTTTGTGTGTGTATCTGCGTCGGTGTCTGAGTGTATATTTATTCCGTAGAGTCCATAATTCCTCTGGAATTGTTTTTTAATATATTACGTGCTTAGAAACCATGCATTACGACAAGTGTTTCCCTTAGAACCCATATTTGAACTTGCTATAGTGTAATGGAGTCCTAAAATTTCCATCAGAGAGATCTCTGACTTACTTTATTATTATTATTATTATTATTATTATTATTATTATTATTATTATTATTATTATTATTATTATTATTATTATTATTATTATTATTATTATTATTATTATTATTTTTATTATTATTATTAATATTATTATTATTATTATTATTATTATTATTATTATCATCATCATCATCATCATCTTCTTCATTATCATCATCATCATCATCATCATCATTATTATTATAATTATTATTATTATTATTATTATTATTATTATTATTATTATTATTATTATTATTAAATGTCTGCGACTTGCACAATAACACGCAAAATGTAAAGGAAAGAACGAGTCTCCAAACCAGTAACAAGTACAGAATTGACAACAACAATGAAGGCAGGATGACCACCACATTGTCAAATCGAGTGTGAATCCGTTCTCCTATTTAATAAACGTCCAAACATTCAATGTCATATTTGGAGCAACCTTACTTAATATTCATCAACAGTGAAAAATTTTGTCAATTGACCGCAAAGTAATGAGAAATACAAACAGTCTATGGGAACGGTGAGAAACAAAGCAATTTAAATTGGAGGCACATATGGAGTACATCCTGCAGGGAAAAATATGGCCCCACAGAAACTTATATCTTCACATAAAATCTATAACTTCATTATCGCTGCTGACTATACAACACAAAACATTACTTGCTAAAACATCACGGCGCGAAAACAAAAACAAAACAAAACAAAAACAAAAAAATCACAAAAATACAAAATCAAAAATAAAACAAAACAAATAAAAAACAAACAAAACTAAAAAAACAGAACCAAAAAAAAAAACAAACAAACAAACAAACAAAACAAAAAGCAGAAAACCCTACCAACTTAGCCCATATGAAACACATTTACGGCGTGACCATTTGTCAGTGCAGTCATTTTTCCAAATGCAATGCACAGTTTACCTAAAATAAGGACGTTCTTTCCCTCGTAGTCCTTGGGATTGACAGACATAGATTCATACCCTTCTACAAGATGGTTGAATGGTAATTCCGGGGTGTTTGGAATTGCTATCCCTATTGCTAAGATCAGGGTCCTGTGAAATATAATGAAAACATTATTGAAATCATCAGTAAATATAAAATCTAATACATTGTCCAATATTATAAAAAACAAATAATTTCTTGGGTATGGTACCCTTTGATTATATATATATATATATATATATATATATATATATATATATATATATATATATATATATATATATATATATATATATATATATATATATATATATATATATATATATATATATATATATATATATATATATTGAGCAGCTGTATTGTATCAGGCGAGAAAATTTGACGCAATTATATTTCATTGAGAGGTATTGGCTATCTTTCTGCATTTCACTAGTCAATGCGCACCCTATTGCATTTGTTTGTATTTATGTAGCTTACAATTTTAATTTTGGGAATATTTTAAACATGTTCACCATTGATTATGTGCAGTGTCCTCAGTGTCGAAATAGAAAAATAGCGTCACAATTATGGAATGGTCAACATCACCGCTTCGCTTCAAGAGCGTGCTGACTTACATTTTCAGTATTATCATTTTGTCGTTATTTTAACCCCCCCCCCCCAAAAAAAAAAAAAAACAGCAAGAAATGCGTTACACTCACTCAGTCATTTTTATACACAATATTGCTTGCAAACAGCCCGCAGGCTATAAGCTTGATGTTTTGAGTGGTTTGTGATTAAATTTCCAGATTTTCTCTGTCAGTTTACTTTCTTTGTTGCAAACGCTTTCTGTTGGAATTTTTTTTTTTTTCATGCAATATTGCTGCAAACAATTTAGCGAGAGATATTAGCTGCTTTCTGTTCTAGTTTCTATAAAACTGGTCTGCCATATATGGAGATATCTACAATTATCTTCTAGATCTTGGTAATTAATTTTGAAATGTCATATATTTGCGGTGAATAAATCCCAGTAAACAAAATACCATTAATCTCACGATGAAACACGTGACATTTCCAATTGTAGGAACTCCGTCATATTACGGACAGTGTGGAATCAGATTCCAAGCAACTGAAAATCTATGAATGCATCCAAGCTTTCCTGAAAATGCCTGAAGTATCCCATCATAATTTGAAGCTTATATTCAGAGTAAGTTTCATTTCTTGCTTAATAAGTGACAGTTTCTAGTAGTTCCACAAAGGAGGCAACACGATTTGACACCTATCACATCCATGAAGGGATCTATCACAACCATAAATTTCCTATCTTCCATCTGTTGCATATTATTTCAACATAAAAGTCACCATTAATAGATCTCTTCCAGTTGCAAAGATGTAAGCTGATTTCCACAACAGCTGAAGAGAGAGGACAGAAAATTATCTGTGGCCTTTGTGTGTGGGGGGGAGGGTACACCTAGTCAAGCGTAAGAGAGGTAAAATATCAATCTCCCTTTAGTGCATCCTTTTGCAATAAATGCATGTTTAAAACAACTTCTCCAACCACATTGTGGTTATGTTATTCTCTCCTTGTACTGATATAAACACAACTGCCTGGACAAATAGCTCCATGTCTCGTGAAGACAAAAACTAGGATAATAAAGCACCTGGCAGATATGACTCAGGTAAGGGGGAGACAGACAGTCTGGAAATTGTTCAGTTGCTGCAACTGTTGGACCCTTAACAGTGTTATGTCAAGGCTGTGCAGATGCACATTGGTGTTTGACACGAGGGGGGGGGGGTAGTGCTAATGGTTTATTTTGTTAACACTCCATACCAATTTACGTTAAGGTTCAACAATGTGGAAGAGGACAATTGGCTTTTTATATACACGCTGACTAATACTTGTAGTCATAATGGTACAAGTTGTACCACAGATATGGGGGTATGTTCTAAAATAGCCAGCAATAAATGTATCTTTTTTCCCTAATGTGTCTTAATCTGGAACATATAGGCAAGAGCTATCTGTTTCAAAATTATGATTTGCGGATAGTTTTTTAGGTCCACAATGCATCCTATGACCTACATGTTCTTATGGAGATACTGGCTGGAGAGCCTAGAATGATAAATTATTTTTCCTCGTGCTGATTACCATCTATCTCTCTTTTTCAAGGACTGAAGTGTTAGGATAAAACAAACGCATTGAAATCCAATATGTATATTTATAATTGAGATCGCTATCATACTACTGTTTCGTGCTATTTGCTTATGAAAGTTACTCTCTTCTGTTCTTACCTGCATGTGTATATGTTGCCATTTTGGTCATCCATGTGGAAAGAGTACTGTTTAGTGGTGCTATTCCATATCCGCCGTATGTTGCTTATATTTGTGTTAAATTGTACCTTCAAGTCTAATTTACGCTGGTAATCCTGCAAGTACTTCACCATTACCTCCCGGTGGGGGAAGTAGTCTTTGGAATAATGGCGCATCAAAAGAGATTCGTCGTCACTCAGCAAAGAATTCCAGTCGTGCCTCATATTGAATTCCTTGTTGGTTCTGCCTGTGTAACGTTTGTTGATACTAATCAATTTGTCATGCCGAGGGTATTTTGTATAAAAGCTACCTGTAAAGAGGAATAAACAGAACATTTACTCAAAAGACAGCTTAGAAGTGGTGGCGACATACTGCACCTTATTTCAGCATGGTACACTTGCATTTGTGGTAAGATAAGTAGTACATTGTTAATTTGGTACTTTCAACCGTTCCGGTAACTAAAATATATCATTTTTCTGGTTATATTTGACATAAAGATCTGCTATATTTTCATGCTACTGCTGCTCATTCTTTTCAAACCGTGACGACGCCATTTCTGTTGCAAGTCAAACATGTGTCATAGTAAAGCATGTACAGCAGCAAGTCGAACCACAACAAATAACACTGACTTTAAAATATTACAAGATAAAATATTGTTCCAAATTGCTAAAACACTTGGCTGAACTTGCAGGTCTTCTTTCATTATCAATCTGTCGTCTTAACTGATCAGCCTCTCCAGCACTGTTAGAAACCTTTTGCTTCTCAGCCTTTAGAGCTAATTAGTCTCAACCTCGGGTTGGCTGAAGGGGGGGGGGATCATAAGATCCATGTTCAGGGGCACCAGCCCACCTAAAACACGTACTTCACGGCATTTACATTTTCAGGTTATGATATAAGCAGTAAAGTCCCTCTATATATTGAATGCTACTCTTGTGAAGGTAAGGGGTGGGCTACCCCAATGACTGGCACTTATAATGGTCATTCACTCCTAGGCCACATGTGGTCACCCGATGCCCAGCACCACAAGTACATCATCACTAAATCTGAAGATTCCTGTGTGTCACAAAGAAATCAGATAGGGTGAGAAGCCAGCTTGAGCTCCCTGGTCTCCAGCTTCAGGCAAGTGCATTCAAGACAACTTGCAAAAAAGCAGGCAAGATCAAGTACGGTTTTGTCAGCACACACCTAACGTACTTGATTAACTACGCTTTTTCTTCATGAATTTCCACGTTAATTTCTCCTGCACAAGATTTCATAATTACAGAGGGGTCCCTGCGGGAATATCTTACAAAATTTCTACTTTGTTTTGCAAGTGTTCCCTTCATGTCTTGAATTGCCAGCCACTCGCAGTCTGCTGTAGACTTTAGTGCATCATTCTCCCACGGTCGTCTATGAGCAGTATTTGATTCTGTCACAGTATTCTTGGTCTCCTGACAGTGTATCTATTGTTTGGTATCATCATTGGTAATTCTCACCCGTCTTGAATAATAACGTAGTTGCCAGCTATATTTTAGACCTACCAAGTGGGAACAGATGGCTTGTGTCTTATCTTCCAGTGGCTGCACTTGCAGCATCCACTGCTCATGCACACACGTGGTGGAAGTTTTACAGGACTTGATATTTTGCATGAATTTGTACATTGTTGTTCTTGCATGAACAATGCTTATTGAGTTTGAGACACGTGTGCCAGTTATGGAAAATACTTTACGGTTTTATTGTGAGGCTTGCACCATTAACATAATGGCTTACCCCCATCAACAGTTGCCCGGGAGATAGCTTCGCCTTGTCTTTGCATAGAAATGAGGCATTGCTGGTGTAAATGACACTGTCTTTAGTGACTTGTCCCCATGCTACGCCCAGACAGGGCATTGACTGCTTAAAAGCGACCGTCATTGCTTATATTTACATTTTCCTCTTAATTTTTCTGTTCGATCACACAAAATTTAGAACATACACTTTAGAGAAATGAACAGAAACTGATTTAACTTATTTGCCTAGCATTTTCAACTGTTGAGTTTTGGAACCCCAGGTGTGCGTGGCTTATTGGAATGTGGCCAGGACACATGTGTTATGGTCCGATAACACACACGGCTCATGTGTTATGGTTTCATAGTACACCAGGCTCTCTCCGATGCTTGCGATGTTAAAAGTTCGGTTGAATGTAAATGTAAAAGGTTGTAAGAATCTGCATGGAAGGTTGCATGAAATGAGCAGCAGCGTGTGTGCTGAATGAAAAATATACAGATGCTGTGACTTCATCTCTACTGAACACAACTCCTCTTCTGGGGCCGGGAGAAGAAAAGGGGATTGACAGCACTGCATGCTTGTCTTCTACACCCCACCTTGAGTGGGACTTTGCTCGTTGACTGGCTTACATTGCATGCTCTGCAACCTCTGGTACTATCAGCACAATTATCTTGGAGCCAGTATAATACTACCCAGCGGGAGGTGCCAATTATTCCCAAGCTGATCTGAGCTGATTTAGGATCTGCTCTTTCTGGCATGCCTTGGTTAGCATTGTGCATTGAGCCCTGCTAAAATAATTGCCAGCAATAACAGATATAGGTGTGTTAATTACAGGGACCACTTATTACTCAACTATATAGCTGGCAACTGCATGCATACATGATTATACAATTAGGTTTGGAGTGCCCCCCGCAGAATGTGCTGTTCGGGGGCTCTGGCTAGTTGAGGAAATACAGGGCTTGCGATCGGCATATAATTTTCACTTAAAACTGATAGGCCTTAGACGTAGATATAGTGGAAATATAAATTAAGAAGTAATTTAACGTGACAGATGGCAGATATGGATGGTAGGTTTAAACCTTTATGAAAAAAAGTATAAAAATACGTATAGTTGTGTTATAAAGTCGATACTGGCACTTAATCTAATGGCCATGCCTAACACATTTTTTCAGCAAAACTTATTTGATTTAGTCCTTGACTAGCTTGCAATATTCAATACGTGTGAATTATCATAGCGTTTTTTATCAACTTTTTTGAAAAACCGACTGCAATACAGACAAAAGCGAAATGTTTATTTACTTGATTGTTGGGCATGTTGACATTTAATGGCATTTTTGTTGGCTGGCAGACTGCTATTAGTGGTCAAAGGTTGGAATATGTGTAATGAAACGAAGTTTACAGCACCTGTAGTTGTCAATCACTGAATGGATACTGAACTTTTTACCAATATTAATACATACATGTACTGGAGTGATACCGTCCAGTATTTCACAAAACCCAGGGATGCATGCACCAAAACCTGTGTTTCGTGATACAAAACCAAAAGTTTGATGTAAAAAAAAAAGGTTTCGTCTAAAAAATCGAGAGTTTTGCATAATAAATTCAAGAGTCCTGTAGCGTAAAATTCAGGGTTTTGCTCTGTGAAATAATATTTTTGCAAATCGGAAAACCAGCGAAATGTAACAAAATCCGGGGATTTGTCAGCACAATGCAGGCTTTTGCGCCTGCAATGTTTGGTCAATCACAAAACCCCTGATTTTTGCGACAAAAGCTTGCGTTTTATAGCGATGTCTTATTGAAATGTGTAACAAAGCAAAATATCTTGTGTTTGTATTGTCACGAAACAATGGGATTGTTTTGTCACAAACCCCAGGGTTTCGTTAATTTTGCACACATATCTTAAGGCCATATTTTACGCTTGTATATGTATATGTGTATATATATATATATATATATATATATATATATATATATATATATATATATATATATATATATATATATATATATATATATATATATATGTCAAGCTGTCATTGGCCTTGCTGCTTTCCCTGTGCAACCCTGATTATTGACTGTAAGTTGTTTCATGAAAAACTCCTGGGTTTCGTATGATAAAAGAGTTTCATTACAAAACCCATCTTTTTCTTATTTAGATAAGGCACTTTAGGAAAACCCGAAGTATTTAGGAAAAAACCCAGGCTTTTGAAAAAATCTAAAATAACCCAGTAAAACTTTTTTGCAGCAATTGTTTTAATCCAATATATTTCATAACAAAACCTCGGATTTTGTATCATGTAAGCCAGGGTTTTTACGTGTAACAACACTGTTTGCTAATTGTTTAACAATACATGGTCCATGTATACAGCTAGTCTGTGCTGCGTTTCCTTGGTTTTGAAACAGTTACACAGTTTGGTGAGCTGTTGACCATTTTAAAACGTGATTTGCTAGATATATTGAATTATCAATTTACATTCCTGCATGGCCGCTTGAAAGCTTTTAAGTCAATTTTGCTCTTTAATCACGAAAAGGTTACAGTAAGCATTCTTCCACTTTAAATGAGGTAAAAAACACCGATGTGTTTAGGGTAAAAAGAAAATAGGCAGAGCACCTGGTTATTTCGATTTTTTCAGATATAATTCTAAGGGAGGGTTTTTAAACGCTGAATTTAACTTTACTGGGCAATCAATATACCAGCATTTGCAGCATCTTCCTTCAAATTAGTTCAATTTACCTGACTGTATTACCTTATTTAACCAAATGTCTTCAAAGATCGAATTGGTCCCTTCTTGTTCAGTGCTTATAATCACAAAAACAATTAGGCATCGACTCCACTTATAAACTCCTTTGTAAACCAAAAATGGATGACAGTCAGTCAAACGAAAAGAATGGAAGTGCAGCGTATCAGGTAAGGTCTATATCTATAATTTAACGACTGGCACGTGCTACAGTCTTTTTTTTTTTTTTTTTTTTTTGTCAGTCGCCTTATTGAAGAGTATAGTGAACAGGCTAAATCAATTGTATGCCAATCATACCTTGCAATGACTATCTCCCAGAAAAAATTCAGATGGTTGGCAGCAGTCCTTAACGATAAAGTTGAAAAAAGGCCCGAAGGTGTGTAATGGTATATTATGTTTAAAGGATATTGTTTAGCTGCAGTTTGTACACTAAAATATCAAATGGTTACGCAGTGTGGAAGGTATATAACCGTCGTGTCAATTTCAAATGGCTAGACCAATTATATATGGATATATAATCTTGAGGTACTGACATAGAGGCAGAGCTTAATAACATGACACCCAGGTGGGAGTTATGAAGGTATTAAATTTATTTGAGTATAAAATTTGTTTTTGTTTTTCATTGAAATGTATACACCTAATGGTAAAAATAAAAGCAGACTTGCTTTCTTTCTAGCCCCAGACCACTGACCAAATTATATTGCACGTCATGAAATTTGGGATTTGTGGTACATTGCCGCAATAGTTCATAGTGAGTATATATAAATCATTGCTATATGTCGATCATTATTTTTGCAGAGACATTTAAAATAGATTTGGTGTCAAATGAGGCAAGGGTAGCAAAATTTCAAGTACCTTTCTTCCTTTAATTAATGCACGGCTATTTTCACAACTAATCGTGAACACTAAGTCTTTGTTTGATCGCTTTTTCTTTCTCTATATTACTTATAATGAGAACCAAAAAATGGGGACATGAAATAAAATCTGAAAAACCTGTAGCTGTAATACTGAGAACGCTTGATTGTAAATGCGTGGCATTAATATCCGCATACCATTGGTTGTTGGTCTTATAGACTTCCCCCTTCTAAATTTGTTATTTTCCCAATGGCATAACAATGCGAGTCTTATTTTTAGCGTCGATGCTTGAAATATTTCGAACAAGATATTAGTATTGTACAGGTTTGTTGCGTTTGGACGTTGAAGGCATAACTGTTGCGAATACACTGTAAGGTAGCCTTAATTCCATAAATTTATACCAGTAAATTACTCAAAAGGTCTGTATTTGGTAACGAATCTTCGTTCATCCTTTTCAAATCGAAAATGTTATTATTATAGTAACGACTTTCGAAACATGCAGATTATTCGGCAAACGTTTTTAATAATTGCACTTAGCTCATTTACAACTTACCCGAAGTATTCGCTCTCTCAAATATGATATAGTCTCTATTCGCTCTCTGGAGAAAATAACCCATCTGCAGTCCACCAGGCCCTGCGCCTATGACAACATAGTCCCAGTGAGATTTGGTGTAGACAAGGTTTGCTTGGTACAGGAGCCAGGTGGCCAAAAGCACGCGTGGGTACCTCATTATCCTTAAATAACAACTGCACAGTCAAGTTTTCATTTCATGATACATTTCTCATAAAATAGTTAAATACTCATACTAAGTATTCTATTGCATAACTGTGGCTTATTTCCTTTCAAAACAATGTTATGGTTTATCTTACCTAATTTCAACATTTAAATCCTCTGAATGATTCATGAACATCAACGAATGAGCAGTGGTTTGTTATAAACATATATATATTTCAACTGGAGTATCAACATGGTACAATACGTTACTGAGAAACCAGGTTTTTCAGAACATACAAGCAAGACACACAGTTAAGTGCATGACATACCAGACAAATATAAGGATGCTGATGACAGTTGATAACATACTGAAATTCAAGTTTACTCAGCGAGAACTCGAGAGAAATGTAAACTAGAAAATGGTGGCTTATCGTTATTTTCTTCGCCACTGAACACAAGTGTTTCTTTGGCATGCTTGTAAGTATAACAGCCATCAAGATGAACGAAGATAATATAGCACGTGTAGGTTCAGTGTTCAATTGATTAAAGTTAAACAGTTGCCCTATACAATAACTATGTTTTTCTTCGGCAGTCTATCATCTTTCTGCTTGGTAATGCTCGAAATATATGCTGATGGGGAAGACAGGTCTTGTAATTTTTTAGGAAAGCTGCGAAAATACTGAACGATTGTGTCTGCATCACAAGTGGCCAATTGTCAATTTCAATACGTTGACTATATGGTTATTGCCATAAAAATTCGCGAGATTTTTTTTTCTTTTTTTTTTAAGGCGTTTTAGCAAATTTTTTACCCTCTCTGCCTGGTGAGTCTTTACCAACGCACATGCTTATTTTCCATGCAACTTCAGTTGTGTTTATTCGTTTGACCATGCAATCATCAATAATATGTACACTTGCTACACCAGCTTCATCACCAATCTCAAAATGTGTACTTAGCACTATATTTAATGTGACTTTTATTGATAATAGTGTACCTCTTTTTTATGATAATGAGTCCAACGACCGACTCTGATAAACATTTCTTTGCACTCTAAAATACTTCTGTTTGTGTACACCTAGCAGCTAGACGTATTTTGAGTTGAAAACTCTGGTTGTTAACATTTTATTTGAGATTTGCGCGAGCTATTTTATTTTATTTTATTTATTTCTTATTTTACCAGGGTTACTGGCTCAGTGCCGCAGCTCTGATCTCCCGCCAGGCCCCTGATGATACAATGGGTGGTTGAAAACATGAGGCATGATGAACATATAAATTACATAATAATACATAAATTATCAAAACAAGATAAAATATAAAACTCTCAATAAAAATGAAAGATACGTCGAAACACAAGTGGCGGACAGAGTCCAAAATAGGCAGGATAATACAAACAAAATTAGAGCATACATATAGTTGTGGGAGGGTAGCACCACGATTTAAATAAATTTATATTTGGAGCACTCCTTAACCGGTAAGAGAGGGAGTTCCATTTAGTGGCGCCCCTGTAGGATATACTGCTCTTGCCGACATTGAGCTTACACCGGGGAACAAAGAGGGCATTGGTTGATGTGGACCTAGTTACACGAGGATTTAGCTCAGAGCTATCTATAAATTTGGAAGAAATATAGCCTGGGAGTATCTTGTTTACTGCTTTGAACATAAAAACATCAGTATGAAAATCTCGTCTTTTTTGGAGGGTAAGGGTTTCAGTGGTATTATGCAGATCCGAAACATGTGTACGTCTACGAGATTTTGTAACAATCCGGAGGGCACGATTTGGTAAAATGTGGAGTTTCTGCTTTAGGCGGCAAGAGCAGGAGTCCCATACTATATCACAATAATCAAAATATGGTAGTATTAATGACTTATAAAACATCAGACTAGTCTTGGCAGAGAGGAACTTCCTTGTCCTTCCCAGAGCAGATAACCGGCAATTTACCTTTTTACAAATATAATCAATGTGCGCTGAGAAGGTCAAGGAAGAGTCAAGCAATACACCCAAATATTTAAAAGTTTACACTTGCTCAATGATATCACCGTCGCAATGTATGTTGAGTGGGGGTACCTTTTTGAGCCGCTGAGGAGCGCCCAAAGTCATGACTTTGGTTTTCTTTGTATTTAAAGTTAGCTTATTTGCCTTGAACCAGTAGGATACGTTTTGCATCTCAGCATTAAGTGTATCTTCAATATGAAATGCATCTCTGTCAGCAAAATAAAGTGCTGTATCGTCAGCATAAAGAAAAATATCACAACGCATTACTGTATCCGGCAGGTCATTGATATATAATATAAACAGCAGCGGACCTATAATAGAACCTTGAGGAACACCACAGGTGATAGTATTAGGTTCCGATAAAGCACCATTAATAAGGGTCCGCTGCTGTCTATCTGTTAAATATGAAGAGAACCACTTTAGTTCAAGACCTCCGACACCGTAGCTCTCCATCTTCTCAATAAGAATTTGGTGGTCCACAGTGTCGAAGGTCTTCTTCAGGTCCAAGAATAAGATTCCACAGCACTTACCACCATCAATGTCCCGATGCATATTATCTATAAGATGCAACAGGGCAGTGCTGGTGGAATGCTGTTTACGAAAGCCCGATTGGTGGGAAGACAGTTAGTCATGCTCGGTCAGAAAAAGATAAAGTTGGTCATGAACATTTCTCTCTAGAATCTTCAACGTGACCGGCAAAACAGAAATAGGTCTATAATTGTTGACATCAGACTTTGTGCCATCTTTATAAATTGGCGTAATACGTGCTGTCTTCCAATCTTCCGGTACATTTCCCACATAGAGAGAGAGGTTAAAGATATGTGCGAGAGGAACAGAGAATGTAGCAGCACCCGACTTTAGGAGACGCGTACTAAGAGTATCAAGACCAGTGGCCTTGCCATTTGAAAGTTTAGAACACTGAGAAGAAACAAATTGAAGGGAGACCAGGGAGAGTTGTAAGACAGCGGTAGTTTTCTTAGGTATCGTTTGGCGACCAGCAAATGGATTCTTTTAGCTAAGGAGTCACCTATGTTGGCAAAAAAGTTGTTAAATATAGTTGCCATGTCTTTTGGGTCTGAGACCTCGTGATCGCCATCAATGAGTTTTGAGGGTCCTTTGGAGGCAGTGGTAGGAAAGATTTTCTTAATGGCCTTCCACATGTCTTTCGGATTCTTGTGATTTAACTCAATGGAATTATTCACAAAGTCTTTGTTTAACTGAGAAGCAAGGTTGTTGGTTTTATTTCTAAATTTCTTAAATTGGGCCCAGTCTAATGGCGATCCTGAGGTCTCAGCTTTTACTTTTAGGTGTGAAAGTCTGAAAGCCAGTAATGAAAATCAGATGCAATGCATGTTGCTTCTGTTGTAGCTTATATATATCCTGTATTAAAGTGTATGAATAACATGTATATTTACATTACGTCCGTTGTATTTTCCATATATGTATACCTACATGCACTGATCTGTGCAGTTGCAGTTGTTCATGACAATGGTATGTAGAGAACGTGGCATGACATACTTTTAGTACATGGCATGTTTTGTTAAAAACAACAAATGAATCGTTACAATCCATAACCCTTATTATATGTTGAATGTGTTTAGTAGACTCACATAACCAGTAACGACCTTATAATATATCAACACTGTAGAAGCTAGAACATTTGTCTCCGATCAATTCGAGTTATATCGAATGATCCTAACCTTTATGTTTTGGGGTATGAGAACGAGGCTCGACAGTGACTGATATGTGGAGTGAGGCTTTGCGCTATTTTTACTGTTTTTCATGGTACAATATTTTCTATTAAGACTGATTATTGTGTGAAGTAGAGCAATACAGTGTGTGGAGTCATATGAGAGAGTGATCTGAGGAGAGGACAGTGAAGTGAGAAAAGAAAATGTTTGTTTCAGTGTGTGAGTGAGAGAGCAGACGGGACAATATTTGTTCCCACAATCCAACGCAAGATAATTGGTGGTCCCTATTAATCGCTCTGTAAACAATGCCAAACTGGCTTGACAAGTACGTAAAATCACCTATAAAGAATAAAACTGGATCAAAAAGGTGACCCAAGTAAAAGAAATGCAAGAGCATCAAGGACTAGTAGTAAAGACTTTACTAAAGTGGGTATATGGGATGCGAGAGATGGATGGAAGTCTGCAGTTTGCGAGAAAGTACATGTGGATGATGAGGACAAATACTAGAATGCAATGGCGATTGTAAGAGATACATTTGTGCTGGATGTATTGCGATGACTGAAGAGGAATATAAGACAATGCAGCGTCCAGATTGTTTCTGGTTCTGCCCTGAATGTATCCTGGAGCGGAATAAGCAGCAACAGAAATTAGATGGTGACAAGATCAGTAAGATTTGTTTCAAAATGTATGGAGGATATGGACACCAAATTCAATTACTTAGAAAAGAGATTGGAATAAAAAAATGATCAGTTATGCGAAAGATGTTCCAGAAAAGGTTTCAAAGACATGGGCAGATGTAGTATCAAACAAGGAGACTGGTCAAAGCACAGCCAAAGTGCAGAATTAGTTAGAGAAACAATGACACAACATAAGAAGAAAAACTTCAAGAATCAAGAGTAAATGACATAATCATATATAAAGTGGATGAAAGTAATGAAAAAAATGTAAAGTTAAGGAAGGCAGAGGATGGACCTTTTTTATGAACTCTGTATTGTTTCACTGAAGATGGAGAAACCAGAGCCAGTAAACACAATTAGGCTAGGCAAAAGAAATAATGAGACTAAAAAATCAAATGCAATACCACTCAAGATTGTTCTTGGGGACAAAAAAGACAAAAACGACATCTTTAAAAAATCTTAAGGAGGCTGAAGCAATATTTAAAAATATCAGTGTGTCGCATGATCTTGGCGAGGAAAATCGGAATTGGTAAAGAAAAAGTAAAAGCAACAAAGCAAAAGTAGAATTAGAGGGAGTGTTGGCTTTACAAAGTAAGGGGTCCTCCTTGGGATCTGAAAATAGTGAAAGTAAGAAAAACATAAATACAAATGGACAGTTTTTCAAGGTTCCCACTACAAATGCTGATGTCTTAACTCAAAGTAAAATTTAGGAATTGAAGACTAGAATACAAAAAGAGAAACCTGATTTAATTGCTATATCAGAGGTAAAGCCAAAAAACTACAAAAGAACTTTGAACATTGAAGAATATCAACTTGAAGACTATGTCATGGAAGACGTCAACATAACGGATAAAGATATACATGAGAGAGACAGTGGAATGATAATGTACATACATAAAGATTTGAATTATAATACAATTGACGTGCACAAAGTCCCAGACGTTGCACCTACAGAAGCATTGGCTCTGGAAGTTGAAATCAACTACAATGATTCTATACTTGTTGGCTTACTATAACGCAGCCCTAATAGCACAAGAGAATTTAATGAAAATATGAACTTATTGGTATCAAAGTTATGTAAAATAAAATACTCGCACGTGTTAATTACTGGAGATTTAAATTATCCTAATACCCATTGGGACTCGTGTACATGTAATGTAGGCACCCAAAGTAAGGAATTTTAATTCATTGAAGGCATCAGAGACAGCTACTTTTATCAACATATTAACATTCCTACTAGAGGGTGAGGTACTGATAGGCCAACAGTTCTTGCTATAGTATTCACTAATGACGAACATATGATTAACAACATCACTGTGAGTTCACCACTGGGAGCCAGTGATCATTGTGTTTTAGAAACTGCACTAGTGTGCTTAAACGACATGGATGAAACATTGGTTTCCTGGTCTTATGAGTATGAATATTTTATTAAGTTGTGATTGGACGGGTTTATTTGATAAATGCATAGTAGATGTGACCAAACAATGGGATGTTTTCACGGATAAAATAAAGGATGCTCAATTTAAATCTGTATCGCAAAAGGAGATGAGGCCAGGACAAAAGTACTCTAAACCCTTGGACAAGAAAACAATAGCAAAAATAAAGAAGAAACATAAACTGTAGAAAAGGTACATTGAAACCCAAAATGGCCAAACTTATCTTGAGTATTGTCGTTGCAGAAAATACTGACTATGAAAATGACACAGCTATATGAGAAGAACATTGCTTAAGAAGCAAATTTCAACCCCAAAAAGTTCAGGAAGTATGTAAATTCTAAGACTAAAATACATAAGAAATACCAGATTTGCATAAAGGATGTAACACAGATGGCAATGTTTCGACAACAAATGATGAAGAAAAGGCAGACACAGTGGCAAAGTTTTTCTCTACAGTTTTTGCAAAAGAACATGATGGAATTTGGGAACTTCTACAAAGGCCTGAAATTACAAGAGAATTCAACTTAACTATAAATGAAGAGATGGTACCAAAGCAACTCCAAAAGCTTAAAGTGACAAAATCTCCAGGACCAGCTGGAATACATCTAAGAATTCTACGGGAAGTCAGCTATAATATTGCACAACCCCTTACATATATCTTTAATACTTCTATAAGAACTGGAATAGTGCCACTGTCATGGAAGGAAGTGAATACTGCTTCTGTTTAAAAATAAAAGATGACAGACATGCACCAGGAAATTACAGACCTGTCAGGTTAACAAGCACTGTTTGCAAAGTCCATGAATCCCTACTGAGGGATTCAATTATAAATTATATGAAGGAAAACTCACTTTTCAGAAGCAATCAAATGGATTTATTTCTGGGCGATCTACAGTTTTGCAACTTTTAACAGTTTTAGACAAAGGGACTGAGATTTTAGATAAAGGAGGATGTGTGAACATCATTATCTGTGATTTCAAGAAGGTCTTTGATAAATTATCCAGAGAAGACTTATTTCAGTGCTCAAATATTATGGATTTCCAGATTTTATGACAGTTTGTATCGAAGACCTCTTAAAACAGCCTAAACAAAGAGTAATGCTAAATGGAACTACATCAGATTTGCATGAAGTCCTAAGTGGAATACGACGTGGATTTGTTTTAGGACAATACTCTTTGTTATATTCATCAATACATTGGCAGATACTTCGGTAGATTCAGAAATATATCTGTTCGCAAATGACACTAAAATTTTCAGGGGTATTTTTGAAGAAAATGATTGCCTTAAACTTCAAAAGGATGCAAAGAGAATGTCAGAATGGACAGATGACTCTCTATTAAAATTTCAGTCAGATAAATGCAAAGCAATGAGAATAGGAAACAAAGATATGGAAAATGGGACCTACACAATGTGAATAAAGCCAATTCTATTATGGGAATAATACGCCGAGCTATAGAGTACTTAGATGCAGAACAGTTTCTTATTGTTATATAAATCGCTAGTGAGATCCCATTTGGAATATGCCAATGCAATATAAAATCCGCACATGAAGAAGCAAATCACACGTATAGAAAATGTACAACGAAGGGCCACAAAGCTCTTGCCTGGTTTTGTAAACTTAACATATGAAGAACGATTGAGAAAACTACATCTACCGACACTTGCATATAGAAGGTATAATAGGGGTGACATGGTTGAAACTATTAGGATAATCAAAGGAATATACGACAAAACTGTGACTGGGGCTCTTCTTCGCCTACAGCAATCTACAATAAGAGATCATAGATACAACATATTTAAGAGGAGGTCTAAAATTAGATGTTAGAAAATATTATTCTGGATCGAAAATGAATTAACAATGGAACAATTTGCCTGATGAAGTTGTAAATGTTAACACTGTGAAACAATTTGAAAAGAAGTTAGACTTTTTGTGGAAAGACAGCAAAGCCATGTACAGTCAAGACATAAACTTACAAGAAAAGACTGGAGCTCGTGCCACCCATAATGCACTGTCTAATATACAACAAGCGTTCCACTTTGATTAATAGGAGCTGACTTTAGAGGCTTTATAAAGCCTGGTGTCAGTATTTATCTTGTAATCTTGTAATGTTCATGTAAATGTACCACAAAAAATTTCCAAACTTGAAAAGTCGAGATTTGAGAGAGCTATGCTAATAGATATGAACCAGGCTCTGTGGCTGTAGCCTGTTATCAGACCAAAAATCTTAAATGTCAGCCTTTCAAAAATTGATGAAAGAGCATTGAAGCTCAAATTAAAAATAATCTATTGTGAACCCAAATGATATGATGATCTTGACGTTGATCTCTGGCTTATCCATATATATAGGAAACCTTTGTATCTGCAATATGCTGCCAATAAATAGATTATAAATGTGAAGCCTTGCAGCTTCCATCACATAAAAAGCAACTCCGCTAATTAAGGCTGCGATACTTGCTTGAATGGTTTACTGCTGGTGTCCCGTTTATAAATTCATTTCGCTGTTGAAGCCTGGAATTTTCTATATTTTGAATCAAGCGTGATCCTATAGTAATTTATTTAAAGAATTAGGCATGGACAGCTACTGGATTGGCTATGGAATGTAGAGAGATTGGATTGCGATATTTTTTGCGGTTGAAAAACTATACGGAAGATGTGCCACTGTTGCTTCTGTTAGAATAATAGAGTGAAATGCGCGTCAAATACTACTCCAGTTATAAGCCATGATTTATATCAGATATACGCGGTCATGACCTTTTTGCGAGAGTCGTAAAGTACATTTCTTCCTGGAAACTTGCCTGTTTTAAGTGCCCAAGTGATATACTTCATGGTTGTTATGGCAACTAGGCTTCGCACTTCCGGCCTCCTGAACCAAACAATACAGACAAACCACGGCTAGACTAAAGCAGACTTGATCATTTGAACAGGTTAATTTGACGCAGATGTGTTCTGGCATGTAAATATCTACTCACTCCCTCTTATCGTTTTCCACGTAATAAGCAAGACCGTTGAACTAATGTTTCATCAGAAGTGTGAACAATGCAACATCAAAGACATCAAAGGCATTATTCCCGTCATTCGATATTCTCCTTCAAACCAAGCTCTCATGTAAACTAGATATTCAGCGGAGTTTTTTCCACATTGTTCAGAGAACCACTTTGGTTTTCACACCACAGGAAGGCGACCGAACTAAGCTTTATTTTAATCACAGACACAGCCTTTGTGGCTCCTTTAGCTTTAATGTTGAAGCAAACTTGGATATATATTTATATATATATATATATATATATATATATATATATATATATATATATATATATATATATGAAGTGGGCTACTCTGCCACGTTATCACATGTAAGAGCCAACTCTTATGTCTGTAGATCCTGTGCCGGTTTGCTATCCAATGGCACGGTATTTTCTGCATATTAATTGAACTCTTTTGCCTTTGGGGTTTTCTTGTTTAAAGTCTCATCTTCACAGATTTAATATTCTTCCATTTTCAATACGTAAGTATTAAGATCCAAATGAAGGTACTTTTAACTTTCTACTTGAATATTACCTGTATACAGATATCAGGAAATCTCTATTAAAAACAGCTTCTCCAATACTGCCTCTGGGAGCGAATTGTATCTTGGTAGACCATCCGTCATATGATATGCTAATTCTTTAAGCCAGCCAGCATGGTGGGACAAAATTTACACTTTGGATTTCATTTCTCGTGGAGCTTCTTCATTTTCAATGATATCTAACCGTTGTGAAAGAGTATTCTAAGCTTTTGTCACAGGCATGAGCTTTCCATCAGTAATTAAATACATATTCAATTTACACTGAAATAAAAAGGGACACAAGTGTGTTCCACTGTACTCGGCTGAGGTACAGTGGAACACGGCCTATTGCGGCATTATTACCGGGTTTTTTTTTTTTTTTTTTTGTTTGTTTTTTTTTTTTTTTGTTTTTTTTGTTCGTTGTTGTTTTTTTTTTTTTTTTTTGTTTTTTTTTTTTGTTTTTTGTTTTTTGTTTTTTGCTTTTTTTTTGTTTTTGTTTTTGTTTTTGTGTTTTTTTTTGGTTTTTTGTTTATGTTTTTGGGGTTTTTTTGTTTCTTGTTTTTTTTGTTTTTGTTTTTTTTTTTTTGTTTTTGTTTTGTTTTGTTTTGTTTTGTTTTGTTTTGTTTGTTTTCTTCCTTTTTTCGGTTTTTGTTTTGTTCGTTTGTTTTTTTGTTTTTGTTTTTGTTTTTCAATTTATCTGGAGTCCATTGGCTATGGAATATAATATAATAATATGGCACCACCACCTTTGGGATCCGACCGTGGTTAACAATATATGTGGATGTACACAAGGAGCAAGCCCATTTGAAACAGATCTCCGAAATTAAATCTTAGCAGGTAAAGAGGAAAAAGAAAAGGCAATGACTCGCATCTTTATATTAACATCACGTCAAATGGAATTAAGTTATGAACGCCCAATTCGGAGCTGTACCTGCACAATGTTTGCCCACAGATCACGCCAAATGCTTTGCAATTTCAAGGCGGAAGAGCAGTAGCTTGATTAATTCCACCTTTGTGGTTGACAGCATTGGAGACAGATTACGGTAACTTCTTCGGTTAGGTCATTCCATAGGCAAATTGAAGTCAGACGAGAATGAGAATAACTATAAGACTTGCAAGGAGGGTTTAACTAAAAAGCCTACCATATTGTAACGTGTAACCCCCTTTATCAGCAAACAGCCTATCTTTGACGTAAATTTCATGACGTCAGTGCACATGGTGGTTTAAGACTGTTATCCTCCAAAAAAGGTGAAACAGGTCCTGGCTGTGGTTGCAAAGACTATCACTCCAATTATCTAATATAACACAGAAACAAACAAATACAATTTTCCAAGGTTTTACTGGATAGTTTAGAACTAAGTCGCTCAAGAGGAATATATGTTTGCTCACTTTTGTGACAGTGCGATTTTTGTGGGAGCCATGTTAGATCATGAAAAAACTGATGCCAACGTACATGTATGCGGCTCAGGGGATCAGATATTGCAGAAGTCAAGGTGCAGAGCTTGAAGTTTTTCTTTCTCTTACAGGAATATAAAACTGAAAGAGATTTGGTGGCACTTATAGACATGAGCCACTCTCGATGCAACAAGGATAGACGACCAAGATCGGCACTGGAGAAAATTCTGAAGCCTCACCGTAATGTATTAATTTCTAGGACACTTGCGTCACCAGCAAAATGTCGTATGTAATATGTTATTATCAACAATGTCATCAGTAAAAATCGGGAATATAAGATCTAGCGTCTAAAGGTAAAACGCAGTATGTCAGAGTTTTGGCAAAATGAGATATCATGCGCATTTAGTGTATTCTGACCATTTGGGACTATTTAACCTATAATGTGGTGCTGCGGTGCGCATAAGTATTATTTTTCACCATGGCAAAACATAGTATTTTTCAACAAAAATGCAGTATTTTAGAAATACTGCGTTTCAGCTTGGAAGCATATAGAAATACTGCGTTTTACCTTGCGAGCAGTATAAATACTGTATTTTACCTCTGGAATCTTCAATTAGCCAATGTCAAACACAGAATGTGATCACATGATACAGAAGTAAGAAAAGGAGTGACTTGGATAGTTTGAACTGGTTTCATTTATCTTCTGTAATGTTTTTCCCATTTTACCCAAGTTCTTCCAGGCGACAAGTGTTATATAAGATCTTTAATGATGTTAGGCCTACCTCTCAATAGCAGAGGACGCCAAATGGTAGCCTTTATCCTTGGCCAGCTGAACAAAAGCACCACCAAGACGAACAAATGAATGAGTAAAATTGAATGGCAATACCACAGGAGCTGTAGCTGTTCCCGGTGCAGGTGAAAAAATAGATGAATTTGACACCTGCCCTAGGCCTAGGCCTAGATGTACATCTCAGTGAACAATAGGCTATTCATTAGGCCTATATCACAGACAAATAGCGAATATTTCACATTGTAAACATCGACTAGGCCTACTTAGCATAGCATTATAAAACATATCTATTAACATTAGGCATACAAACTGTAGGCCTTATCTGAAGTCTAATTTGACTATAGTCTGTTCACGTCATGTAATGAACTGGCTGCATGGCTACTTGGTGGTCAGATTTGAGCCTACAGATTCCCATATTTTTTTAATCATAGAAACTAAAATTATATTTAAAACACGAAGTTTAAGTTCTTGTGTAAATTATATTGTAATAAATGAGCGTAATGGGCTGAAATATTTAAAACCCGTTGTTTTTTCCGGAGCCTGTATTTAGCGCAAAATGCCCATAAATTTGAGCATATAAAATCTAATAAATTCATACTTGGCTTATTTTGGGCAGTCACTCAAAGAGAGCCTCCTTTAAATAGACCTAACTCAGTTTACAACATGCACGGTGAAAATATTTGAAATTTGACACATGTATACTACGAACAATTCAAACGTTTGAGATACCAGAACTAGCAGATCTTAATTTTTATTACGAGTAGTTACATTATTGTCAGTGATTACAGGCGCACACTTTTCATCCATGTTGGATTCATTTCACCCTACAAGTCGAGTCGCCGAGCAGACCAAAATACCGCATTTTTGGAGCCCTATGGTACTGTGGTGCTATGGGAACACTGGCAATTTACATAATTAAAACATTTATATCTTATGATAAACAAGATTTTAGCGAAGATATTGCCTGTAATAAATTACACAAGTGTTTTATCTGTTTAAATATTGTATCCAACTAGAGACCTCTTTGACCAAAGGTTACATATTTTTTTTAAAAATATTTTTGATCCAAGTTTAAAACAAATAAACGAAAGTATCAAAAAGTAAACAACAGCATAAAGCCCCTTCAATGGAAATTTGAATAGGAGAGTGTAATTTTTATGAACGGGCATGGAAAACTACAACAATATCGGTCTTGTAAAGTATGTTTTTTCAAACCCTTTTCAGTTTATTTTATGACTAAAAGGGTTGTAAAATAGGCATAATGTGCCTACACGCGCCTTCAATAATTTACCATTGTCATTAAAATTTTGGTTCTGCAATATAACCCATAATAAAGAAAAAACTGGTTGTAATAACAACTGTAGCACATATCCAAATAGGCCTAGGATTAGTGAAATCTAGAAAATTGTTTTTAATGCACTTCGTATTGTTATAATATCTATAATTTATTTTGACAAAGTTTGACAAAAATGCTTTCTAGCTGTCTAAACGGGACATCATAATTATTCATGTTTTTTAATTTTAATTTTCATCTAACTAGTGGGTGGTGGGTTTTTCTTGAAAAGAAATTGAATTGAAATTCCCGAAATCAAGCTTATTCTGACCATAACAAGAGAAAGCAATTCTTTAAATCGAAATTGGGGCAAGTGGGTGGATGAGATCAATTTGCATATTAAAAATCGAAATTTAAAATACTTGACAATAGGCCGGTCTAACTGAAAAGTAAGAATCATTATGACCTCTTACCAACTCCACTTATACTACAGAAACTAATATTTTCTATACATTAAAGCAATGACGGTATAACTTAATATAAAGCTACGTGTTTTTATGTCCGTTTTTATTGAAACTATAATTATAGTTAAAAGCAATGGAATTGACAACGCAACTGCTTAGTTTTAATTTTAGAATAAATAGTGCTGTTCATTAATAACTGCCGTATCACTGCATGCAAATAGGGCCATGTTTGCACGCAAAAACGAGTCGTGTTCATTAGAATGCGCTCAAATCTGCATGCACCAATTTGTGCTATTAATAAGTGATTTCTGCGTACGCTATTGTGTACACGCACGTACTTGAACCTTTAAACAAATGGGTTTTATACTGTGCTTAAATTGTAATGTTAAAATTCAGCACATTATACAGCGGGCTCACTTTTTGTTAAGAATATAGCACATCCTTTATAATGCTCATATTTGTAAATAATTCCCAGATTGTCGATATTCATGTATGTGCACACTCAAAATTGTGCACTCAAACGTGCACACTCAAATGTGTGTGTGTGTGTGTGTGTGTGTGTGTGTGTGTGTGTGTTATGTGATGTGATATGATGGCCCTTTTGATCTTTTATTGCCGTTTGCGCAAATTAAAACACTGGATTACCGATGTATAGCAAACGTGTTAATGAATTATTATATTTACTCCTGTATGTTTTGGCTTGATGATAATTTCAGTTTAAACACAATTGATTGTTTTCTACCACAAACCACAAGAAAACCTTGAGAAAAGAATGACACATGATAAACTGGAAATCTACATCATGCACCAAAATTTGCAAAAAAATAGCTGCTGAGGCGTCTTTCACAGCGATACCAGAGAAGGTGGTTGCTGCGTTCTGATCTTCTTTCCACATGCAAATTAGTTCTGTTTATAATTACTCTTGCCATTTGTTTGACAGGGAGTTAAGTATTAAGTTCCCTTTAGCGATTGCTTTATATATGATTGCCACGGACCAACTTACATGAAATATTCGTGAGGAGATATTGCACACTTTCAATCACAATATTATTTGCATATATTTTGTGAAGAATGTATACTGCTTCCAGCAAATGGTAAGATGGATGCTTATCAAGCTTTCAGAGATTGGCAATAATGTGCAATATATGTGCATGTATTCAGAAAAATGTGTTCGCTAAAATTGGAGCAGAAATATCTTTAATAATCATTCATAACACATGGTGCATTCAGGCGTGTAAGAGCCACTTGAAAACCTTCAAATTACAGAAATTTTAAGCGTGGTGTTATGTAATGACCTGCTTATTTTTGACTTGCCAACTTTTATTTTGGCTTTGAGTAATTATACGCTATCCTTGATGGATTCTAAAGAAACTTAAATACCTCAGACCAAGAGTCTTCCAATCGCATTATTCGTTAAACCTTGACTGATTTTATAGTAACAAACTCCAATAACTCAAGAAAATAAGATTCACATCTACAGTACATTCCTTTAATACCAAACCATGAAGTACTTTTGCGAATATTTGTTTAAGGTTTTAGTTTCCCGCGGTCTATTTGTTAAAACAAGCAAAACATAGTTTGGAACCGTCTATTTGTCTTGTGTTCGCAAAATGCAGTATTGTTAAGGCAAAAATTAGGACACATGACAAGTGTCCATCCATTGTATGGGACTATCTTCAGGAAGTGATGAACGGATGTTTTATCGGATGTTAAAGAAGCTGGCAAAAGGATGTGTTATACACAGTAAAGAAAAAAGTTTGGCATGCATCACATCAGTGGAGTCTTCTGTTACCTTTAATGATAGACTTCAATTTGACGCTCATGGGTTATTACAAGACACTAGGAAGTCAAACGGTTACAGGAAGCCACGTACATTTATACAATTCGATGATTAGATGATGGAAGTTTGGATTTGGAGTGAGCTCTGTGAAATGTCAAAAACAGGTAACTACATATACCCATAAAGCGATATGCTCAACATTCATGGATACGTTTCTTCGCATGAGCTTAATGCCGCTGTTCATCATGTCCCGATTATCAACCGAATTCTGAGAACTGTTATGCCTGGCGCAGCTAAATGCTCGAAGGTTTAACTTTGGATTTAGCATTGTGAAATCTTGAATTGCTTAGCATTGTAACTATTAGCAAAATAAAATGGGTGTACGAGATGCTCAAATGCGTTTTTCATCATAAGAACCTGGTGCAGTGGCTGCTTATCTCAGCCTATTTTACGTTTAAGCCGCTTAACATTTATGGATTGATCTCCTACTGATATCATATTTGACTTGTTGCAGAGTACAGAACATTTGTATGCACGGATGAATACATTTTTTTTTTTTTTTTTTTTTTTTTTTTTTTTTAATTTACATTTTATGGACTTACTAAACAAGCGTTACCCTCGGAGGATCATTTTATTTTCTTTGCTGTGGATTATTTATTACAAACATTCTGCAAGGCAGGGACGGTTGATTTTTTTTAACAGATACTAAGCAATGCCTCGCATATCAGCCACTCGTAGAGCACGGGTCCAATTAACAGAACTTACAAACAAACGGAACAACATTTTACAGGCAGTGTGGTTTCTGGAACACATTAGATATTACGAAGTATTTGCGTGAAGGTGATCCTGAAATGACACTGATAAAACATAAAATAACTGAGGAAACAATAACAGACTCTACGACAGAAACGTTTGCCCACTTGCAACATAACATCAGACTCACAAAAAGTTAAAACTTATCAGATTCTATTTTGTAACACAAAACAATGTAAACTGATGCAAATATCTTAACAAACATCTGAAGTGTACACACGTTTGTACAGATAATACTCAGCAGAAACGTCATGCGTACAACTTTTTATACAAACTGTGTGATTTTCATTCAAATTCAATTCAATAATATTGAGAAGTCCAAGTTCAACGATATCATATCTGCTCATACAAAAAACTAATGAATGTGTGTGACGGTCACTATAATAATCTTGTACGCAAAAAAAAAACATATAATACTTATATTTGTATGTAAAATGCGTGAACTTGGCATATTGAACCATTCTGTAGTATGATAAACGTAACCACTGACACCTTTCCAGCAAATAGTCTAATTATCCTTCAAAACGTAAAAGCAGGTGAAGTCTACTATCCTAACTAGACAGAGTATATATATATATATATATATATATATATATATATATCATACCACCAAAAAGACTGCCGCATCTTTCCGTCAAATTTAGGGGATAGGCTACAATTCATTCAATCTTAAGTACAGATTTAAAAAACAATATACGGACAGTCTTTTACAATCTCATAGGTCTAGGGTCCCATTTAATTGTACACGCAGTGGAAAAATTTCCCGAGAAACAGATGCATAGTATTCCCAACAGCATTGAGCAGTATATATCATTTTCTGTTGGCTGTCTGATATTTCCTGACTCAGATCAGTTCATGGAAGCCTTTCGGGACACACTTGTGTACAACCTGAAGCTTGCCAAACCGGAAGGCAAAACCTTTCATATCCCAATCGGGCATTTCTCATCTACCAAAATCCCATCACTCCATCGGGAAGGAATACATACATACTCTTTTCTACTACATCAGGGAATGCTCGTATACATCTGCAAGTAAAATCTCGTCTCTGTTGATATAAAAGACAGAACATTCACCTGTCATCTTCATGTCAAAATGTTGGCATATTGTGTGCACTTGCACATGGTGAACATCAGATATGGATTTTTTCTGTCAGGTTATAGAAGAAGGCTTTGCATGTTGGCAGTACAGCTTCCTTATATTTTAGGGAACCGTAAAAAGGAAGAGAGAGAGAGAGAGAGAGAGAGAGAGAGAGAGAGAGAGAGAGAGAGAGAGAGAGAGAGAGAGAGAGAGAGAGAGAGAGAGAGAGAGAGAGAGAGAGAGAGAGAGAGAGAGAGAGAGAGAGATTCTGAGAAAACAAACAAAATTATGGACTGTTGCCTCACTAATACAGTGAAGATAGAATGTTCATGTTGGTATTCGGTAGGTCCATACAATACATTGTACGATCATTAGTCCTCTTTTTGAGTAACAGATCAGAGTAATTTGGGGTATAATCGTAATTGATAAAGGAAAGCTTTCGCCAAATGTACCTGTATATCTTTCCCATGATGCATTACCATCAAGGTACGTTGTGCCACGCTGAGTTGTGATACGAAATCATTTCCGTTAAGCATTCACAAATGCTCTTTGTTCGACCATGGGAGAATGCAATTATTTAACTACTTTTTACGCAAAAAACTCGATGATTTGAACACATATTATGGAATCACCAACTTCGTGATCAGATCGAGCTCCATGTAACATTCTTGCCATTCTTCACTGATTTTTTTTAATTCCATATTTGTATGAACCTTCTGCGTCTAGGTCCGATAAAAGTTAATTTATTAGGCATATTAGGCATGTATGCCGTAGGTACTACTTCGCTGCATCCCTCATGTGTGTCATCTTCGATCCATACATGTACTCGCAGTACTAGTTTATTTTATCGTTTGTTAGGCATCATAACATGACAATCTGTTATTTATATTTCACTACATGTGTATATCCCATCAGTTTAAGATGAACATGTGGGAAATTATTGGAATATTACTAACACTGGTCGCAACATTAGATTTACTGTTCGTTTACCTCGTTGCTAAGGACCGAATAACTGTAAAGTAGGAATATATACCCATGTGAGCTGATGCGTGTGACGCACACTTGAAGAAGGTACGTTGTGATGGCAGACTTATGACTTTTCTAGTATTTATGCGACTTTTCACAACAAATTACGGTAGAAGGAAATAAAATTAGAACGTAGCTTATCTGTAGAACGACAAAGTTTATTAGACATCCGTTCTGCGAGGCTACTAATCTCCAAAGTAATCGCCTTCGGCGATTCGTAGATTCAACAAAACATTTTTTCCTCGGATGTCTAAGAAACGTTATCGCTCTACAGAGAAGCTACGTTCTGTTATAATATCATGCCCTTTACAACATATTTAATCCTTTACGACGGCATCTGTATAATTGCACTTTCTGCGCTCAAATTTTGCACCGAAAAACAGCTCTATTCTGTCCATCTGTACTTCCGAATATATATATATATATATATATATATATATATATATATTTATATATATATATATATATATATATATATATATATATATATATATATATATATATATATATGAATATATAAATATGAATGTATGTATATATATATATATATATATATATATATATATATATATATATATATATGGGGGGCGGTGAGCATGCCGATTAACACCTGGTCAATCTCATGTGATATTACATCAGCTGGGTGTTAAGCCGTTACCATATACATCTAAGAAGGTCAATTCTTAGATGTATATGGTAACGGTTTGACGCAAAAAATTGCCCTCTGTAATGTATATAGGCCACCCAGGGACAGGAATGCTGACATTGAAAATTTTATGAATGATATTTTCCCAATCATTGAAACTATATCCCGTGAACCAGGTGACAAAATGATAGTCGGTGATTTTAACATAAATTTATTAAAAATGAACACACGTGCAAAATATGCTGATTTCCTAGACATGATTTTCAATAGTGGTTTTGTGCCCCAAATTATTTTTCCTACCCGATTTTCTGAAAGGAATGCCACTCTGATAGACAACATTTTCTGTAATACTTCGCATTGTAAAAAGTCTTGTCTCTCTGGCATTGTCCTTACGGATATATCAGATCACATGCCCTGTTTTACATTCATTGACCAAGCTCTAAATATAGAAAACCCTCCCAAATATATTCTAGCTGAAAAATTAGACTCTAATTCTGTACATAATTTTTATGATGAGATCAATAATTGTAATATTATGCAATTACTTGATACAAATTCACATCATGACCCAAATATTAATTACTCCACGTTAGAAACTATTTTGACCAAGGCCAAAGAAAAACATATGCCCATAAGAAAAATTAAATTCAACAAATATAAGCATAAAAAAAATAACTGGATATCCAACGGCATTCTTAGATCTATCAAATTTCGTGATAATCTATACAAGAAATTAAAATGCACGTCACACGAGTCACCTTTGTATGGCCCTACGAAAATTAATCTCAAAACCTACAATCAAATCCTCAACAAATGTATCCGTGAACAGAAACGGAATTACTATTATTCAAAATTTGCAAAATATAGAAATGATGTAAAAAAGACTTGGGACACAATTCGCTCTGTCATGGATGGTAATAGATTCAAAAATAGATTTCCTTTGGCTTTCAAAATTAACGGCAAAATTATAACTGACAAGCACCAAATTGCCGAATGTTTTAATCAGTTTTTCACCAATATTGGTCCCAATTTAGCTGCACAGGTTAATAATGGTAATTCCATACCTTTTACCTCTTATCTATCAACTCCAAACGATTGTAATTTTGCTTTCTCACATGTATCTCCAGATGATATTTCTATGATTTTCAAAAATTTTAAACCCAAGACTAGCTCCGGACAGGACGGGATATCTATGTATTTATTGAAAGGTTTAGTAACTTCTCTTTCTGTACCTCTAGCTTTAATTGTCAATCAGTCTCTCACCACAGGTATCTTTCCGGATAAATTAAAAATAGCAAAAGTATTACCTCTTTATAAAAAAGACGATAACTCTTTATTGGATAACTATAGACCAATTTCTCTCCTGCCAGCTATTTCCAAAGTTTTTGAAAAAGTGGTGTATAATCAGTTGTATGAATTTTTTATATCAAAAAAGCTTTTCTACGCAAGCCAGCATGGTTTTAGAAAATTGCACTCCACCGAAACTGCTGCTATGGAATTAACAGATCGTCTTCTTCAGATTCTTGATACTGGAGACCTACCTGTCACAATATTTTTAGATTTATCAAAGGCCTTTGATACTCTGAACCACGAAATTCTATTCCATAAGCTGAATTATTACGGTATCAAAGGAACCCCTTTAAATTGGTTTAGAAATTACTTCACAAACAGAAAACAATACGTCAAATTCGACGATGTTTCTTCAAAGTGCCTATCCATTACAACTGGAGTGCCACAGGGCTCTATTTTGGGTCCTCTTCTTTTTATAATTTACACAAATGACATGTATTTGGCATCTTCAAAATTTGAATCGATTTTCTATGCAGACGACACGACTCTTATCAATTCACTTAGTTCTTTCAATTTTCCTCTCAAGGACACTGACTCTGTATCAAATAGCATAGAAATCGAATTAAACAAGGTTTGTGATTGGCTGTCAGCCAACAAATTATCTATAAATATTGCTAAAACTAAATATATGGTGTTTCATTTCCCTCAACGAAAAATAAATTTCACCTTAAATCTTAAAATAAAGAATGTGCCCATCTACAAAACCAGTGATTTTGATTTCCTAGGTTTACGAATTAACGAAAACTTAAATTGGCACTCACACGTTAACAAAATTGGAAATAAGCTCTCAAAAATTATTGGTGTTATGAAAAGAACACAAAATTATTTTCCGCAGGATATTCTATTACAAATCTACAATTCTCTTTTTCTACCTCATCTAAATTATTGCATTCTTCTGTGGGGTTTCTCGTGTGACCGTATTTTCAAACTTCAAAAGAAGGCTGTTCGTCTTGTTTGCTTGGCAAGATATAATGCCCACACGGATCCTTTATTTAAAACGTTAAACCTTTTACAAGTACCAGATATTCTTAAGTTAAGATCCTTAAAATTTTACTATAGATATTTAGAAAATAAAACCCCTGATTACTTTAACAACATATTTGCAGCTACAATACCTTCTCACCGATATTTCACTCGACATAGAAATGACAGCCAGGTTCCTATTCCTTCTAGAAATTCGACAAAATATTGTATTAGGTATTACCTTCCAACCCTCTTAAAAAACACACAACCCTGTATCAAAGATAAATTTTTCACACATTCTTATAATGGTTTTGCAACCTACATAAAGCTTTTCTTCGTGAAGCAATATAAAGACACTTGTACAGTTGCACACTGTTATGTTTGTGGTAATTAAGTGACTTTATATTTACCCTGTATATTTAAGCTTCTAATCTCTGTTCTTAATATTTTTGCCAGTTGTTTGCTAATTACAATTTTACCGAAAGGTGGCCTGGGCGATAGCGGATCATAGAATCCTTAGCCAAGGTCATCCTAATATCATTTAGTTCAATTATGAGTTCTTGGTTATTGCTTAATTACCACTTTGTCACTACAAACGTTGAAATTCATGTAACCCATTTCATATCATATTGAATAAACTGTTCTGAGTTCTGAGTTCTGAGTTCTGTTAGTGGGCATTTTTAGCAAAGAAACCGACGGAAAAGCATTTCCACCTCGCTCTTCACATGATAACGTGTATGGACACGGCAAATTGATAAAATCTCTGGCGGTCTGATGATTACTGTACCACAACAGATCCGTTATTGCGGTGGTATTCTCTGTTTAACGCAAGTCGTTGCCTTGGAGCAGCATTGCGGTCCATAATCTTCCATGGAATGCTGCCCATATGTTATTTTAGCTTTGTTGTGTCTCTGAGGTTCACTGCGATATTGTAATGCTCATGTTTTCACAAACAGTGCATCATGACACGAGCAGTAGAAATAGGAGAATGGAGATGGACGTGAAGGTGTGCCAGCAGAAAGTGAGAATAAGTGACACTCAAATTGAGATATGCAAGCTTTTTGTGACCATGCCACGTGGACACCTAATAGGGCTGTAGTTGAAGAAATAAACCTATTTTTGTCTGTGTGCTGCTAACACGTATTATATTATTACCATTGGCATGTATTGCCATCATAATTATGCTAGGATGTGAACTTAAATGAATTATTATTCATTCATTCTTTCATGCCAATCATTCCACTCAAACTGTGTACCATTTTCAAATCCAACGCCTCGACCGCCGGAAACTTCAAATTTTGCAAAGACATAGTACCTTTGGTACTATTTTGCATACAAGGACCAGATTCAAGATTCGAAAGGCCTGTCTGCAATTAACACTAGAAAATCTGGAAAACTGCGTTGAATTGTTAAATGTGTAGGACTAGAGAACAAGTCCCGATGCTTTATCTTTGGTGGGACCAAACGTTTTACCGGGCCCGTGCTTATACCCCATGTACATCATAGAATCAAATCCTGAGGAAGAAGCGAGTGGTGACCAAATGAAAATACAACAAAAGATGGGCCAATTATGGTTGAATTGTTATGATTGCACGTGACTATTGACGAAAGGTTCATTTGAAAAATCCGACAAAAGAAATTTGAAATGGCTTTGGCGGTCATCCGATTCCTGTGCTCCCACCTTGGTAAAGCACTGAAAGCGCGGTATCGTGATTTTAAAAGGTGTAAAAGTTAGACGTTAGCATTAGCAAAGGTACAAGAAGCGAGGCCAAATATTTTAAAAGATACAAGAAGTGAAGCGTTTTAATATACAAAATGACTATCAAAGCAGGATTATTATAAAAAATAGGGCGCTGGCAAAGTTATACATTTACCATTTTTTCAGTTGTATCAAGACACTTAAGGAAAATAACTGGTTATAAAAATGTGCCTTCCGCTTGGCGCCAGATTCGCTGTCTCTATAGCCTGCATGAATACAAAATGTATCAGTGCGTCATATATCCGCACATTACGAATTTTAAAGAGACCACCTGAAGATAACCCCTATTATAGAGCGACTCAATGACAACATTTTGCGTGACCTTATAAAAGGGCGATCAGTACATTGACTGCAAGAGACACGAAGTGTAATTAGCAGAGCTGTTTATAGAAATAGAAGTGAAATAACCATTTTCTCAAACATCAAGTACACAAACCTTTTCAATGATGAACTTTTTTATTTAAAATCTCATCAAAATGAGTTGAAGTAAAAAGATCTCATAATAAGTCAAATAATAAACAATCATAATTTTCAGGTCACATGTTAAGGTACATTCCTTGAACTCTCGTGTTACGGGCGGCACGTTTGTCGTGCATCTAGATCTGGTTCGCGGTGATACACCTTGATTTTCTGCCCATTGCCGTGGTGGCCATCTCTGCTAACACTTGTTCATGCCCGTGAAAAAATAATACGCACTTGCTATCACAAAAGTTTTCTTGTCCTGCCATGTTCGATGCACAATCAGCACAGGTTGTGATGTGAAAAGCTGATTCGCGCCAGTAATGACGGTCTCGCTAGATCGGCTTGCCAAATCGGCTCATTTTAATGAATCAAAATCACAATTAAGAATTCTAATTTTTGAGAAATTTCACTAGATAACATTGCTCAGATATCTCCAAAGCACCTGTATTCGAAGTTAGAACTCAAAAGCGGATGTCTGTTATAATCAGTGATCTCTTTGGAGTAGTATACGCCTAACAGTGCGCTTTGCCTGCAATTCAGCAACAGACCATGAGAAAAGTCTGCCATATGGACTCAGCTCGCTTTTCCTTGAAAAAAAAAAACTGTTTTTGTTTGCATTTTGAAAACAAAAAAACAGACACAGACACATATACAAACACATGAAGGAAATTTACAATTGAAAGAAAGAAATATAAAGCGCAACAACATCCAAATTTTTTAAGTAAAATATCACATGTACCTTTCCCTTGTTGCTTGCTGCATGCTATATATCCATGTGTCACTCTGAGCTCTATGAGTTGATATTTCTGCTGGGGAACCAGATAGAAATGCATGAATAAACATATATATCACTTTATGTTTGGCATGTTAAGCCAAGAACAACAGCTGGCAAGGGAACGACAATCACAACTATAGCAACAGAGCCCGCTGGGATATAGTATTAACCTAAATCTGAATAAAATTAAAAATTTATGAGGGCTGGGCGAATATGTCACATTGCAAAACGTCTAAGTGTCGTGTGCTAGGAAAAGGAGCATATTAAATTGGCAGCTATTTCCGTCCATTTGTGCCCTTACTGCTTACATTTCTGTATGGTTGACATTTACCTTCCATAACGAACATTGGTCCCTGTAATATCTACACAAAATGATCTTCCGAAGCACTGATGATGATGATGATGATGATGATGATGACGACGACGACGACGACGACGACGACGACGTTCAATAAGATTACATATCTGCAGCCTGCATAAGCGTGTGTGTACCTTGTTGTATATTTAGCCGGATGCGCTTACCTTAACCAATTGTGGCCTAACTCATTTTAACCAGTGGTTTTTTTGTTTTTTGTTTTTTTTGATTTTTAACAACAGCCATTTTTTGTAGAATGCATGTGAAACTTGAAGATTAAAAATCAAGATCATGAGGCCATTGAAAGAAAACTATCTGTATTGCTATTTTAAGCAAGAATGTGGTTATTATTAGATAAAGTTTCGTTATGTCAAGATGAAAAGTGCCTACTACAGGATTAAAAGTCATTCTTACGAGGTAAAAGTCCTTATTACCGAATACTTTGTTGTCATTACGATGAATGATAATTATTACGAAGCAAACAGTCCTTATAACAATATTCAGAGTCTTCATTACGAGAAGAATGGTTACGTTCACACGTAATTTCTGTGTGAAAATGATATTTTATGTCATCTGTTTGCTGTTGATTAATATCCGGAGGACGTTTCCATATACTAGCTACCAAACGAGCGTCGACCCGAACAAAGAGCGAAAAGGACTGGACGCTTGTTGTCAATGCCGCCACAGACGATTAACCTCTTTTATTCCATTTGTGAATGTCGATTCAAAAAAAAAAAGTAAACAATATCTGAGAATGTAAACAGGGTCGATGCTTTTTGCAGACGGGGGGAGTACGTAGATTACATCACTGTTTATTGCACTTCCACCTTGTGTCATTTCAAGCTATTTCGGTGCTATATAATTTCCATGTAGCTTTATGTCAGCTGTGAAAAACAATATATTTTTTTATTCAAGATTGGCAAAGAATTTTCCTTTCTTTTTTTCCGGCAGACAACATTCACCGCAGGAATTCCAGGAGTGCTACCTCATGTTGGTTCGAGACTCCTCGCCTTGAACTACCAGGCTCTACGGGTCATGCTTGCAACAATAAAGAACCTAGTGGTAATTATTCCTACCGCGTCAGCTGCGGGTGATCGGGCCCTTTAATCTTACACAAGACAAACATTTAATTAGAATTAAAGACATCGAAAATAGTCGCCAAACAATGGCAAGTAAACCCCAAAATACTTAATGGCGGTTACAAACAGCATTCTCTGTAGCACTAAATACTAAGGCACGTGCGTGTGATGGTGTATTATCTAACGTTGTATGTATGTATGCATGTATGTATGTATGTATGTATGTATGTATGTATGTATGTATGTATGTACGTATGTATGGATGGATGGATGTACGTACGTATTCATGTATGTATGTGTATGTGTATGTATGCATGTATTTATGTATGTATGTATGTATGTATGTATGTATGTATGTATGTATGTATGTATGCATGTATGTATGTGTATGTGTGAATGTATGTATGCATATATGTATGCACTATTTTGTCGCGAATATCAAAAAAAAACACAAAAATACTGTGCATCTGCAACTGGAAACATATGTCTCTGACCATACGCGCGAGCTCACAATGGGACCGGAAAACGCCAGTAGTCTACAATGTCTTCAACAAAGTATCAAGGAATACTACATGTATACTTTAAAAGAATCGGGAATTAATGAAGCACCTTAAAAATGACGACCCTGCCGAGCTTAATGAAGAAACAAGAGACCCTCCAGACTCGTCATCGGCACCTTGGTCCGTGGCACTGTCTCTCCAGTCGAGATTTCTCTCATAGTTATGCTCGCAAACATTAGCAGACCAAAACAAAGTAAACAAAACAAAAACCACAAAAAACAAAGAAACGAAGAAACTTTCGAAATGACAACACACATAAATAAATAAATATGAAAACAAAAGAAAGGGACCCTGTCTTTGGCATATGATGTTTGTTTTTAAAACAGAAGGTAAAATCTTTCAGCGCTACATAGTCAACCGAGTTACATCTTTATTTTCCTTCGAACGCAATGCTCGATGTGCGTGTTGTAAATATCAACAAACTGTCGGGCAAGCTCAGTAATTCAATTCAGCCATACCATAAAGCATATGCCAGGATCATCCCGTCATTGTTATTCCGGAGGGATGCCACAGATTCTATACATGAAGGAAACACCATGAATAACCCTATTTATAAGATATGCAAAAAGTATATGCGCATATATGTATATATATATATATATATATATATATATATATATATATATATATTTATATTTATATATATATATATATATATATATATCTGTGTGTGTGTGTGTGTGTGTGTGTGTGTGTGTGTGTGTGTGTGTGTGTGTGTGTGTGTGTGTGTGTGTGTGTGTGTGCGTGTGGAGTGTGTGTCCTTCACGGAAGAAAGGTGCATAACAAAGGTTGCCTGACCTTTGTTCAAATATAATTTTCTTGGTTGTTGCAGGCAACCAGTTGTATATTGGTAGAAATGTGAAATCTTAGACTGGCTTTAGTTACTAGTATCATTTTAATTTGTATCCTTGTGTGACCCTATCCAAATGTGGAAGTTTGGGGTACGTGTATGTGTGTGGAATGTGTGTCCTTTACGGAAGAAAGGTGCATAACAAAGGTTGCCTGACCTTTGTTCAAATATTACTTTTCTTTGTTGTTGCAGGTGACCAGTTGTATATTGGTAGAACTGTGAACACTCAGACTGGAGTTAGTAACTAATGTCATTTTAATTTGTATCCTTGTTTGACCCTAGCCAAATGGGGAAGTTTTGAGTACGGAACCATCAACTCTGCTGCAAATAGCTCCACTTGGGATAAGGACATATGCTTTCAAACATGTTTCAGAGTATAGTGCTTCATTTTTCTTGAAACTGGTCATAAACTTGACTCGGTTTACGAGGGGTAAAGATTTAGCCTCTTTGAGCTTGGTTTTGCATGGCGTTTTCTATCACATGACAAACAAACCAATTTTGACGGCCTGTATATTTTCTACTTGCTGTCAAAAACATTCCTGCTACGTATAATGTATCAGTGATGGCGCTTTATGATATAAGACCACCTTCACAATTTCCTCGCAGTTAAAATATAGCGTCCTGCCATTATAGGTGGAAGTAGTGTTGAAATATTGGAAAAAGGTTCACCATCATGAAAAATATAAATACGAGGACGCCAAAAATCAGTTTCAGTACGGCCGTATGTGCAATATTGAGGGTGATTACGTCATGGATATTATCTGCGATATAGACGGAAGCTGGGGGAAACCATTATAAATTAACTACGAAGAATACGTTGCATAGCAATAAAATTAGTAATCATTTAATATCGTTGTATTTTGATGTAAATATATAAATATATATATATATATATATATATTTATATATATATATATATATATATATATATATATATATATATATATATATATATATATATATATATATACAGATAACCATGCACACAATGAAGAGCAGATGTTCATATACTGAAGCCATATTAAAAGCAAAATATTAAGATATATGTTACCATTTTAACAGCCGTCCGTGGTAAAATAAATTCGTGTAGATACTCAAAGATATTGATTGGATGTCCTCCCATATGTATGTCCGTTGGGTTATATTAGTCACTGATGGAAAGTTAAACATGTACACGAGCCAAACTACCGATGTTGTATGGCAGAATAAAGCGACGGAACCGTTTACAGTCAGGAATGGTGTGAAACAAGGGGAGTACTCTCTCCGATTCTATTCGGAATATATTTTGACGAACGCAAAGACTAAAAAGATCCAAATTTGGTTGTTATATGGGGAATGTGTTTGTGAAAGCATTGGCTTTTGTCGATGATTTGGCACTATTATCTCCCACGTTGACTGGTTTGAACATATTGGAACTTTGTACTGAGTTTGGAAAATAATTTCATGTAAAAATATGTTAAGGTAATTAAATGTAAAGTCCAATCCTTCAAAATGTAAATGGCTGTCCTTTTCGGACAACGATACCAATCTGTGAATACGAAATCGCGGCAATTTGATAGAAAAAGTAAATAGATTTGTTCATCTGAGTGACTTGGTGGGAATGGATTCTCTGACATATAATGTTGAACTATCTGATGAACTAAGCTTAGTTCTGAAGTCAATATATTGGCTGAATTTGGACATGCTTTTTCGGCCGTGCGTTATAAACTAATATATTTAAATCCTTTGCCACGTCCTTTTACGGATTCCAGTTATGGAACATTTCAAGTTCAGAAATGCAGACATTATTTATTACTGGGCGTAAATCAGTACGCCACATATGGAAATCGCCATACAAAACCCACAATATATTGCATCCGGAGCTGTATGAAACAAAACCTTCTGATTTTTTTTTTTTTAATTTAAACATATTTTACTTAAACTGGATTGCCCTATATTACAATGAGACTAGTACAAGGGTCCTCCAGACACCCACAGACGCACAATCTATACACATAACACACAGGACAATACAAAGCTATGTCAACTATACAGGTGAACATATAATATAATAAGACACAATATCTGTATGACTGTACTTACATATTAACACTATACAGTTGATTCGCGTTTGACACTAAAAATTATATATTTGAACTGTAGTTACATTCACGCTTCTTAAATCTCATTCATAAACTATATAAAAGTGACAATCCTCTAGTGCAGATATGTTGCAAAATAAATTTATATGATTCACGATCGCCAGTTGGCAGGTAATTCAATTATCTATAACATAAGTATAATCTTAAGAAATATAATATTCTTCGTGATAATGTTTTAAATTTTAATAATGTATTGAAAAGAAAACTTTAAGAGTGCTTCATTGGCGCGGAAAGCGGACTGTGCAGTGATCTGCGAACTTTGCCAGATGCGTGATTTCAGCATGGAAGGTAATTTGGACAGCACGGAAGCAGTGCTAATGTCAGAATATTTGTGCACCTGCTGAATGAACTTTTTTCCTGGCCTTGATAGCAATTTTAATTGGATGTCGTACAAGTACGAAATAAAGGGTATATGTACATAATGAATGAACCAAAAAATAATAAAAGATTACAAATATAACATGTCACACATCAGAGACACGCCCGCACGTTTTCCAACAGTAGCATGTGTGATGCGTAACGTGTAAAACTCGGTATGGAACGGTTAAAGATTGCACAGGGAAATAAAAAAAGCCTTTGAGGCAAAAAGTTTTCATAATCACCTGGCTTGCAGCACCCGGACCCGCACGAGGAAACGCATTAAAAAAAAACATTTCTATTCGAGAGTTCCTGATTATTCGGTATGGATATGCATACCTGAACACAAGACCTGCATAAAAAAGAAACACTATGTTCATAAAAAAGACACTATAACCACATAAACAGGTGCTGTATTTAAAAAAAAGCATTGATACAATTGAAAACTTTTCAGTATAGACATCTGGTTATGGGAGATAAAGAGTGATTGATAAGGCTAAGTGAGTGCTGTGAATATATATATATATATATATTCACAGCACTCACTTAGCCTTATCAATCACTCTTTATATATATATATATATATATATATATATATATATATATATATATATATATATATATATATATATATGTATGTATATATATATATATGTGTGTGTATCTGTCCGTCTGTGTCTGTGTGTATGTATGTATGTGTATCTATATGTGTGTGTGTGTGTGTGTATTCTGAATGCATTGTACCCTTATGGCCAGCACATATAATTTTGTGCTTATGCCTGTTCTCTGATATATTGTGTAAATAGTGCAATAATGGCCAATATAACAGCTCTATATGATGCCTTAATTCTTGGTTTCTAGCATGTGTTGTATGTGTTATGCCCTAATGGCAAAGATGACAAATATGTATATGCTATCTTAATGCCTTTTGCCTGTAGGTTTTGTGTGTATGATACCCGAATGCCAAGTATGATAGCTCCATGTATGCTATTTTGATGCTCGTTTCTCGTTCTTTATGTTTCTTTGATGTGTTGCATGTTTGATACCACAACGGCCAGCATCGTAGTACGATATATGCTACATATTGCCTATTTCTCAGAAGTGGTATCTGTATGGTTTTATGACAGCCAGAGTGATACCTCTATATATTTTTGGATGTGCGCGTGCGTTGCAAATCCGACAGGGGCAGGGGGATTTGGTCTCCGTTTAAAACGATATTTTTAGTTCAGTTTGACTGTAATTTGTAACCAAAGGTTAATATATTATTTGGAACAATCTCCAGATCCTTTGAACAAGAATGTTTCATGAAGTGGACTTTTTGGCGCAGGCTGCAGATTAGAAGCCTGTCGACAATCCCAGCGCCACTTCGGATCCATTTTTAACAACACGGTACTCGGCGACCTGGGGTAAAAACCCTTTTGATGGGTATTATCGACCACATCAGCTAAATAGTTATTGGAAATCTTCAAAAACCGAAAGGATACAATCAGGACTGTAAGCCAGTTGGCAATATCATGGGCTCCCAGATACAAAATCATCCGGAATCGGATGATACTTGTGAGTGCAAGGTTGGCGGAGCTGCAACACGCACGCTCGCCTTCCACCTCTGCCGCCCGGGTTCGATTCACGGCCGGGGAATCATGTGGAAAGAGTTTCTACCCCTCTGACTGTGCATGGTGATTTTCTCCGAGTCCTTCGGTTTACTCCACCAAATATGTGAGGTAGGAAAGTATATGCCACCATCTGTGCCATGAAGTGTGATTAATATAGGCTTGGTCGGCTTCGCAATCCATGTAAAAGATATGGCTCTATGCTTTTTTTTTTTTTTTAACTTGTGGCAATATGGGGTTGATGGATACCAAGTACGTGAACTGAACCCCCGCCGATAGCCCCTTGTTACCTGTGCCTACAAACCTTCAGAAAAAGACGAGGGACGTAAAGGAAACTGACGTATTTTTGCCAGAAACTCACAAAACAAGTCTGGTTGTGCGAATCATGGCAAGGGCAACGACAGTTAAGTCAGTTACAAGTGTAGAATCCATAGGTCAAGAGAATCATGCTATAAATTCTTAGGCAGCTGACACGAGTTTAGAGATTTTATGTACGACACCAGAGGAAAATGGCGCCGTGAGTGCCCCTAAGAAAAAACATAAGGCCCGGGACGCCCAGGCACTCCCAGCTCAAAGCCAGACTCTGTCACTTTAATTAAAACAAGTTAATGAGTATTGCAGAGCAATACATAGTCCCCCGCTCGTCGCCCACGAGGTTGAATGGACTACTATATAGGGGTGTGACCTAGATGAAAAAAAAATTAAAAGGCCCTTTAATCCCAAGAGGATCAAGTATTGCATAGCTATGTGTAGTTCCTTACCAGACAGCAAGTAAATGTAGTAAAGATGCATGAAGTTTGGGATAACAATGTTGTTTGGAGTTGAAAGGAACCTGATGCAAATTCACTAGTTTCTTGAATGGTAATTTGGCTGTTTGTTTTTACAGATGCATTACTTACCAATTTTAGTCAGCCTCAACAATGAGAAGGTGTTGATCTGTAAAGTAGAGTGGAATGTTGTGCAAGGGCAGCAACTTTGATGAAAAGATAAGGTCAAGGATTGCTTCCAGATGATGAGTTGGGTTCTTTACTAACTGTACAAGTTCAGAGTTGCAAAGAGTCTGGAGATGGTTCATCTTCTGAAAATCCAAATTGAAATCTCCTGCAATCAGAATGTTGCGATCCCTCATTTCCAAGTAACCTCCACTTTGGTTTGGTGCCACAAAAGCTGTTCAGTTTTGCAACCAAGATGATACAGGTGACATGAAAATTAATCAATGCATTCTAATATATTATCACAACTACTTTTCTTCTAACCTAGTGACCTACTTTTGCCATGTGACGACAGCAATGCCCCAGGAACTATGCAAGCAACATTTTGGTAGCTGTAGGTGTTATGGTATTTGAAATATGGCCTGGACAAGGATTTACACGGAGTTTATACTGTGACCTACATATCTGACCTAGTGACCTATTTTTGCTCATAACGCATTTTCAAGTCACAATGAATTAACAGGTAAAATTTCATTACAAGAAGTCAAAAGTAACACAAAATCATAGTCAGGACGTGAAAATACTGAACATTTACAAATCACTGTGACCCACATATTTGACCTGGTGACCTAGTTTTGCTTTATGGCACATTCTTAGATTAAGCTTCACATTTGTGTAAAATTTCATTAATCTAAGTAAAAGGACAAAAAAGTTATGGCCCAGACAAGATTTTGAATGGATTTCACAGTGACCTAGATATTTGACCTAGTGACCTACCTTTGCCATGTGACACAACAACTCCCCAGGTAGTATTAAAATAATAAATTTGGTAGCTGTAGGTATTATAGTAAGGGAAATATGGCATGGACAAGGTTTTACATGGAGTTTACACTGTGACCTAGATATTTGACCTAGTGACATAGTTTTGCGTCGTGACACACTTTTAGGTCACAATACATTATCAGTAAAATTTCATAACAAGAAGTCAAATTTTTTTAAGAATTACAGTAAGGACATGAAAATACTGTACATTTACGTATTACTGTGACCCAGATATTTGACCTAGTAACCTAATTTTACTTAACGACACATTTCCATGTTAAGTTTCATATTTGTGTAAAATTTCATCAATCTAAGTAAAAGGACAAAAGTGTTATGGCCCCGACAAGTTTTAACATGGATTTCACATTGTGACCTAGATTTTGAACCTAGTGACTCACTTTTGCCATGCTACACTCCAGCACCCCAAGAAGCCTTTAGTCCCCCACCAAGTGGGCGGGGGACTAATAAAATACCAGAGATTGAAACAATCAAACGCAAACGAAAGAATGCAAAGAGAAGGCTAATAAGATTCAAGCAACCAAAGTAAAGTCTCCAACTAAGCCCAAAATTGACAAAAACGGCTGTCAAGAAAGTGATACAAACAATAGTATTACCTCCTTTATCGCTATTTGCAGCACTTTCTTTACAGCCTTTTGTGCCAATTTTTGGCTAAAATGGAGACTTTGCTAAGGTCGCTGGGACCTGGTTAGGCTTCTTTGTGATTTTTTTTTTTTCATTTGCTTTCGCTGTTTCATTCTCTGGTTACAGTCTGCTATTTCTTTTTAACTAAAGTGATGGAGTCATACTGTGTGTCGAGGTAATGACCTTGTCGCAGATTGCAGTGGGCCAACGTGCACAAAAAATATGATGCAGATAACGGGCTAAGGGACCAATCCCCAAGTTTGTGTATTGAGATATGTCGGTTTGACAGAAAGTACATGGCTGCATTATTACAATGCACAACTTCCCTGCATTGGTTCCACCATCCGTGTGTTCACGAATAGGAAAACAGAGACTCCTCCAATCTGGAATTGGGTTTTATGCAGAAAAACACCAAGTACGATTGCGTTGATCCTACAAGAAATGCAATTGAGTAACAAAGCTATCATGCAAAATATATGTATAATGTAATACAAGATATGTACGATAGCGTTTTAACGTAATTAAAATTAACAGATGGATGGACTGTCCAAATACATCTATTTGAACAATGGGGTGCGACAAGGTTGTACCCTCAGTCCAACGCTTTTTAACATCTTCGTTAACGACCTGCCTGTTATATTTACCTCAGAGTGCAGGCCTTTTATACTATATGACAGAACTATAAATTGCCTCTTATACGCAGACAATTTGATCATGATGTCCGATGCCGAAAAAATCTTGCAAACTTGTTTGGATATACTCAACGAATACTGTACAAAATAGAATTTAACAGTAAATATTCCAAAGACGAAAGTATTAATTTCAACAAATGCACAAAAAGCTAAAACGACAATTCTATTTCCGATGTATGAAATTGTTCAAAATGATTGTTATTTGGGTTTGAATATAAAGATAAATTCGTTTCTAACGCTACCAAAATGTTGAGTGATAAAGCTTTGAAATCTACTGCTCGACTGAAGAAACTATTCTATAGTACGCAAATCAGTTTTATTGTTGGGTTTATTTCACAACCTTATATCGCCAATTCTAATGTGTGCCTGTAGAGTCTGGGGGCCATACGAAATTCCGACATATAAATGTATCACAAACACTAAAATTGACAATTATGTAAAATTCTCTTTAGAAAAGGTTAGCCTAAGTTTGTTTTTTTTTTTTTTTTTTTTTTTTTTTTTTTAATTTTACTCTAAGCGAACATAAAAAAATAGCAATATAGCCGTACTAAGTGATCTTGGAGAATTCCCACTTGCACTCAAAATGTTAATATAAATGTGCAAGAATTGGCTACGAATAGTACACATGAAACCCGATAGTGGTCTGCATGATTGCTTCCTTAGTAATGTGGAACATATTGATACCGGAAAGCTAAAATGGATTACATTCTCAAAAGTATTTTAACTTATTGGGCTTTTATAAAATGCGGGAAAACATCGGTTCGCGCGTCGATTTTTTTCCTACTCGGAATTTTGTTAAAAATAAAAATAAAAATAATAATAATAATAATAATAATAATAATAATAATAATAATAATAATAATAATAATAATAATAATAATAATAATAATAATAATAATAATGATAACAGATTTATCATCCGATGGCAAGTTACTATGAAAAGTATTTCTGGTTCCGACAAGAAAAGCTACGTACATATACTAAATCCAAAGAAAATTTCGAATTAGAGCAGTATGTAATAATGATTAAAGATTATACATTGAGAAAAAATACAACACTGTTTAAAATAAGCTCCCATAATTTGGAAATTGAAATTGGTAGACACAAAAGGACAAATTAAATTTCTTAAGAAGAAAGATTGTGCGAAAATTGTAATATTTTAAAAGACGAAAATCATATAATTAAAGCTTGTAAAGCATATGAAACTGAAAGAAAATACCTATATGATGCGCTGACCGATATTTGCCTAACATTTGGCAGTTTAAATGATTCCGAAAATTTTTATCCATTATCAAGTTTGACGACATTGACAACATTTCAGTAGTAAAGAAATTCTTTACAGATATTTAGAAGAAGAGGGGATCTTTCTGATACAGAACAGCATTGTAAGCAGTAAACCATTTTTTCTCTACACATATTATCTTTCATGTATCACGTGTGATTGTGCTGTTGTAACACTAAATGTAATTGTCCTTTCTTGTATCGTGTTAGTGAAATACATGTCTCCTGTAATGATGTTTGTCATATTTTTTTTAGCAAAATGTCATGATTTATGTATGTTTATGATACAGCTAATTAAGTTCAAAGTTCATGAAAGAAATTTGTGAATTAAAACAAAATATACAGGGGTTTAATCAGACCAATATGACCCTACTCAAGCAAGTCGCAGCCAAAGTTGTCGAATGTCAGGGTCTTCAGAGAGAGAACCATTATCTATGGCTCCACTTCCAACTGCGTATAGATAAAGATGCTAATGACGACGGTGGTGACAGCCAGAGGACTGCTGCAGCGAGAAAGAGAAAGGTGTGACCCACCGGGGGCTGTTGCAGAGACACAAAGGTGTGACCTTACACAGGATATGAGCCTCCTAATCGGAAGCTCTGTGCTTAGAGACGTGGACGAATCCAAACTTGTAAGTACACATGTTCTGTCAAAGCCAGGCGGTCAGATCAATAACATTCACAATGTGTTGCTTGAACTATCCGATGATCACTCGTTTCAAAGCATCGCCATGGTGGTTGGTGGCAATGACTGGCGTGGGTGGCGTTTGGTTCATTTAACAAATGGCGGCAGTGTTAGCGTGTCTAATGTACTCCCACAGCTAGATCTGGACACTGATTATAGGCAGCGCTTTTATATGTTCAGTCAGGGTCTAGAAAACCTATGTGAGGAGGAAGGTTGTAAAGTTGTCAACCAAGACCATAGCTTCAAACTTCACAACGGAGAAGTAAATATTGGGCCATTACAGGAGGATGGCTTTTATTCAATTTCATATACTATATGTTCAAATACTGTACTCAAGATTAAATTGTGAGCAACGGTGAATTTGCCTGTAAGATGGGTCTTTTCGCAGTCAAAAGACTTCACTATAGAGGGGGCACACGCACATTGGTAGGTACAGACGGTGACAGTCTTGTTATTGCCTATTGCAATATGCAAAACCTGGCTATCGCCAAGGGTTGTGAAATTGGTAATCTTCTGAATGAAGAAAGATTTGTCTTTTATTCCATGGTCGAAACTTTTCATCGTGCTGACCAAATAGCCCAAAAAGTCGGATGCAGGCTTATATTTTCTGATTAATTATAAATAAGCTTCAGCCTGTGATGACAACATTTAATGCTCAAAGCTAGGTGAATGGGATATAATGTGACTTAGGTTAAAGTTGCACAACTATGGTAAGAAAATAATGATTAGTGTTGTATTATGGCCTACCGATGGTTTGGAAAAAGACATAAGCGAAAATCTCAACCAAGAATGAACTGGAAATATAAGTGCACTTAAGGCCAAAGACTGATTGTAAATTATTATGTGATTTTAGTGGTAGCCCAGCTTGCCTTAGACAGGAAAACAAAAGTAGCCCTAAGCCTTAGTGTCACTAAAGAGTTTGCACATTGGATCACTAGCATTACAATTTACGAATCAGAGCAGTACGCCATTGGGAGCAATCACAGCACCGTAGTTATAAAATGCCATTGTTAAACAATGCATCCTAACAGTCCAGAAGGCAAGCCCCTTATACTTTTTTTTTCTAAATACAATCTTAAGAAAGTATCTGACTGGGTTATTTTATTAGTTAACAGCAATTGTTAGCTCGTGGGATTCCGAACAGTTTAAAAACTTTGAATAATGCTTGGGTCTCGTGGTCAAAGATTGTTCTAGACGTAGAGGAAGTGGTCGTGGGTGAAACCACGGTCAAAGGTCATTGAAATTACCTTCGGGATTCGGATATAAGCAATTTGATTAATAATAGAAAACTTGCAAATACATTTTACAGGTACTGGTCAAAGAAGATTCATTGTGCAGGACCTGTGGAAAGAATATTAAAACAGAAAACACATTTTTCAAGAAAAGATCAAGTCAAAATTGTTAATGACAAAAAAATTAAAGGCATTGCCCAAAATTCACAGAAAGGTGCAAGGAATACTCGAGCATACTGGTGCATGTTAAAATGTCTCAATAGCAGGAATAATTATAGCATCAGGATTTTAGACGCGTATGACAAAAGAAGATATATTGACGATCCGAAAGGGATGAGTTGGGTGCTAGACGAGTAATGGTTAGGCCTTGGAACTAATTATAACAAGTGTGACAGTAATCATACTAAATCTGCTAATGTTCTGACACAAAAATTAATTAAATGATTTTCATTTCTATACAGCTGAGTCAAATGGTTTATCGGATGTTTCAATTGACTTGGCAAGGTAGAATCTGCCGTAAAAACGTTAACGCTAGGCAAGCAAAGTAGATAGACTATATTCTCAATGAGTTTTTAAAGTATGGTGATCTTACAATAATAACCACGCTTATCGACTCGTTTAATTTCTGTTACCTAATAGAGAGCGTTCATGGTCAATGGTACAAGGGGTTTGTAATGCTGTTGCATAAAGGAGGCAGCAGCAAGAAGCTAAGTCACTACCAGGTGATCTGTGCTATCCGACGTTTATAAACTTGTTATCTCCGTTATCAAAACACATTTCATTTTTAGATGAAAAAAGGTTTTTTGCTTCACGGAGCCTACTGAAGAGGACGTTGTTTGGAGGTTATTTTATTTTTACATTAAAGGGTCTGTGTTCTTTGAGAAACAGTAATTAACCGAAATTCTGTATAGCTTACTTGAACATCTCAAAGACATTCGATACAGTAAATAGAGGCAGACTGTTCATTTACTTGTGGGAAATGGAGTCCAGAATAGGGCTTGGTGACTTATTTAAGGTCTTTACAGCAGGGTAGAAAACAAATTAATTTTGGACCATTTGAGAGTTCATGGTTCGAAGTAATGAACGGAATAAAACAGAGATGCGTTTTGTCCCCCAAGTTATTTTCGCTGGTTATGTCCAACTTATCAGACATGTTATACAGTCAAAATTTAGGACTCCCATTTGGAATTGACAAAATACCCTAGCATCTATATGTTGATGATACGTGCATGTTAGCAGACAGTGCGGAAAATTAACCAAAATAAAATATATTTCTTAATGTAAAATATACAAACATCATGGGATATTTTCTTCGCAATCTTTAATTGATTGGCATCATATTAATGGCAATACGGCAGCCGAGTTAAAAGTGATCCACTTTGGACATTCGGAGCGGAGCCCAGCTATCAGCTCCCTGCACCAAGCAATAGAGAAAGAGTAGTAACGTCAGATAACATTACGCTATTGTAGCATTAGGTTCTTCTGGTCATTAGTCATATGTGGACACGTGTGTGTGGAACTGTTCACTGCTTCAGTTCATGCCACAATGATAACAGTGTCCACACCCTTTGGATCTAGTATCTGAATTATGTTGCTTTCACAGCTGGTGGTGTCTGGAGTGGAAGGTTGGGGGATGGGTTTGGTGTGTGGTACGCATCTATAGCAGTGCTTCAGAAGGGGCAGCCTTCTGTGCCAAGGTCTCAATGGTCAGGTTAGCCATGCACCGGGCACCATCAGGTGCAGTGACTGACACAGTGACAAGAATACCATAACGACCCTTTGTTTCATATTTCTCAACCTTCGAAATCAACAGCTGCTGAGTTTGAAGATTTCGTAATGATTCGAGTTCATGACCCTGATCCATGATTAGCAGCGTAGGCAGGTGCAATGCTCTTGAAGAAATTGAACAGAGTTTAGGGTAATATACCATTAAACGGGGCACAGGAAACTTGGATAGGTTATTTGTTTATTGTAGCTCTGTATATCCTACCCAAATGCCTGTGTCCTGCATGTGCTGTGTAAATGGCATGCTTATGCTAATATGAAAACTCTGTATAAGTCGCCCAAATGATTGTTTCTTGACTGTGTTCCATATTTGGTACTGTAATGTCGTCCATGATAGCTTTAGGTGCAGGTTCCTGTGTGTTGGATGTATTTCAGCCTTATGGCCACTATGATAGTCCTATATATTTGCGCTAACACCTCTTAGCCTGTCGCCGCTGTCACTAAAAGCCAATAGAAGGGTTTGGGTTTTACCGTAGGTTGGCGGCAGCCTGCAGCAGCCAGCGACAAGAAGCGGCACATGGTGGTGGCGAGCGGTAGGCCTTACTTAGATCTAGTCTGCCACTGGCCGCCACACACTGCTGCTCTCTTCCCCTGGGCTCCACTCTGTATTGCATACTACATGGTGTGTCATGTAAAATATGGATCTAAATTTGGGGATGGAAGAGGTTCCAGTAAATGAATTCGTGAATTAGACGTTATAACATGACTTGTACGTCCATCAACTTGATACATGATGAATAACTTTGTATCTCTTTCAGTCACATAAAATTGCCTGGGTTAGGCTGATTTACATGTTGTGATTTTTAACATCATAGATCGTTTGCCAAACTTCGTCCAAAATAGGTGGTATAAAGAAGAGTTAAAGAATAAAAGAAAATCAAGTGCTTACCCAAAAATTCAATGACTTGGTTGAATTTGAATTTGTAGAAATTGTGATGTAATGAATGACCCGTTTTGCGGGAATAACGCCTGGTCTTATCGCTTTCATCAAAATAAGCAGGTCACGTCCCATAATGCCCAAACACAACCAGGTGCACGTGCAGATCATGGTGCATACAGTCTCGGGTTAGTCCCTTCTGTGATCATGGTGAAGAGTCTACTTCAGCTCACGCTTCCAGAACCAACTTTGAAATTAATGGGTCCACACATGAACAACTTGCTTCACGTTCAATCCGCATTTACCCTCCTGGCAAACTCTGTACCACATTTCTTTATTAGGTGTCCTCAGTTCAGAGGCATGAAACCTTGTGACTGCCTAGCTCTTGTGAAGGTACATCAATTATGTAGCAATTGCTTGCATGACAATTATCAAACTTTTGAATGCACGAGCAAAAGCCAACGTTTTGTTTATAAAGGCAAACATACAAGTTTCTTTCATACCAACAAAGCATCTGCAAACTTAGCTACTGATGCTAATAATTGTCTTATGCCCATAGTCAGAGTACAGGTAAATGGTAACATATGGGTTAATGCCACTTTAGTTTTTTTTTTTTTTTTTTTTTTTTTTTTTTTTCGTTGCTTTCATTTTGGACAGAAAGGCCTGCAAACCAGCATTATATCTTGAAGACCATGAGTGGTACAACTCTCACTGTTTCACAACAGGTCTCATTGGAGGTCACATCAGGTCATGAGTCCATGTTTTTTGTCTGCGGTGAAGGTTGTCACCATATTGATGCATCAACAGGTACCATAGACCACAGAGAGTATTCTTGTTCACGAGGAATTTATTTGTCCACTAGCATAAATTGTCAAGAATTTGATATTTTGATAGGACAGGATTTCTTCCGATGCTTTACTTCAATACCTCATGCAGATTTGAATCGTAGCATTCAAACATTGGTTTTTAAAGCATTTGAGAAAAATAAATTTCAGAAAATTATAATTGGTCATAAACATGCTTTCTTTGGTGTCTCTGCTAAGAATGGTCAACATGTATTTGACTAAGATGAGTTTATAAAACTGTTTGAATATTTGATAGATAGTATATACATACGTTCTGGAGATAATGTCTTTAGACAAGTTATAGGAAAACCCATGGGTACAAATTGTGCGCCGTTTTTGGCTAATCTTTATTTATTTCATCACGAGTATAATTTTCTAATGAAAATGGCAAAAGATAAAAATTATCATGCTAGATCATTTAGTTTAACTTGCAGATATATAGATGATTTGTTAAGTGTCAACAACAAACATTTAAAGGATTACATCACATGAGTGGTAATATTTCTATTAATCCTGCTTATGGTGTCTGTCTAAAGACTAATTGCTTTCGCAAGAAACTGCACTGACTTTAAAGATTTTGCTGATAGACATAAATCACTTTTTGAAGGCTTATTAAACTGGGGCTTTCTAAAGTAAGATTAAAAATGTTTTTCTTAACTTTAAAGATAAATATAAATATGTTGTACAGAATTATCATGTTAAGTTCTATGAACATATAAATAAGTTATTTTCTAAGTGTTAGAAAAACATAGAAATAGGTTTTAGTGTTGTAATGTTGGGGCTGAGATTGTTTTACCTTGAGCTTGATCAAACTTTCAATACAGGAGCATAAAATTTATTTCAATTACAACAAATATAAAATGAAATAAGGACCATCTAAGTTCTCAGACATCATGATTAACAATACAGGCCTTCTATTTTCTCATCCTTTTGGATATATTGACAAACTTTAAGGAAAACTTACTCAGCTGATATAGGTCATATTCTATAACGAATTTTACACCCATTGTGCTGTATTTTCAAGTGAGAAAGGGACATGCAAGAACTTAACCTTGTTTCATAATAAATATAATATCAGTATCAATTTAAGTTGTCCTGTGTTCACGTGGAGACCTTGTTTTGGTGTTTAAAATCAAATTGTGACATGATACGCAATTCTAATCTAAATATAGTTGTCGGGCTTAAAATTCTTAATTGTCCTGTCATTGTTTGGATGATGTCAGTGAACTATGGTCATATAATTACCTTTTATAACTGTATATTAACATTAAGGGCTAAATTTGTTTTAGGCCTATTTTAAATGAATGTGGGTGTTCTCTAAAGTGAGAGGATTGGGATCCCGTAAAACTGGTTTAACCCACTGCCAATATGTTGGTAACCTGTTCCAAGCCAGGTAGCAGATACTCTCATACTCTCATTCATTTAAATTTCATTACGGTTGATCATGGATCCTTCCGACGATGAATACTAGCATGTCTTACTTTTTTGGAAATGATACTGGATCTGACAAGGTTGAGCTGGTATTCGGATTGCTCTCATAACTATCATTGAAAACTGCTGTCCGCTTCTATTTTCATGGAACTTTTATATATTTGGTAACAATTTGAACATTCAGGCATTTTCTGCACATATTGCTATGCAGTTAGTGTTCCAAGTGTAGTGGGACTGTGTTGCTTTTTATAATTGTCTGATGAATATAGATTGTTATTGTTAAGGTCATGTCAGGTTGGCTCAAAGTGTTTAATGTGCAGCTGATACATGGTCACTTTCAATAAATGGGTTAATTTATGCACATTTGTCTCTCTCTCTGTCTCTCTCTCTCTCTCTCTCTCTCTCTCTCTCTCGTATAAATAATTAGCATCTAAATCAGATGACTGACAAGTTGAACTATGTCTGATTATCAATGAAAAAATTTAAAACTGTGACATGAAAAACAGTTTTACTTTCAGTTACCTTTAGGAATTTCAACATGATGTATCTCTCTCTATCTCTATCTCTCTCTCTCCCCCCTCTCTCTCTCTCTCTCTCTCTCTCTCTCTCTCTCTCCCTCTCTTCATAAAACCTTATTCTTTCTTTGTAAATGTAGTAGAATTTTACAATAATTAGGACTGTTTTACATTTTGACCTTTTGAACTTGATAGAACCATGAGTGAGATGTACATTGTGCTTGGCTGACTTGCAGATGACTTACAATGTCAAACTGCATTTTTTTTTAATTCTAAATTACTGCCTTAATAAATGACTTATTAAATGACTTGTGACTATGCTTTCTTGAACATTTACCTTTCCATTCAAAAATACTTCTGGAAACCATACTTAAAATGTGACTGCTATATATACATATTTTGGCTATTGTAATGCAATTTTTTTCCCCGTTTTTAATAGTTTGAGGCCTGATGTCACTTGTTTCTGACTGATGTTTAACATTGTAATCAGAATATCAGAATATCAGAATATGTTTATTTGACATAAGGAATACACTGTGAAACAGAACAAATATAAAACATATAGTGCAAATAACTGTGGTTAACAAAATAAAACGTAAATACAGCAAAATTGAGTCAGGATGACCCCAGCTAAGGATTAAGAAACCCGCTATTGCTGGGGCCACCGAGGGAGATAAAAAGAATTTAGATTACAGCATTTGTCACGAGGTTAACATAATTACTAACATTACTAGCCACAAAATTTACCTATTATATACATAACAATTTGTTCTGGTACATTCATTGTTGTAATTATTGATATAATAACACTTTGCGTAATGTGAGAAACCATAATACGAATGTGTGTGAATTTTTTCCTTAATAAATGGGGGAGTGTTTTGCAATAAGAGAGGAATATAATACCTGATAGAAGTTTTTACTGTTGTTTCTCTTGGTGCTGGAATTCTGGGATTTTTACTAAGGCGGGTAAAATGTGATTGAGTAGCAGAGGGCAGTTCAAACATATCAAGAAAAAAGCTAGGTACTTCATTTTTTGAATATTTGTAGTAAAATTTAAGCGCTTTTTCCAAAATTTTAGACATGGCCGATAATAAAGATATTGGGCGATAATTTTCAAAAAGAGTTTCATCATCTTTTTTGTATAGTGGTACAACTTTAGCAATTTTAAGGCTATGAGGCAAAATGCCTGTAGATAAAGATTGATTTGTTATTAATGCAAGGGGTTCGGAAATAGAAGTGATTAGACCTTTCAACAATTTCATTGATAAGTTGTCATGTCCAGTACTGGACTTTGGTTTAAATTTATTGATGATACTTGAAATGTTGGTAGAGTCCACTAACGAAAAAGAAAAGGTGCTGTCCACCGATGTAGTGAGGTATGAGCTGAAAGAGAGTCTATTTGTTGAGGTGATGTTAGCTGACAGCTTGGGTCCAATATCTGTGAAGAATTTATTAAATCTGTTTGCTATTTCTTCTTTATTTGTTATCTTCTTGTTTTCAATGAGAAAAAATGAGGTTACGACTTTTTCATTTTTGTTTGTATGCAGAATGGATTTAATAGTATCCCATGTCTTTTTTGTATTGTGTTTAAACCTTTCAAATTCTGCATGGTAATGGTCCCGTTTTAATTCATTTATATTTTTGGTTAATATTTTATTAAATGTTTTAAGATTTTGCTTTAGTATATAGTACTGAGAATCATCCAAAGAGGTACATTTCAGTGTTCTGTAAAGAGTGTCACGAAATTTTGAAGATCTCAGGATACCATTTGTAATCCAAGAAGAATTTTTATGTTTATATTTTTGGAACTTGACAGTTTTCGCCGGAAGATGCTTATTTTTTGCAATTCCAAGAACTTGTTCCACTCTGTTGTAGTTTACATTAGGGTTGCACTGTAGGTTGGGATTTAATTTTCTCATAATATCAGTATTTCTTATTTCATTATAAAAACATTGTAAAGAGTAGGGATCTTTATTTTCACTTTATATGTACTGAGGGGGGCCTTTGATTTTAGGTTTCAAGTTAATACAAGTAAACACAGGAAAATGGTCTAACATATCAGACAATATTATTCCAGATGGGCACTTCTTTTTGGAACTAGAAAGTTTACAATTTTTTTTATCTATCAGAGTTGCTGTTCTCTCTGTTAGCCTGGTAGGCAAGGTGATTTTGGGATAGAAACCGTTGCATAACATGACATCGAGATATTCAGTGTATTTTTGTCTTGTGTTCATTTTCATTGTAACCAATGTACTTGCCAACTATGACAATGTATTGACTTTTAACCACTAAATTCGCACGTTCAAACACTTTTGTTTTTGAAATACTCTTAGTTTATCTCCTTTAAAACAACATCTTGCCTTTAACTACATGTCTCAAAAACAAATCAAATTGTATAGTCATGTTGTTTGGATTCCTGTTGATGGTCATTTTAGGCTCAGAGGGCTTTTCTGAAGGACTGTGTTGGTGTTTGTGTCACTTTTTGGACCTATATGGACGATGATCATTGTTGAGATGGTGGTTGCAACTAGTACGTTTTTAAATGCGGAATTTTATTGTCATTTTCAACAAATTAGGAACCTGTGCTTGCAAATTCTCTGATGTGCTACAAATGTTGGTCTCTTTTCATGAATTGTACGCTCCTATATGCACATGAATGGTGCACCTGTTCAAGTTAATTTACTGAAATAGGCTTACAATTTTAAACAAAACTTTTTGCATTCTGTCATGTTAAAACTAGACACTATGGCAGCAATATTGTCATTTTGCAATTTTGTGTCCACTTACCCGCTTTAAATATAACCAAATCTTTCAGCTACTATTGCTGATATAAACAAAATTGTGGGGATTAGAAAATGGAACTTTTGATCGACGTGGCCTGTCCATACTTGATAAAAAAAGTTATTGACCTGTGAGATGATTAACTGTAAGAAGTTTAACGGTCACTACATGCTTCCTATTCCTTGGACGCAACATCAGGAAGATCTCTCTAAGAACATCGCCCTCACTCAGAAATGCTTATATAAACTCGTTAAGCGTTTGGAATGGGACAATTTATTTTCCAGGTATGACACTGAGATAACTAAGTTGCTGGATTCCAGTTAGGCTGAAATTGTCTCTGATGAAGCAATGTGGGACACAAAACGCTTCATGGTGTATTCCCCATCATTGTGTTAAGAACCTGAATAAACCAGACAAATTGCATGTTGTCTTTGATTGTGCTGCTTCTTACCTTGGTTGTTCACTAAAGGAACGTAGTCTTCAAGGCCCAGATCTTGTCAACAAGTTGTTGGTACTTTTGTGTTTCCGCTTGCATAGTATAGCGACTCAGAGGGATATAAGTCAAATGAACATGCAGGTTTCAATCCCTGTGTATTATCGAGACGCCCTCCGTTTTTTGTGGTACAAAGATGGAAAGATTGTACTTCTGTCCATGTGCCCTCATTTATTGGGGGGGGGGGGGGATTTGGTGCGCCAGCAAAAGTACACAAGCACTTAGAAGAATAATCATCTACAACTCCAATGTTGATCCCTTGGTTAATGAGCCATTTTTCAAGTGTATGTATGTAGACGACCTGCCCAAGTCAGTTCTTAACAAGCATGACGAGCGTAAAACTATCGTGAACCAAGAACTCCTATGTGAAATACGGGTTGAAAATCGTGCATACTTTCTCACGTGATTCGATCTGTCGAGCCTTGGGTGTAAAATGGATAATGCAAGATGATTTTTTCTGTTTCTTTCTGCCAAACGGCATTAAGCAAGGTTACTCACCATTCTATGCTCAGTTTTGTGGCATCCATCTTTGACCCTTTGGGTTTTATAAGTCCCTGGGTGTTAGCAGGTAAATTGTTACTGCAACAGGCAACCTGCCTTAAATTGAATTGGGATGACGATGTATCAGATGACATACAAAGGGAATGGGATGCTCGGTTTCTTTCATTAAATATACTTTCTAGTATCAGTTTACCACGTTGCGTCAAACCTTGTAAATTTGACAACAGATATTATGAATATCACAGCTTTGCTGACTCTTCTCAGGTAGCTTTCGGTGCTTGTGCTTACCTGAGGTGTATTAACATCAAAGGTTAAATTTTATTTCGTTTGATTATGACCAAATCATACATTGCACCTATTAAGACACGTTGTTCAGTTCCCAGGCTTGAATTACAGGCAGCTAAATGGGCTGCTAACATATATGCTGTGCTCCATGAAGAGTTAGATCTTCATACTTTACCTGCATTATTTTGGTCCGTTTCGACCTTTGTCTTAAAATACGTAACAAATGAAACATGTAGATTCCATACATTTGTTGAAAACAGGATCAGATACATCCATTCCAACATTGATCCTGGCAGTTGGCACCATGTTTCATCAGAAGCAAATCTGCTAGATTTATTAACAAGGCAGAGTTCTGCTAACCAACAATGGGCAATTGACTTCAAGCTTAAGGCCCTACATGGTTAAAAATCATTCCATGTTTTGGTGTAATAGCAATGAGGTATCCTGTTCCATTACCAACAATTACCCAAGGAGAAAGGTCCAAAAATGACCCCAAGGTGAAAGGTTCCAAGAATGACTCTGAGGTGAAAAGTCTAAGTACTTATATTGAGGGAGTGCATGACAAATCTTGGATTCAATGCATCTATGAACAATATTCCGCACTGGCATTTAAATCATTAACTGTGTTGCTTGGATACGTAGATTCATGCTGTTTAAATCAAAACGCACACCCACAAAGGAACCATTATCTTTATTTGAGTTTGACACCACTCATGATGTCATTATAAAACACGTTCAAAACCATGCTTATTAACGTGAAATACAACTCGCTCCAGCAAGCCTTTGCTTAAGTCAAGTAGTATATAATCCCTGAACCCGTTTCTAGATGAAAACGGCATCTTAAGGATTGGAGGAAGAACTGGCAAGCATCCTATCTTACTTCCTTGTTATGGCCCCCTTCGAAGAAGGTGGGGCATATAGAGAAGCACATGTCTGGTAGACAATGGTTTCCGCACACTAACTCAAAAAGTTTTTAAGCTAGGACTATGATACTGTGCAGGTGTATTATTCTAGTCAAAAGCTAGGCAAAGTTTGAAGATGGATGACCTTGACCTAATTTCCAAGGTCACAGTGGTACCTGAGTCAACTTTAGTTTCCACACAATAACTGAAGAGGCCTTTAAGCTAGGACTTTTATATTAGACAGGATTACAGTCCATATTTGTGGCTAGGCGAAGTTTGAAGATGGATGAGCTTGATCTCATTTTAAAGGTCACAGAGCCACTTTACTGAATATGGTTTCATGCTTTCTGCACGATGATTTATACCTTGGAGCTAGAACTTTATATTGCACAACTTTATGGTTCTCTGTAAGGGCTAGGTTGAGTTTGAAGATGGGTGACCTTGACGCAGTTTTCAGGGTCACAGAGAGATTGTAGAATTTCTGTGGTTTTTGCACAATTACTCAAGAAGTTTTAAAGCTAGGATTTGGATACTGTACAGGTGCATCATTCCAGTAAAAAGCTAGGCAAAGTTTAGAGATGGGTGACCTTGACCCAATTTCCAAGGTCACAGTGGTACCTGAGTCAACTTTGGTTTCCGCACAATAACTGAAAAGGCTGTCAAGCTAGGACTTTTATCTTGCACGGGATTATAGTCCATATTTGGGACTAGGCGAAGTAAGAAGATGGGTGACCTTCTTGTCACTTTAAAGGTCACAGAGCCACTCTACTGAATATGATTTCATACTTTCTGCATAATAACTTATACCTTGGAGCTGGAATTTTTATATTGCACAGCTTTATGGTTCTCTATAAGGGCTAGGTTGAGTTTGAAGATGGGTGACCTTGACCCAGTTTTCAGGGTCACAGAGAGATTGTAGAATTCTGTGGTTTCTGCACAATAACTTAGAAAGTTTTTAAGTTAGGGCTGGGATACTATACAGGTATATAGTTCTTGCTAAGGGCTAGCATCAGCTTAAAGTTTCGTGACCTGGATTTGATTTCCAAGGTCACGTTGGTACCTGAATTAACTTTGGTTTCCACATGATAACTGAAAAGGTTTTTAAACTGGGACTTTTATATTGCACTGGATAATTGTCCGTATTCGGGGCTAGGTCAAGTTTGAAGATGGGTGACCTTGACCTAATTTCAAAGGTCACAGAGCCATTTGGTTCAATACTGTTTCTGCATAATAACTTGCATTTTAGAGGTAGCACTTTTATATTGCACAGCTTTATGGTTGCCTATAAGGGCTAGTTTAAGTTTGTAGATGGGTGACCTTGACCCAGTTTGAGGGTAACACACAGACAGTAGACTTCCTGTGGTTTTTGCACAACAACTGAAGAAGTTCAAGTGAAAATGAGTGAACTTGCCCTAATTACCAAGGTCATAAAGCCACTTTGCTGAATATGGTTTCTAAATGATGAAAAATTTTTCGGCTATAACTTTTCTATTGTCCAGGTTGTTTGTCATTTTTTAAGGGCTAGGTTATAGTTTAAAGATAAGTGACATTGATGTATGATCAACCTTCATTACTTTTGTATGGTCACGAGTGACCCATCTACCACTATCAATAGGGTAGCGAGGGCAAGGGTAATGAGGGCGGGGGGCATCTATGTTTTACAAACATATCTGGTTCATATATTGTTTCTTAGGCTGTAGTACGACATTATCATGCAAATGGTCACTTCAGTTGTAAATGGTCTTTGAGTTCAATCTGTATCAAACAAATCGGTCAAAAAGGCACCTTGTTTGGTCTGACGTATTGTAAAAATATGTGTTATATGCAAAAAGATGTAGACATAGCCGTCAACCCAAATTATGGCCAGTTTGCGTCCCAAATGCTTTCAACCTAATTTAACAGCTTCCACATATGTTGGGATAGACTGTTTCAGTCCATGCTTCACAAAGTTCTATAGTGGGCATAAGAAACCATACTGTTGTATTTCCACGTGTTTGTGCTCTCGAGCAATACACATAGAGATGTTACAGTCACTGGATGCAGATTCTTTCTTGAATGTGTTGCATCATTTTATTGCTCAGAGAGGTGCACCGTGTAAAGTGTTCTCAGACAATGCTGGAAGCTGCGTCAATGGTGAACAAGAGTCTCGTGAAGGTTTCCTTTTCACTCCAAAAACACGTTGAGACAGTATTCAGCTACCAATCTATCGAATGGTCTTTCATTCCATCGAAGAGTCCACATTTCAGTGGAGCTTGGAAATGACTTGTTACGACAATCAGGAGAGTTTTCAGAGCTGTGATTCCCCATGCTTTACAAATGTCAGACGAAACATTAGAACCCACATTTTGTGAAGTTGAATCCATTGTCAATGGTAGGCCGCTGGCTTAAGTCAGTTGGCAAGCTAGCGATTTTACTCCTTTGACTCCAAATACATTGCTCACTTTTTGGCAGTTTGCTGATCTTCCTCCAGGTGGCAACTCAGCTTCGGATGCCTTCAGAAGTCGCTGGAAATATGTTCAGCACTTAGCAAATCTGTTCTGGAGCCGTTGGGTAACAGAGTACATACCTTTCCTAAATGCCAGATCTGGGTGGAAGGCCGAGGCATGTAACATTAAGGTTGGACAGCTGGTCTTGGTTCATTATTCTGGACTACCTTGTAATTTTTGGCCACTTGCTATTGTACAACAAGTTTTCCAAGGTCATGACGGTAAAGTTCGCTCCGTCTTACTGAAAATACCTGTTGCACAATTACATTGCTCAATAACTCAGCTTGTACGCCTAGAAGCTGATGGGTAAATCTAGAAAGTGCATTTTCCTGATTCTGTGATGCAAATTGGCATATTGTAGCTTACAATCTGTTTCCAGAATTTCTTACAGGTGACACACTTATATTTACATGTCAAAATCCACCAAAGGTCATATTACTATACCTGGCTGAAATAAGTAAATCTTGACAGGGTCTCACGTGCTAATTTTCTTGAATTATTTTGCCCCTTGTTCAATATAAGTAAATCTTGGTAGGGTCTCAGGGGCTGATATTTACATGCGATTTTTCAGTAAATCTGCTGATTTGTCCGGTAATGAGTCAAACCCAAACTTTAAAGCCAAGGTTAAACAATTTCCTATTAAACGGCCACAGGTGGCCACTGAACGGTGATAGGACACCCTCAGTGACCTTTGAGATGCTTCCTGTCACTCATCAGTGTTCAGTGGCATACATCCAATATACATGTATTGAAGATATAATTTTTTTTCCTTGTTTTGTATTTTCGTTATATGACGTAAGTTTTTCACCCCTGTTTACTGCCCTTTCCCCCTTTCTCTAATTGTGGTTTTACCCTGTTGTGTTGTGTTGTCCGACCTTGTTTAAATTTGACCCAGCGAATTTAAATACGAATACATTCAGGCACATTTCTGTGCATATATAAAGGCGAATAATCTTGTTGGGTGGCCCTGCTTTGTCAACAGGCATCGCTGTTTATTGATCGTGGATGAGTTCAGTTCACATTCACCGCTTGCTGGCACCTTTCGACCATGTTCTCTGATCATTGTACATGAAAAACTGGCACATGGAGCTAATAGTATGCACTGCTCAATTTCTTGTCGATTTGTTTCGATCTTCTGACAGGTATTCAACTCATTACTTAGCGCACATGAAATTCATGGAATTACAACTGGTATTTAATCATGCGATTCTTTTTGTAGCCACACTTGTAACATGTATGTTGGGTGCATGCATTGGCCAATGAACACTTACTTCTGTAACTAACATGGGGTGGTTGTAGCGTATACATTGCAATGTTGTTCTTGTAAATATGTAAAGAAGTTAAATTTTAATAAAATATAAAATGTACATAATAATAATAATAATAATAATAATAATAATAATAATAATAATAATAATAATAATAACAACAACAATAATAATATATTTATTGAACATCCTTAAAAGGAGAAAAAACTGTATACATCGAAATGAATAAAAAAAGTGACACACAGAACTCATAAGATGAAGGCATAATAAATATCCAATAAATCACATTCAAACAAATCACAATCTGCATACAGCACAGAATGATCACAATAAATATCACAGAAAGCACATAAGAACCAAATTATAATTTACATACAACACAGAGTTATCACAATAGAACATAAGAAAAATGAAATCAAAGAATTATGATAATAACGCATGTCGACAATACATAAAATAAAGCAATGGTAAACTTAATACAGAGAGCAGGGGAATAAAATCAGTACAGAAGGACACCACAAATAAAATAATACTGAAGATTAGAATTAAAAAACTTTGGTAAACAGTTTAATAGGTGATTGTCCGTCTAATTTCTCTCCTGGTATTTCGGGGAAGAGAGTGAAAATTTTATAGTGTCAGACATACCATCACACTCGACAGGTCGCGTTTGCGGGAAGACCTAAAGCGCCCAAGCATAGCTTGTACAAGCGACACATTACATGATATCAGACGGTTAATAAGAGACCCTTTAGGAACAGCACCATATACAAGAAAATGAGATAGCAGCCTGAGACATCTCTTTTTTTAAGGCGACGAGACGTGAGTAAGTCGTTGGGCCAAAGAAACTGTGTCGCACGTGACACGATGGGTCATTTTAGGAATATTTAAAGCACTTAACAGTGAGGAGTGGTGAGACCTCTTGTTTATACCAAAAACGCATTTAACTATAAATCCCTGGGCAGATTCTATGGCTGCCAATTCACTTTTACTTAAGTTTATACAGTTCATGCCATAAGCCAAGCTTGGGACACCAACACGCTTCCATAAATAAGCTTGTACATTCGAATTTAACCCTGGGTAACACATACCAGCACCTGCTAACCTGTAGATGGCTCGTCGTGCACTACTAATCCTATTGTTTACATGTCAACTAGAAGATCCATCTGCAGAAAAACTGACGCCGAGAATATCGAGATGATCTACAGTGTCCTTTAGTTGATTACCAAGAAACCAAACAGGTGAACGGCCTTCTTTATATATGCTTTTCTTACCCGAGACCATGCACTTAGACTTTGAAAAAATTAAAACGCCATCTGTTGGCATAACTATGACATTTATCAATCAACACCTTGCAGGCCAGTGGCGGTAGCAGAGATCAATGTGATGTCATCAGCATAGGCAAAACTATTTACTTTATCAGAGCCTATACGCACTCCACAATCAGTATCATTGAGTTCAATTAATATATCATTGATAAAAATATTGAAAAGCCGGGGGAAATAATACTCCCCTGACGTGTACCGCAAGTAATGCGGAATTTTGAGCCGAATACGTTTTTCCACAAAATAACTTCATAAAGATTGGAATACCGCCTATACAGAAAGAACCATAAGTAATCAGGGATGACATTCCATAATTTATAAAATAAGCCATGGTGCCAGATCTTATCAAAACACTTTTCGGCGTCGAGGGAGCATATAAACAAAGGGGAATCGGCCTGCCTGAAGTAAGCAATAATATCATTCAAAAGTGGACAAGCAAAATCAATACCTCGGCACTCACGAAAGCCAAACTGTGTGTCACTAGCACAGTCAGGTGGTAGTAAGAAGAGCTCCATAATTTTGGCAAACGTACTACTGAAAGTGATAGGACGGTAATTTTTAGGGTCATTAGGATTCAACGTAGTCTTTTGGAGAGCCGGAACGATAACCCCAATAAAAACAAAAATAGTCGACACAATATTATGAGACAAGATAATAGAGAAAAACGTGGAGAGATGCTCTCTTAAGCTGGTTATATTCCCATATTTGAGATGTTTAGAGCTAATACCGTCATACCCAGAAGCACAATTTCCCTAAAGAGCTCCAATAAATGAATTAATCATTTCAGTCGTAACTTTAACATTAAACTCACGAGTAGAGCACACTCTTACTTTCTCCATCACAAAGTTACGTATAGTAGAATGCTCACTCGAAAGATCAGATTCATTAAGTTTGGTCATAATTGAGCTAAAATGACGTACAAGCTCCAGACTGCTTAAGATCGAATTATATTTCTTTTTCGTTTGGATTATCTTGTGAGTACATGACATTAAGTCTATTATACCTGGCTGTGACCTGATGCTTTACATACCCGCGGCAAGTATTATGGAATAACTTCTTCACATATTTATAAGCCTCAGGAACTGGGCCAACACTGGGGCAATCATTGGCAGCCCACAGGCGCCAGCAAAAGCGTTTCCTATCCCTTAAATTAGCTAAGTCAGGGCACCAGTAACCTTTTGGCTTAAATCTCGTACCCAGATTTGTCGGCCCAGCTTCCTCAGTAGCATCATGTATAGCGGAGCAAAGTTTATCTGTATAAGTGTCAACAATGAGTTGCAAATCACCAGGAACAAACTGCAAATCTAATATTTTATCCACAGTTTCGAGACTTATCAGTTTCTTAGCTAATATATCCCGATATTGAGCCCGAGTTGTGGGACTGTTCCAGTCACACTTTGGAAATTTGGGTGAATTTGCACAATTTCCAGAAGTAGTCATACTGCACTTTTGATTGGCAATCTTTATTTGCATTCGAACAAGAAGATCATCACTAACATTCATGGGCTCACGGGAGAGAATTACACAGCTCAAAATATTTTGAATGTCATGTACTTCACAGAAACAATGATCAATCCAGGTAAATGTTTGGTTGGCATAGCTGAAATAAGTATACTTTAAAGATTGTTGAAACAGAAAATCAGCGACCACCATATCATTACCAACCAGAAAGTCATATAAAATTTGGCTATGACATGTGAAACCTTTTGTTTTATACCATTTATTACTGATATTACTATCCTTGGGTAAACAGGCATTCCAGTCACCACATAACTTAATTGGGGCTATAGCACCATGTTCATCAATGAGAGCCTGTAATGCATTAATGGTATCTAAAAACTCAACAGTTTGACTAGATTTGGCTCGATAATAAAATGGCATGTAAATTGAAGCAGTAGTCTGAACAACTTTACCAGACCTATCTTGTATGGCAACCGCAACTACACGGTCACTCTGTATTGAAATCTCATAAGAACTTAAATGCTCGGGCAATTTACTTATGACAGCGACACCCCCATAAGGGCGACCTGTATAGTCAGATTCGGTGTGACACATACCTGATTTTGAATAGCATGTGATTGTATTAAGGTCGTACTTCGATTCCAATATATTATAAGTCAAATCCAGTTCATTTGGATGCAACCAAGTTTCCGATAGACACATTATATGACAGTCATCTAAGCGGTCCATGATATAGGCACTAGACTGCATAAACCCTTTGCAGTTAAATGACTCAATAGTTAAAAAGCTGTGTTTGGTGGCTTCGCCGGTCGATCCCATACCCTTGCCGGGTATAGCCTGATTCGTAGCGGTCGGGTCGTTGTTCGTAAACCTGTGTGTCCCATCAAGGCCACCAATATATATACATCACACTGTGAAAAAGTTGGAGCGGCTTTCAACTGACGAGATACAGGACCCGAAATGTTTTTCTTTCAAGCGGATGGAATAGATGCTTACTTTTTTTTTTTTACATGACTAGATTTGCGCACAGTTGATTTTCTCTGTCGCTTACTGTACTCAGCAGTGAATGTAATGACATCCTTCAAATCTAGACTAGAGTCCATCCCACCCTCATCGTCTGAACTATCAGATGCGGTAACAATATGTGCAGGTAGTATCTTATTTGAAGACTTATAATGCACACCTGAGCTAGAGTTAGCGCCTGCCCTGTCTGTTACTGCAAGAGAGTCTGTGGAACTGTCCCTGTCGATCAAACTCTGAACAAGTTCCTAAGCGCTTTATTTTCCAGAGTGACTTTATCCTAACGAGTCTTTAAGACACTTACTTCGGAACTCAGATTGGCCAATACAGTCAAAAGGTCCTCTGTGCAGCTAATATCCAAGCTCGGTTGGGAAGTCACCTGTGTGTCACCATTCCGAGAGGTCGGGCTGACATTGACATTACCGCCATTCCCGTTGGCATTAGTATCATCCAAAGAAACCGCCACATTAGATGTCACAGTCACTCGGCGGAATATTTTGTCCACATCCCGATGGGGATTGTCATTGATAATACTAAAGCCCAAGATGCAAATGTCCTGTAAAATTTTCCGTTTTGCCTGTCGCAAGATAGGGCCCGGACACAGTAATCCGAAAACTTGGCCTGCAATCTGTCACACAGGTCACAGTGAATACATTTCAGCTGATCCATTGATAAATGCTGCAAAGTGTCCTTAATATCCTGATGGCTATATTGACAGATCATATCCAAGGATCCAAGAAAAGCCTTCGCAATATCCTCATGCTTCATCTTAGAGAGATCCGACAGCTGGGGTATTGGTAAACACAGCTGAGAGTCCCCAAAATTCGTCTACTTGCGGGGAGCCATGGTCATTCAATAGTGCACACCAGGTTACCTGGATTATGTAACACTCCAGGTGAGGCAGGTACTTTGCAGCCCGGCGTGTATGAAATCACAGAGAGATTCAGAAGTTCAAAACAATCTCTGCAAACTTATATTATACGCCGTATAGCGTCACTGTAGCTCCAAAAATCCGAACTCAATCTTTTTAGGGGAAAGAATGCTTCCGTAAATAGATAAAATAGTAAAATTCCACACTGCCCACTGCAGAAGCTCCACTTCAAGAACCAAGTGCATACGCAAGATATACATATACAAATTCAAATAAATGTATGCGTCCTTTTAAGAAATTGTAACTTGCAAAAGCACATTCACTGGGTCATGCTTTTTGCCGTCAAAGTGTGCTAAGATTTCCCGGTAATGTTTTACATGTAATAGTAAGATATGGTCTTATAAAGTTTGTTTCAATATAAAGTCACATATCACGAGTTATGAAGTATATTAAGTTTTCTGCTTGGTAAAACTTTGGTGTTATACATGTACACTTTATACGCTTATAAAGAGAGTTAAAGATAAAAAAATATGTATATATTTTGCTGTATCAAGCAAAATGTATTAGTGGTATCTATATGATGGGTTCACACTAGAGTTGAAGCTTTTTCTTTATAATTTACGGTTACCATTCATTTGCATATTGTTGTTTTGGTACTTGTGCGCAAAGATTTGAAGGTGACAACATGCTGGGTATGTATTCTGTAATCCTGAAAGCATAAATTATTTGCTTTTCATGTCGTAGTTTAAAGTGATTAACTTAGAATTGGTGAAAATAAAGTACTTTGACATTTGACAGTAATCGTGTCAACTTTGTATAGTTTAAAATTTTGTTCACAGTAATATAAGTGACTAAAGTGCTGCGCTTAAAGTATATAGTTTGAACTTTTCAATTAAACGTAACTATATGAATTTAACTATGTGTGATATATGAACGTGGCCCATATAGGTAATATACTACGTTACAGGTTGGATTTTGATATTGAGATACTTATTGTTGTGAATGCGTTAATGCTATGAGCGCTGAGTGGTGAATAAGGTTAAACCTGGCGAGGTGTAAGCGGCCAATGTGATGTACAGTGTCAGTGTTCCACCTTATTCAAGGCAGCACTTCTGTGTGCACTCTTTGTTATGGGAGTTATCTATCCGTCCCATGTAGTTGACATGCATTACTTTAATCCTTGTTTCGTCTATGGTTTGTTTGTATTGCACTCTAATGGCTGGAATAATAGCTCTGTATTCACTGCGCTATTATCTATTTCCCGTATGCGTTGTGTATGTGGTACCCTAAAGGCCAACATGACAATTTATATATGTTTCTTTAATGCCTGTTTCCTGTAGTCCTTGTGTATATGGTACCTTTATGGCCGGTATATCTTGACATATTTGCCCTTAGGTCTGCTTTCTGTATTTGTTGTGCGTTTGGCCAAACTAACAGCTCCGAGTATGTTCCGTTGTTACCTATATATGAGGTGTATATGACACCAGAATGGCCAGTACCATGCCTCTTTGTATGCTGATCCAATGCCTCTTGTATGTAAGTGTTGTGTATAAGGTAACTAAACAACCAGTATGGAAGCTCAGCATTTGTTGTTTTTATGCCTGTTTTTGTAGGTGCTTCACATATGGTACCTTCATGACCAGAATAACAACTTTGTTTATGTTGAATAATATCTGTTTCATGTATTTGTTGTGTGCATCTGCGTATCTTGCTGTTATGTCCATTCGCTGTATGTGTTTTCTGTATGATACGCTAACATTTTCAGAAGAATGTAATAAAATTTACCCTAATACCTGTTTTACATAAGTGTCATGAGTATGATATTCTTATAACCAGTGTTACAGCTGTGTATATGGTGATTAACACTTGATATCTTTTTTGTACTGTGTGTTTTGTACCGGAAGGAAAGGGTTATAAATTTGTATAAGTTTCCAGATGCCTATTTCCTGTATATGTTGCGTATGTCGTTTTCTTACAGTCATCAAGATAGCTCAAGATGCAAGATGTGTAGCCCTAATGCCATTTTCCTGTATAGAGCCTCAATAGGAGTCATGATAAATATATATATATATATATGTATATATATATATATATATATATATATATATATATATATATATATATATATATATATATATATATATATATTGCCTGTATGCCTATTTTCTGTAAGTGTTGTGTATACGGCATCCAATGGCTGAGATGGTAGCTCTATATATATTGCCTTTATATCTACTTTCTGTATCGACTGAGTATATATTACCCTAATGCCTGAATCTTGCATGTGTATCCCAATTCCACCCATGATGGCTTTATGTGTTTTGTCCTAATGACAGTTTCTTTTATGTGTTGCATGTATTGCTCCCTTACGGTCAGCACACACACACACACACACACACACACACACACACACACATATATATATATATATATATATATATATATATATATATATATATATATATATATATATATATATATATATATATATATATATATATATTTATGTATGTATGTATATATATACATACATATATACACATATATATATGCACTAATGCCTGTTTTCTGAATGTTTTATATAAATAGTACTATAATGACAGTATAACAGCTCTGTATATGGTGCCTTAATCCTGGCTATCCAGCATTTATTATACATATTGTACCCTAATGGCAATTAGGACAAGTCTTTATATGTTGCTTTAATGAGTTTTACCTGTATGTTTTATGTAAAAGGTAACTGAATGGCCACTATGATAACTTTTATATATGCTTTCTTGATGCTCGTTTCCTGTATATGCTGTGTATATGGTACCCTAATGGCCTATATGGTAGCCAGCATATGTAGCTGTGATGCCTTTCCATATGCATTTTGCATATGGCCTTATGTCTTTATATGTTTGGCCTGGGACTTGTTTTCTGTATTTATTGTGTGTGTGGCCAATATGACTGGTGTGTGTATGCTTTTTTCAATAATTCTTCATTTCATGTTTGTGCCATACAAAGAAATACGAATCCTAGGTATCGACAAACATAAAAAAATCAAGTTACAATGTTAAAAAAAACTGTGTTCAAATTTGTGGTATCATAAATCTATATACATCAACTTTGATTCAGGAAATATTTTTGAAAATAACAAACCACCTGTTCTAAAACAAATCATATTTTCCTTGAGAATACAAAACATGTTACTGTACTGGTATTTTGAACTTGCAAATTGTGGTATGCAAGAAAACTTTCAAAGGACACTTGACGCTTATTACACAGTTGTTTGTGTATAAAGTGTTTGGCTTGAAGGATACAATTATTAAAGCTAGTTGGCAGCTCCTACACAAGGAATCAGCCCAGAGCTCCAGGCTCCTGCAATTTCAACTTTTTCTTAAGGTTTTTGCCAAAGACTTGCTAAACAAATGTGGTGGACATTTCTGCATAAGGTTCAAGGACCAAGCGAAAACCATTTGGGTAACACTCAGTATTTTTTTTTCTGTGCCAGTGTTCCTAAATGAACTAAACTGCCTGATCATGCTTTTTGATTAAAATCACCCAAGCGTTACCAAGGCCAGGGGTGTCACTGCTAAGGCCACCTGAGCTGTACTGACTGTGAATTGATTGTGAAAACTGTGTATCGGGAGTGACAGTGCTGAGACAATGGGTCAGTAAGTACCTAAAACAATGTCAAATGCATACCTTCTTCACATGTATATTCGATGCAATGCAGCAAAGATCTCACAACTTTACCACAAGCTATGGCAGTGTTATCTTCCCTACAAACTTGACTGTTGATCACTGTAGTTCTGTTTGGACTCTTCTTGGGTTTCACAGAGTATATGTTTATTTTGGTATATTACAGAGAACCTGCTGAATGTAGTTTGCCACAAAATTGAGCACAGGTTGAACCACAAAGCCCTAACTGAATTTGACCAAACTTACTGGATGTGATGAGAGTCTTAATCTATGAGGAACTGCTTGATATTAAAACGCAAGTTAGCAGTGCTCTAGCCTCACTGGCCTAAACTTAACAATCAGTTAAGACTGTTGTATGTAGCTTGCAGGACTGTAGTGGCAGTGTGGACACTGTGATAGGCAGTTGTTTTGGCTAAGGTGTCTAGGGAACTCAAGAATGTATCCCCTGCAATCTCTCTCAAAACATTAAACATAGATGTGCATGATTGTAAAAGGGCCCTCGTTACCCCTGGCATGAAAGGTTCTTCTGGAGAGAGTGTATGCAACACTGAGCAGTCTTGCATAAAATTCCCTAAGGAACACCTAAAATTTGCAGATGCCGGATCTTCTCAAATTGCAGATGTGTATGTTGGCGTAATGTCTGTTTCCTGTACGCGTTCTGTATTTGGTACCCTAAAAGCCGGTATGGTAGTTCTGTACATGTGGCCCTAATGCTAGTTTATTGTATTTTGTGTTTACATGGTAGCCTACTGGGCATTACAAAAACTATGCATATGCCCATTGGGACACAACGTAGACCACATATTCAGGAAACAGGCATTATATACACAGCTGACATAAGGGCCATTAATGTATAATATCCACAAACGTTTGTATTTTTCCTGTTTGTCTTGTAAATATTTGTGTTTAACTGCTTGTCTGGAAACCTCTCATGTACATATACAGGGAAAAAGTACCCACTACCTTACATATATACCATTGTTTCAAAGGTAAGTTTACACCTGACAAAAATGGTCTATCACAGATACTGTGCAATAATCAAAACTGTATCAAATCTGTGAACCCATGTGTTGTGTATCCAGCTGTGTGTTTGTTGTCCTATATAAATTTCCTGTTTGTGTTGTGTTTACGGTAGTCTTATTGCCAGTAAATCAGCCGTGTGTATGTTATCTAAATTCCTGTATCCTAGATGCGTTGCTCTAATGTCTGTTTGCTCCTGATGTGTATATGGTACATGATTAGCTAACATGATAGCTCTGTATTTGTTGTCCTAATACCCGTTTCCTGTGTATTTGGTGCACATGATTCGCCAATGGCTAGTGTCATAGTTCTATATATGTTGCCCTTATGCCTGTTTCCTGTACATCTCGTGTATATGATAACGCCAGTAGGGCATTTCTTTATACTTTGCCTTAATGCTTGTTCCTTGTTGGTATTGTGTGCATATGGTACCCTCATGGCAAAAGGAAGCTCTAAATATGCTGTCTTAGAGCCGGTTTCCTATATATGTATTGCGTGAATTTTACCGGTATAGCCAGTATGATAGCCCTATATACTTGCACCAGTGCCTGTTTCTCCTATGTTTTATATGTTTGGCCAGTTTGAGAGCTCTGTACATGTTGCATGTTGCCCTAGTTCCTGTTTCCTGCACCTGTTGGGTATATGGTTCTACAATGACTGGTATAACAGCTTTGTATTTATTGCTGTAATGCCTACTTTTTGTATTTGTTGTTTAAATGGTACTCTAATGGGCAGTATTGCAGCTAAGTGTATGCTGACTTTATGCCTGGTATGATAGCTCTGTATATGTTGACCTAATGCATATTTCTATTATGGGTTGTGTACATGCTACTCTAATGACCAGAAAAACAGATCTGTATATGCCTATACTTGCGCCAACGCTTGTACTCTGTAGCTGTTGTGTATAGAGTATCCAAATGGCAGCTGAGAATATAATGCCTTAATGATTGGTTTATTGAATATATTGTGTGTATTGCACCCTAACGGCCAATGTTCGGTATGTGTTGTGTTTTTAGTGTCCGAATGAGGTGAATGGTAGCCCTATGTAAGTTGTTTTAATGTTCTTTATTGTATGTTTTGTGTTTCAGGTACATCTGCTGACAGATTGATATCTATATATGTTTCCCCTAAACATTATTTGTTGGGTATATGGCAAGCATGACAGCTCTGTATTTGTTGCCCGAATGCCAATTTCATGCATGTTTTGTGTATATGGTATTCTGATTGATTGCCAGTATACATTGCCCTAACATATAATTCCTGTAAGTGTTGTTTAAGGGTAGCCTAATGACCAACAATATAGCTTTACACAGTGGTCCTTATACTGGCCATTGTAGAACCATATACCCTCCTTATGATGTCTTATTGCCATTTTTCTACATGTCATGGGGGTATTGTCCTCTTATTGCCATTGAAATAGCCCTATGTATTTGTATTAACGCCAGTTTTTTATGTGTTGTGTATGGCCAGTATGGTAGCACTATAATTATTGCCTTAAAGCATGCTTCCTCAATGTGTAGTATAGGATACCATAACGGCCAGTATAAATAGTTCTGTATACGTTGACCTAATGCCTGTTTTTGTATTTGTTGTGTACATGGTACCATAGTGGCCAGTATAACAGCTCTGTATATAATACCCTAATTGTTGGTTTCTGTGCATAAATAGGCCCGAGGCCTGTTGTTAATATATGTTTTGCACATGTTAACCTAGTTCCCAGCATGATAACTCTATTAATGTTGCCTAAATGCCGGTTTCCATTGTGTGTTGCTTGAATTGTACTCTTATGGGCATTGTTATAGTCCTGCATATTGGCAGTAATCCTGTTTCCTGTATGTGCTGTGTAGATAGCCATTATGAAACCTTTGTTTATGTTTGCCAGGTTTTTTTTTCCTTTTGTAAGTGTTGTATTTAGGTGACCATAATGGCTAGTTTTGTAGCTCTGCATATGTTTCCATAATACCTGTTTCCTGTATGTGCTGTGTATATGGTGCACTAATGGCCAGTATAATTGTACATATAACCCGAATGACTGGCATGATAGACGTATATATTTAATCCTATGTCGTATTTTATATTTGTGCAGCCTCTCAGAGTGGACCATTTGCTATTGTGTTGGAACAGGTACAAATGAAAAGTAATTTTGTCAAATAAAATGTATTAAATCTGACTATGAATCTGCCTATTTCCTGTATTTGTTTCGTATATGATGCCCCAGTGACTACCATGATAGCCATATACATGTTGTCCCAAGGCCTTTTTGTATGTGTTGGGTGTATTGTATCTTTATGTCCATTATGATAGCCATAAATATTGTCAATAATACCTGTTCCATATGTGTTGTGCTTAATGTACCATAATGGCATGTAATGGCAGTATCACATCTCTCTGTATGTTGACCTAATTCCTATTTTCTGTGTGCATTGTGTATGTGGTACCATAATGGCCTATCAGGGCTCAGACCTGACCCCTGTGTTTGTTGTGTATATGTGCAATATGAAAACTCTGTATATGTCTCCTTTTTTCCTGTTTCCTGTATTTTTATGTACATGCCATTTAGTCCTGACAGGTTGTTCATTTTCCTTCTATAAATTGCTCCAAAAGTCACGGAAGGGGTTGTCAGAAAAAAGAAATCCTGGGAACCGTTCCTGGATATAATATTTTTCTTTTAATGTCCGTTGATTTTAATGTGATATAGCAATTTGTATGTTTGTGAGGCGAGATACAAATTGCAGAGGTTGAGCAAAAAACAGTTCTGAAATAAGTGCATTAAAAGAAAAAGTTGCCAATTCTTATGCATTTATGGCTGTAACATGACACATACTCATGTCTTCTGTCTTGTGTTTAAATTATTGTGTGAAATAAACTTGTAGCTTTACGTCCCTGATGTTGTCATTAAACAAAAGTATATTTTGTGGCTTAAATTTCAACTTTTTTTAAATTGCGAACATCACACTTGGATTGTTTGGGTGTGGGTTCACATGCGGCTTTCCATATTTGCGGACCAGTAAGTGGATTGTGCTAATTTGTTTTTACATCAATAGAGAATTTCAAAGTAATCAGAACAATGGTAGTGATTAGTCTGAACTGGCCTATTCTTCTCTCTACGGCTAATGGTTTCCTATGAGCGACCCTTGTCAATAGCTCAATCGGTTTCCAGCGGTCATGGACTAATGACTGTGCAAACAATGACATGGTTCATTATCATGCCCATGCAGACAAAGCCATGTGTCCAGCACTGTTTTAACTTTTCATTATAAACAAAAGTTTTGAGATCAGCTATCTCATATAAATTTTATATTCACACATCTGAGTTTTCGGGGGCATGTAGTTTAAGTATCAGACTATCCAAAAATATGAAAAAGTGATTTGAGGTTATCCAAAGTTGCGGCTTCGGACCGTCCACCTTAAGGAAATCTTGTCTCTATGGAACCGTAATGGCCAGTACAGTTGCTCTACACATGTTAGTCGAATGGCCTGGTTCCTGTGTGTTGTGTATATGGTACGCTAATGGTACATGTTGCCCTAATGACTGTTTACTGCATTTGTTCCATATATGGTACCCTTATGACCGCCTTTGTAACTTTATATGTTTTGTACTAATGACAGTTTTCCTCCGTACGTGTGGCGCCTACTTTATGCCTATGACCAGGAATATAGCGGTTTCTTTTCCACTGATGCCTGTTTGCGTTGTGTGAAGGGTACCATGATGGGCACGTTAACAGCTCTGTATGGGTATTGCCTATTTTCTGTAGGTGTTGTGTATGTCATACCACAATGGCCAGTACAACAGCTCTTGGCAAGATGCCTTAAGCCTGGGTTTCTTCCATGTGTTGTGTGTATTGTACCAGATTGGCAAGTATGACAACTCTTTATATGTTTCATTTACGCCCATTCCAGGTAAATGTTATATATATATATATATATACATATATATATATATATATATATATATATATATATATATATATATGTATATATATATATATGTATATATATATATATATATGTATATATGCACGTATATATATGCACGTATATATATGTATATATATATATATATATATATATATATATATATATATATATTGCCCAAAGGCTTGTTTCTTGTATGTGTTATGGGTAACGTACCTTAATGGACTGTGTGACAGCCCTGTATATGATGCTGTACTGCTTGGTGTCTTAAAAATGTTATGCGTATCATACCCAAATGAACAGTATGTTCGGTGTTTTGTAAATTGCATGCAAACGAAAAGCATGATAGCTCTTTCTCTCTCTCTCTCTCTCTCTCTCTCTCTCTATATATATATATATATATATATATATATATATATATATATATATATATATATATATATATATATATATATAGCTAATCATTTTTTTTTACATGTTTTGTGCGAATTTACCCCAGGTGCCAGTACCATAGCTCTGTTTATCCTGTCCAAGTGCCTGTCTCCAGTGTGTGTTGTGTATATGGCACGTCAATGTCCAATATAACTCTTTATGAGTCGTCCATATGACTGTTTCCTGAACGTGTTCCATATTTAGTACCCTAATGGCCTCCGCAATAGCATTATGTGCCAGTTTCCTGTGTGTTGAGTGTATCTTAGCTTTATTGGCACTCTGATAGCCTTATATATTTGCACCCTGTCTCTTGTACGTGTAGTGTACAAGGCTTATAAAATACCTCTGTGCTACAGCTTCTGTTATGTATGTGTGGTGTATATGGCACCATAATATCCAGCATCACAGCTTTGTTCATTTTGGCCTGAGGCCTGTTTTATGTACGTGTTGTTATGTTTATGGCACGGAATTTGCCACCATGATAGCTTTTCAAGTATTGACCTTATGCAAGGAATCTTGATACTGGGTGTGTATTATACTGTCGTAACTAGCATGATAGCCCTATGTACTTGAACTAATTTGTTTGTATTTTAGCCTATTGGCTAGAATAATAGCTGTGTATATATTCCCTATTGTTTGTTTTCTATGTGCATTGTGCATATGGTACTCCAATGGCCTATGTGAAAGATTCATATATCTTTCAGTAATGCAATGATTTTGCATATGGTACATTTATGACCAGTACGACATCTCTATATGTTTGCCGTGAGGTATGCTTTCTTTATTTGTTGTGTATAGTGCCAAAATGACAGCTCCGTATATGTTGCCCTAATGCCTCTGACTTGTATGTGATGTGCACATGACTCCAGTATTACTCTTCGTTGAATGTTGATCCAATGCCCCTTTTATGTAAGTGTTGCGCATATGGTAACCTAATGAACAGTATGGAAGCTATGCATATGTTGCCCTTCTGCCTCTGGCCTTTTTGTGTCGCGTATAAAGTACCATAATGGTCTGTATCACAGCTCTATGTATGTTGACTTTAATGCCTGTTTTATGTACTAATTTTACATATGGTACCCTAACGACCACAATTACAGCTTTCTCTATGTCGAAATATATCTGTTTCCAGTATATATTATGTATATTACCCTAATGGCCAGCAAACAAATCTATATATGTTGCTCTTATGCCTGTTTGCTGTATGTGTTTTATATATGGTACACTTAATATTTCCAGAATGATATCTTAATATATTTGCCCTAATGCCTGGTTCATGGAATTGAGCCTTGTGTGTATGGTATTCTAATGACCAGTGTGACAGCAGTGTATGTAATGCTTAGTTCTTGGTATCTATCATTTTTGTGTGTTTTATACATGAAAGGCCAGATTTATAAATCGGTATAGGTTCTGTAATACCTCTATTTCCTGTGTTGTTTACGTCGTTACCTTACGGTAATCATGATAGCTCAAGGTATGTTGCACTTATGCCTGTTTCGTATAAGTGCTGTATATATGGCCCCTAATGGCCAAGATGGTAGTTCTGCATAAGTTGCCCTAAGATCTGCTTCCTGCATCTGTTGTATATATGATATGGTAAGAGCCAGTATGATACCACTGTATATGTTGCCCTAATGCCTGTATCTAGCATCTGTTCCATATATGGTACCCCAATGGCACCCATGGTAGCCTTTTTGTGTTGTTCTAATAAAGTGACCTCTTTGTGTTGCATGTATTCCACACTTACGGCCAGCACATATACATTTGCACTAATGCTTTTTTTCTGTATATGCTGTGTAAATAGTACCATAATGGCCAGTATAACAGGTCTGTATATGATGCTTTAATCCTTGGTATCCAGTATATGCTGTATACATTGTACCCTAATGGCAATTATGACAAATCTGTATCTGTTGCTTTAATCCCTTTACCTGCATGTTTTGTGTACATGGTACCGGAAAGGTCAATATGATAGCTCTATGTATGTGGCTTTGATGCCTGTTTCTTTTATATATTGGGTATATGGTACCCAAATAGCCTATGGGACAGCCTGCATACGTTGCTGTAATGCCTGTTTCCCATATGCATTGTTTATATACAATGTACGACATCTCTTTGTGTTTGGCCTAAGGCCTGTTTGCTGTATTTATTTTTTGTATGGGCAAAATTACAGATGTGAGTATGTTGCCATAATGCCTGTTTCCTCTAGGTGTTGCATATTTTGTACCCTGAAGGCAAATATAGTAGGTCTGTAAATGTTGTCCAAATGCTAGTTTGAAAAACATAAACAAAATGAAAATAGGTCTTGACACAGAGGCAAAGCTGTGGGGTTTAGAATGCTAGCAATCTTTTAAAATAATGTCAACTCAGAATGTAATATTTATTTTCCATATTTTTCATATTCTTAGTTATGAAGTAAAAATATTGGATGGGTTTCTATTTTTATTTCTAGATAATTTCTGACACTGTCTTCAAATGTTTCTTAACAAAAAGTTATATTTGTTATATCTTCCTAGCTGAGTATAAAGTTTTTGAAACTTTTTTAGTAACAAAATTATCTTATAACACTTTCAAAATGGTGGAATCCATTTTAAGAGGTACATACCACCTATTTTTCAATTCAGGAAATACTTCCAGAGTTGCATTAATGCCGATGTTAATCCTATACCCCCTGCATTGTAGTCTCGCCAAGGCATTAGGTCACCACTTTGAGTGATATTAGGGCAACAGTATTGGGTCAGCATGAGTAGTTATATCCTTTATATTAGAACCAAAATGCATATCAAAGATAATTATAGAATAGATACATTGTTCCACAAGGTTCATATTACCTTAAGGACAGGTAAGACACCAAAAACCTTTGCACGGCCGATTTTCCGATTTTAACGGTTTGTACAAGATAAATGTCCTTTCTATAAGTTGTCTAAATTTCAAATGTTTAACTAGAGTAGAAATATGAGAAAAACGCAAAAAAAAAGAGGCATGTGGACATCAGAACGTCGATCTGTCATTATTTTCGTTTTCAGCAGCCAAACGGAACAATGCCACCCGTCAATCATGCTTAACAGCCTGTCACGTGGCTACAGGTAGCAACGGCCCATGGCAAAAGGAGAGTGGTATCTCGGCGGCACTGCGAAATGAGGTGCCATGCCCAAATTATGCTTGTGGGCATGGAAAAGATGCAAACATGCTGACATATCATAGCCCGTAGTGGTTTACTTTATAGGTATATTGCTTGTTTTACGTTCTAGTGAAGGAAGACTTAAAATGTTCAGGAGGAGCGGGAATCGTCAGACGATGTCCCTCAAAAGGCCATGCCGTGATGCATCACCACAGTAGTCCTGCACACTAAAGACAGGCGTGGGGGGGGGACTGGCATTTCAATTTACAATACCCTGGTACACAATGATATTTTATCGAAACCCAGAGAATGAGGAAATAAAAGTACAAATAAACACATTAAAATAAGCATAAACGTCAGAAGAAGAGAAAACACACAAAATAGCGATTCAAAACTCAGGTTGGAAAGAGAGTTGAAACTCATTGAGAAAAGAACTACAAAATAATCACAAGCTAACTAAGTAAAGTGTACAGACAAGTCTAAGAAGCTTACTACATAAAGTATACAGATAAGAGTAAATACAATAAAATACTATTCCTAAAAACGGGATGAAGATTTAGGGGACGGAAGACCACACCCGCCATCCATCCACTGACTATGAGCGGTCGTTGGCCGCCCCACTGAAGCAAGACAACACAACTTTCTTTGCCAGGCTTGAGGTCATGGGGTCGAAAAGGCCGCCAACATGACGTCACGCTTTGAAGCTAGATTGTCGCTTTCACCATTTGACAGATCGCTGAACAATGTTTTCTGTACTTCAAAGGCTCTTTTATTCATGTGATTGGCAACCTCACCAAATGTTAAGCGACGATGTTTACTACGTTTTGCACAAATATCAGCTCAACTTGAGCAAACGGTATTGTTTCAGAGGCAAATGGTCAACATCAAAGGCCTTTGAAGCTTGTTTTCTCAGAAACGATGTTAGGACGAAAACCCCGCCTAAGTATGGTTATTCCAAGAAAACGACTTGGCAAAATTAAATCCAATGACCGGCTTTTGATTTTGCAATGTCTGAACTGCAAAAAAGATTCAGCGATTTTCATAATTTTGCTCCGTTCTTTTTCTATGAAAGAAAATGAACATCCTGGAAATCAAAGGGAAAATTGAAACGTCAGACTTTGAGGATGGATAACAGAAAATCTAAACCAAATATGAAAAATCGCAGGATCGTTTGTCGTTGCAAATATGCCAGGATTCAGGTGCAAGTGTAATTATGATTTTATCACAAATAATTTGTGACTTATATCGACATTTATGGGGTGGATGCTTTGCGATTAACTTTCAACTGGTACTCAACAATTAACGTCACAGACACCCAAATACGGAACATATAAATTCTTTGGAATATGACGATTACACACATATATGATTTGTTATCCTAACGCAAATACATTTTGAGCTAGGATCGATTAAAGTGGGATGTTCAATTGAACTTATCAGAAACTGGGCAGGTTCAATTAATGGTGCATATATCCGTCACGCATCTTAGGCCATGAGGGCTGGTGTTCTCTATTAAAAAAGTTCCCTGCTACTCTAAAATGTTTGAATAAAGGCTATGAGTAAAATTACATTTCTTTAGTTAACAAAGAATTTATGCAGAAACTCTTCTTTACTTTTGTACGACAAGATCAATTTGAACACCAAATACTCATATTGATATATTAGAAGATTGACTATGTACAACCGTAGAAAGTTTAATTCAGTGATACGATTTGGTACTCTTCGATATACTTGAATGAAAATGTAGACCAATTGTGGCAGAGACAATATAGAGTTTCATCTCCTTCGGGGTGGAATCCCTATGTGTGTTCGTCTATTATTCCCAAAAAATATCCGCCCATTTCTAAGCAAATGATGATCAACCAAGCTCACTGACACATGTGAAAAACATAAGTTTATCTCGAGCAATCATATTTATGAATAACAACACCTTCTGCTCTGCTGATGTGGTAACAGCGCACTCATGTGCTTCTGAATGACCACCAAAGGTGCATTTGATATATGTATATTTATCTCATGCCTTCCAACGCTTCCATCCCAATAATTCCCAATATCTTCTGCCTAAGCTCTGTGCTGTCCACATCTGTTTCTTGAACTGCTATTTCCAACAAGTAAATACAGTAGCGTTGAAGTATTTATTTGTTATTTTAACGTATTATATGTCTATGTTTTAAGCTTGAAAGATTTACTGGTCATCCGTGGATAACTATCTAAACATACCCTTTTCTGTTAATAAATTAACAATATAAGAGACCAGTTTTCTCTTTATCTTAACACAGATTTCTTGTTTTTTTCCAATATTATTGACCCCTTGCAATAATTATCGCATTTCACTTTCGTTTTTTGCTTTAAAATATGAGAAACCGTATTGTGCAAAGTAAATACTGTGGCAACAGCTCAAAATATTGTTGTCATATTTAGTTCCTTATCGATATGTACCATATAATGCTAGGCTGTTTAAACTGGGTATAAAGGATTCTGAGATATGCTATTTCGTCCTGTAAAAGACACCATAAAGCAGATTTTAGAAATGTCAAAATCTGAATGCTTTCTGGAATTCTTTTCAAAACTGATGGAATAATATTCACACACAGGAGGCAATTACTTTATCATTGACAAATGATAAAGAATCTCCAGTTTTTAGGATTTACATTTATACACTCAGTATACTTCAAACAACTGCCTTTTGCAAGCAAAATATCATATTCAAAAGGAACTATAAAAAAAATAAAACATTTATTTTGGTGCATTTTTTAAGCGTCTCAAGTATAACATTTCAAACCCAACAATGACAGCAAACAGGTTCCAGAGTTACCAAAGCATGAATATTCATCTTCCAATACCAATGTAAAGAAACAAATTTCACTCCTGACTTGAGACGGGCAGCCACCCAAAAAAGACAACTGGTGGTTTTAAACAGGTGTTCTCAACCTTTGAAATATTCTTCATTAATACAGTCTATAGTGTTTCCTAAATATATAAGGTTAACCACTCAAAACTCAAATTTGTCACTTCTGCCAAAAATCAAGTTTATTTCACCCAATAATTAAAGCACCGGACAGAAGATATGAGAATGTGTCATATTACAGCCATAAATGCATAAAAATTGGCAACTTTCTCTTTCAATTCGATTTCCTCGGAACTGTTTTTTGCGCAACCTCTTCAATTTGTATCTCGCCTCACAGAAGTACGAATTGCACTATCACATTAAAATTAATAGACATCAAAAGAAAAATATCATATCCAGGAGCGCTTTGCAGGGGTTTTCTCTGACAACCCCTTCAGTGACTTTTGGAGCAATTTATAGAAAGAAAATGAATAACCTGTCAGGATTAAATTAAAAATTTCATAATTTTTATTTCTGCTATTTTAGGAGTCACCATTGAATTAGATTTTAGTTGGATATATTTTAATTTTTTAAAAAACTTGAAAAAAGAATGTGTGATTTCTGCACTAAAAATGTGAAGAGCCTACCAAGACAGAAAGAATGCTATAAAATCTAAAGAAAATCCAATCGTGCAAAAAAAAAACGTATGGATACAAATTTATGGATATGTGGTGCTCAGAAAATATATAGGTGTAATGTACTTGTGAAAAATTAAATAGGTAATATCGATCCAAAGTTGCCAGTGTCACTGCGCAATAGGTTCACAGCCCACACCTTAAACTCATTAAGAAAACCAGAAAAAGAGCAAAACATTTTCTTTGCTCCATTTTTTGAAAGATTTGAAGTATAAAATTTTTATGCAGCCACAAATTTTATATTTTGAAGGGAAACAGCATATTTTATGAGAAGGCGGACCAAGGTTCTAAAAAATAGTCTTTTACCATCCAATATTATTATTTGAGTGGTCATGTATATACGTATATACAGTGCACCTTTGGGTTTTTGCCCTATGGGTGGTCGACAGTAGCAGGAAAGGAACGACTAAGCTGCTGGGCACAATAAGTGCTTCACTGTGGCAGTGTGTGTATGCCGCCAGAGTGCTTGGACTGCGTTCAGCACCATGCATACTGCATCTTCAGGTTGTTTGCCTCCTGGGCGGACCAGTTGACATGCTTGAGCTGCCTGCAGGGCACATTGCTATAGTCAGACATATACTTATCCTTCGGTCGCCATCTGTGCTGTACATAGGTGGATGCATGTGCATGCGTTCTAACTAGAATTTAAACTTGAGTGTAGTCTGATTCTGTTGGTTACAGACCATAGTTGTGATTGGCTGGTTGCGCATCATAACGGAGATAGTCTGTAATTGTGAAAATACTGTGTTTTCAGCATGCTATAGCTTCTGTTTAAATAAAGTTAGCTAAGTCAGGTTTGCTGCATCACAGAGTTGCTTCATTGGTGGTCATACAAATGCACTGTCTTCTAGGCCAGGTGGGAACTTTATGGTGGGGAAGGGCAATGGTGTGACCCTGGCAAAAGCACAGTTCATACACCTGTATAAAGCTGGCATCCAGGTGTTGATTCGTCTTTCAATTATCACAAATTAACAAGCTGGGAATTATATGACAAAAATCCATCCATGTTTTTCTGACATTTTTATCTGTTAAATGCCGTTAACAGAATTTTAAAATACCAACATGCTGATTTTTTAGACTCAAAAATACTAATATGGAAAATAAAAGGATTTATAACTGTGGTCTGTGGCCTATTGTGATTTTTGGTGTGGAAATATATTATTTGGTGTTTTTTTATATATTATTCATGTTCAAAAGTATCCAATTGCGGTTCTTATGTTACACATATACAATTGTGTCTGTATTGTGAGAATATCCAATAAAGATATCTAATATGTTGTTCAGATTGACGATGTTTAAATGTTTACATATCTCTTCACAACAAAGTTTGGTATGTTTTTTTTCCGAATTTTCACAGCTGCCTTAAACTGTTATTTAAAAAAAATGAACAGTTATAATAAACAATATAAAAAAAGGATAAAAAACTTTTTTCATGGCTGCCACTAACAACATTTCTAAAATATGAATTGAATGGTATTAAAAATTGATATGACGACAAGGAGAAAAAAAAACTTCAAATATTGTTCATTTTCATTGTTTCATTTCCATTTTATCCGCTCTTTTACACCTCACACTTCTTTGATCCCCATACTCCACTTGAGTTTGGTGCATGTTTTGCCAATGCATCTTTCATAAAGACGATTTAATCTGTTATGACGAAGCGCACGAAAGACGTGTAAGATACTCAACACAATAGTGTTCTCTCATCTCAGTATTATACTCGCATCTCAGCAGTATATTGCCACCTAAGAAATATACTGCTGCAGTTATACGTGTAAATTTCAGCTGATACATGCACAACAGTATATCACAGAGGCAACAATGATTGTAGAACCTAATACACAAGTAGGACTAGTTTTCAGGGAGACAGACACCAGTTCAGGATGTCAAAAATAATAAAGTGACAATCTTGAGCCACAATAGCAATTAACCTTATGAAAGGTCGGTACAATGGAAAGAAAAACGTCTTTAACCACAACAAAATGTAGCTGTATGGAGAAAATGTCGATACAACTGATTTATGAATTATCAAAACAACGTGAATTTTGACAGCATTAATAGGTTCTAAACATATTAAATCACGTCTTTATAGAAAACCCATGTCGAAAATGGCAAGGCAAAGTCATAATAAATGAAATGGAAATGAGATGTGTGTTCTATTCTTCCCGGGCCACCATAGACAGAGCATGTCTACTAGCAGTAAAATTAGTGTCTGCACATCATATGCCTTAAGATTTATAAGCATCCCTGATACATACTAAATATTGTGAGGTTTTGTCTGTTTAAAGTGTCTGCAATGTCATTGAATTTTAGACCCAGATGGCAGTAAGAATTTTAGAATCTAAGTCTAGTGGATTTTGCTTTGAAATGAACAATATGAGAAGCATGAATGTGACATTTCTTATTTAACACTTGGGCCTATTGCCGTTCAGACTATTAGGTTCTCCATGCATTGTGTTGTACTCGCGTATAAGACCTTAGTCCTAGCGTCTCCATGCAGTGCGTGTTACAGCTCACGCAAGGTAGTGGTGTCTTGGATTCACTTGCAGCATACTTTCATTCCAAGAACATTGCAATGAGGCAATCTTGGAGGGAAACACATTTGTTCAATATCAAATTAAACCAACACAAGAAAGCCTGTCATATTTGTGCAGTATTTCCGTGTATTTCAACAAAAAATAGACAATTGAATTAAACACTCTAAACTGTGATATCTATAGCACAAATAAACTAGGCAAAATTAATCACCCTCCACTAAAAGCAATTCTTATATAAAAAAACACATATTTTGAATATATTCAATGTTTCTTTTATTCTGTATACACTTTAGAGTAGATCTGTAGAGGAAATTCTGATCAAATGAAGTTACGCTTTATTGCACAGTGTCAATAAGCAGACAAAGTCTGAATCACAAGTTCGCAAGAGTACCTGTAGAGCTCTCAAACATGCATATGAACTAAGTGCAGAGTCTCATCAGAAGTTATCACAGATGGTGCTTGGTTGCATCAAAAGTTATCACAGACTGTACTTAAAGTTAAGGCATTTTCTGAGTTCAATAGAGCAGAAATGGACTCATCACTGTGTCACATAAAGAACCTTTAAATGTCCATTCAATAGGATGTGTAGCCACCATGGCTGTCAATGCACTGTTGGCAGCGTTTTTGCATGTTGTAGACGAGCTTTCTCACAAGTGCCTGAGGTATACTGTCCCACTCCTCTAGAAGATAACGCCGTAGATCTGAGAAGTGTGAGTTAGGACCCATCTTCTGGTACACATTTCTTTTCATATGGCTCCACAGGTGCTCAATCGGGGTGAGGTCAGGTGAGCATGCTGGCCATTCCATCACCTCAACACTCTCTCTATCCAGGTAATCACGAACCACAGCTGAAACATGTGGCCTGGCATTGTCGTGCATCAGCATGACGTTGTCTCCAATGGCACCCGCATATGGAATAACATGGGATTCCAGGACATCTGTTATGTACCATCTGCTTGTCATTGTTCCTTCCATGATGACGAGGTCTGTCTCGCCATTAGCAGAGATGCCCGCCTACACCATGATGCTGCCCCCTCCGTATGCAATTGTGGGCTGAACACATCAAGCAGCGTGTCTCTCCCCTCGCTGTCTCCATACACGAACACGTCCATCACTTCTGTGGAGGGAAAAGCGACACTCATCAGTGAAGTGAACATTGCTCTATCCTGCATGTGTTGTATGGACATGTTCTCTTGTCCACTGCAACCAAGCAACCTTGTGATGTAGGGTAAGAAGCGGCTTTTTCACCATGCTCCGGGACCTTAAACCAGCAGCATGCAGTCTGTTACTAACAGTCTGGGTGGACATGCGTCTTTGGTGAGGATTGGCTCTTTCCAGCTGGCTTTGAATATCTGGACCTGTGCGGCTCCTACTCCTCAGTGCTGCATTGACGATGAAACGGTCTTGTTGCCTGGTAGTCAGCTTTGGCCTTCCAGGGCGTGGCAAATCTGCAACATCATTTGTGTTGCGGTATTTTCTCAACAACTCATTGATGGATTTGTGGTTCACACCCATTGCCCGTGCGACAGCTCTGCAACTTTCACCGGCTCAATGCGACCTATGGCTCTTGCCCTGTCCATTTTTTTATAGCCTTGGCATGGTGATGTTCACAGTTTGACCAGTGATGGCGAATCCATAACTGACAGAAAAAACCCATGCCTTTATACCCATGATTGGCAGAGTTTCTGGCCACATTACACAGATATGGTGAGAAAAATCAATGGTCAGGAGGGTGCTAACAGGGACAGGAAAGACCATGATCCTTTCTGCGAAGTGCACTTTTTGACTTTGTGTCACATTCAGCCCATGTGCAGTCAAGCATGGGCTCCAACTCTGCTTATCTTTACACATGATGTTATCATAGGATTATGCTACACATACATGTGCGTATCTTTACATTACATAAAAAAGTGAGTACACCATTAAATTATTTAAGCGGAGGGTCATTAATTTTGCCTAGTTTATTTTACAGAATGATCGTCACACTTGAAAACGTCTGTGTGTAGTGCCATAATATTGCCAACATTGGCATGACCCAAGCAAGTAGGAGCTTGCAGTGCATTGCCTCTGTTTTTCTGGATTAAATACTTGCTGGATCATGTAATCCTTTGAAGTTCATAACTAACAAAGTAAGTTGAGTAGTGTCTACATCATACGTCCAAACACACTAAGACATACCTTTAAAATTTTAAGTGCATTTTCGTGGGGTTTATTGGAACCCAATCAGTCTAATAGGTTTTCAAGCCTTATCCTGAGCTAGGAGAGTTATAAAGTGCCGGACAGTAATTTTATGGGTCACGCATTGAACGAGGGTTGTCCAGAAAGTCCAATATAATGCAAATCGGTTGATAATATTTCCAGTTGCATTAAAAAACAGCTGTCATGTACGCAAGTTAAACATCCTAAAATATGGGTCCCCGATAAAATTTTTAAACTCAAACTCTACAACATAAAGCCGAAATTCAATTGAAGTGATCGCCTAGCTGATCTGCGAGTTGTGCAAGGCATATGATGGAGGACTAAAAGCATGTTTACAAGGGAGGAAATTGTAAATGTGGGTACAGACACTGTGCAAAAAGTGAACTGTTTTGAATGGAGACATAATTATGGACTGATATTTTTACCTGTATTCTTTGTTCTCTGTTTACTTGAACATGAACATTCTTTTTATTGCACTCGATATTGTATGTGAACCAGATGGGTACGAGTAAAGATATATATATATATATATATATATATATATATATATATATATATATATATATAAATATATATATATATATATATATATATACATATATCATTAGTCGTAATTCTTCACACCAGAGACATACTCGACTATCTTCAATATATCAGTGTTCAATATCAAGTGAAAGCCATATGGCTGTATGTTTTTAAAGACCCTGCTACACGGGTATTTCTGCCATATGGCAAACGAGCTTAGCCTGGCAGCTTAGGAAGGACCACGGCACGTTTGCACGTTTGCAGCAAAAGTCTACTCATGATAAATTGTTGTATATGCGATGTAAATAAACTGAATGATGCTTTGTACATGTTCCTGTCAACATGCACTTTCATGTGGTATCAGTCAAACAGTACAGAAAAACATGACCCATGTTCATAAATCCCAAACCAAACAATGATAGCAAAGCGATTCCAAATTTACTAAAGCATCTTCATTCATCTTCCAATACCAATGTGAAGAAACAAATTCCACTCCTGACTTGAGACAGGCAGTCACCCATACAAGGCAACAGGTGGTTAAACCGGTCCTGTCAACCTTTGAAGCATTCTTCGTTAACTACCGACTACAGTGTTCACAAAATGTATAGGCCTAACCACTCAAAACCCAAAGTATTTATTACTTCTGCCAAAGATAGAAAGAAACCTGGTAGGCCCCACACTTTTTAGTTCTCCAGACTCGATACATACTTCGCCAGTACCTCCATTCATACATGTGTAAATCATGTGCTAATTTACCCTGGATGTAATATTCATGGGAGGGGGGGGGTTGTTTGTTTTGTTTCTTTTAGATACATTTCTTTCTTTCATATTTCATTGTAAGAATCGATATGAGCAATGATAGCCCATTAGAAATCTATGACTCTGGCTTTCCATTAGAGCATTACTGAAATTGAAAGAGTGCCTTAATGCACATAACAGGAAGCCAGAATCAGATAGCCAGTCTTTGGTATACACACACGGTACTTCCTATAAGTTTAAAGAGTGTATTGATACTGTACAGAATTTTAGCGACAAAAATACTCTGCCACATGTCACATAACTTTGTACTAAGACTTTAATTTGCATCTTCCTCTGCTCAGTACATTAACCAGGAACTGGTTAGCCATTTTCATAAATTCTATGCAAAAAGGTCATTTTCCAAAATATCATGATACGTTTCGAAAAAGGTGATTAGAGATGAACAGCTAATGATGCAGCTTAAGGTGTCAGGGTATTTTGGTCTATGACGGTTGTGCCGAAAGAAAGCACAAAATAAGTTTTGTACTTTATTTGAAAGAGAAACACCTGAATTATGTGGTCATCAAATATTGTTTCAAAAAAGAAAATCAATTCTAATATGGAAAAATCCATGGAAAACCATGACAATTTTCAGAGGACCACTGCACGTGTATCTTCTGTTTACTTTGGTATGGTAATGGTCCACGATGTTTGAACAGCCATCAGCCGTGCTGACCAGCACCTGACAACGACAAAGTCACATGACCACAGGGGAACAAAATGGCAGCACGAGAGATTGTATTCATGTATGAATTGGAAATGGACACGGCAAAGGCACTAGTGCCGCTTAAACAGTTATTTAAACAGTTATTTCTGTTTCCTAGTGTGGTTGTAAATGACATTATTGGCGATCTAGAGATATTTTGCACACTTGTCAAAACTTACCAGGAATACACACATTGTGTGACTGAACAATGGCATTGTTACGGGTTTACTCATGATTCGAATGTTTTCCAAGCCATTGTGAAGCATCTAATTGATGGTGTTCACTGGGGTATATATGTGATTTCAGCAATTTGGCTAGCCAAGGAGGCTACATGAAAGGAAAGTTCACTCCGGCTTTTCCGCCAAGTCGACCATCTTTGCAGTAATGGGATTATTTGGTAGCGATCTGATAAGCTTACACCGGGAGGACAATTACCCTTGCATGTGTATCACGCGCTCTGGCCGCTTTGGGCTATTCATATCGTACATACTCGCGCAAATTATATGCCAGCTTTGAAACTTGAGGAACATGTTTGAACTTAAATTTAGATGATTCAGTGGATTTTATATTTCATAAGTCCCAGCAGCACCCAAAGCACGTTGTAAGCGAGTACATTCAAACATACTCTGATAATCATTTGCCATCGTTTGCGAGTGTGTTTGCTCGCACTGCAAGCCAACATTCATCTGCTCACTGTTCGCACCTATTGTCTATCTACCTGCGAGCGTGTACATTTTATGTAGACAAACTTCCATTCTTTAGACTGGTTATTTCCATTTGGTGTTAAAAAGGAATATTTCAATGTAACACGGATAAAAATCTAACAAACACCCGTTTTTGTCGCAATTTGAATGACAAAGGCCGACATTCACGCAAAAACTAACTTTGCCTATTTGCAGCCTAAATGTTTTTCTGCAAGCGTCGTGGTGTTTTATACTGCTGGAAAGCACAGCACTGTGTCTCTTTGTGTAACAAGCTCTCCAGTTAAATTGAAGAATTCCTGGGACATCCCTCCACAAATAGTGTGAAATTCGTCAGTTTTTTAGTCGATGGAAGTCTCAAGGACTGTCATTGGTAAATTAGGTAACGTTACACTCACCATCCAATAAAATTCGTCTAATTCCATATGCTCCTAGCATGTCCCCAATTCAGACGATGAACAAATGCTTGCACATACACATTATTGTATCCCTTCCCCTTTTAGGTTATAGTTTCACAAAAAGACCTAATTGAACAAATTTTGAACACAGAGTAAGCCAGGAGTGAAAATTTGTGACGGAAAGCCAATAAATCATGTAGATTCTTCACTGCACAGACACCAAGCCCCTACAAATTGATGATTGTTTTGTTATCTTTTGGGGTGATCTGTATATGTCGACAAGACACATTAATATTGGAACAAACCACTAAATTTTGTAGTTATAATTTCTTTAAAATAATCAAACGGAACAAGTCTTTAACACAGAACAAGATAACAATAGAATTCATGACGTATCACAGAAAAAATACGGGATGCTCCCGTAAAGCATGCCAATCATCATGCAGGTGCATGTATTCTGCCTCTCATGTTGTTTAGAAAAACTGTAACCGCACTAAAGGCCAGACACTTTACATCTCCAAGGGTACCAAAAATTAGGGTAAACTGATCTGGAAACTGCACAAGAATATTAATCATGTAATTTGTGACAAACTCTCTGGTGGTTACTTTCAGTGAAACTTAGGAAAAAAGCCCTTGGGCGTTTAATTCTGCATGTTGCTTGTTGAGCAAATGAGTGAACAATTGCCTCGTGTAACCTCCTTGGGCTAACATTACACCGCACAGCTAGCCTGGCCCAGATCAAACGATATCAGAGTATGAAGCCTGCCACTCAAGTAAACATTGTGAAAGAAACTGATTCTGGGAAGCAGCATGTGAAACCACAGCGCAAAACCAGCTTTGTGATTGGATTTACAAAGTTTGAAATCAGAAACTCTAATAATATACCACAAAACAACAATGTATGTTTGCAAGAATACATCAAAGTTGAAGGTTTCTATTTACTCCACTCGTACTGAAAAAGAATCGATCAGAGGTAATGAGTTATATTCACACGACGGTCCATGTTTTGTAAAAGTCAGAGTCACGACCATTGAAAGCGATTTTTTCAGATCTAAGAAGATCAATCAAATTTTAAAGTGACGTCAATCAAACATGGATAGATACAATATCTCAAGATAAACGGGTAATGCAATATAAATGTCTAACTTAGGACCCGTCTTTTATTTTGCCTTTCATCTCTTCCTTGTGTGACATTTGGGGCTCAAAATGTGGAAAAACTGTATAACATCATGGTACTTACTTCAAAATTCTATAAAATTTTATAAAAATCAATTTTATTTCTAGACCAAAATTCAGTTCCTGCAGAGTGGTCTACATTATCGTTTCAGAATCTTTGCAGATCCTAAAACTGAAAATTTTGCGAGCGAGCTTAAATAATCTTTTGAATTGGTACTCGCTCACAAAACAGTGCAAAACGTCTGAAAAAGTCTCTATATTGATTCGATGTTCTCTGTTTACTAATATGCACATCCATATATTTATGAAAATATAAAGTTTTATTGGTGAAATGATCAATTTCTAAAAGCTGATCGGGGTCAAAGCCGGCAGAGTCTGCAACATGCCTCAAGCCATCCTGGTATCTTAAAGAGTAGATAATTCTGGGGAAAAAGTTTATAAAAAAAATCTAATACTAACGAAGTAACTTCGGTTTAAAACAGAGCCTCGTCTTGGATTTTCAAAATCCAAGACGGCCGCCTCCTTGGCTTCAATGGAAGTTGATGTGAATTGGCATAACTCCCCTGAAATTTGAGATATTATGATGATTTTTATTAATGTATCTACTCTTTGAGTACAAGCTGTTAGTAGTATTCTCTGTAGTGAATTAATATAGCAGCATATCCGTTTGTATTTTTTCCTCATTGTTGTTCCAAATTCATTTTTCTTTCAAAATATTCTACAGAATATTTCTGACAACTTGACGCATTTCAATTATTTTATTTCGACAAACATGGTTCTTAAAAACTCATAAAATGGCTAAAAAGTGGCCTTTCTTACCAACCCTTTGTCACTCAAGGTCATATGAAGGTCATTTTATAAATATGTGTAACTTTCATGTGTCCCAGCATATAGTACTTATGCAAAGTATCATTGTGGAACCAGTTGAACATGCAGAAGTCCCACTCTTGGCCATTTGGCCCAAGTGTGATAAGCTGCTTGACTTTTATACTGTTTTATCACATTCACCCTGCAAAAATTGCCATCTATATTATATTTCATAAAATGTAACTTACACGGAAGTTGCAGAGCTTCTAATGAACTGTTCCAGCCAATATTTGACACCACTGGTGACATATATACAGACGAAAAATCCTGATTCTTCATAAGTACCGACCCCCAAAATTAATATGAGTACCAAAAGCATCGTTTTTGCTTTAGTCCTTCCTAGTCCCACTTTGCGACAAGTTTGCAAACCCAGTATGCGACTCCTTACAGAAATTAAACTAATCTATTGTTTGGCTGGACGAATCAAGTACCAATAACTCCCAATGATAAAAAAGGGAAGACACAGAGAGATAGACAAAGTTTTCTCCTTAACAATTCTGTACAATTCAGGTACTAGATGTTGTTCAAAACAATGTCAACAAAGCACATATAAATGGCTGTGATAAAATTATCTAAAAATGTTCCATTGAAGATAAAATGGTTTATACTCTGGTGTGCAGTCTTGTCCCTGATGATATAAGCCGACTGTAATATAAGATGAGAGTGATATTAGAGCAAGGACGTGCATATAATGGCACAATTATGTATAGATATAGAGATCTCCTTCATGTTTTTAAGTGTGCATAAAGAACAAATGATTACAAAGCCATTTTTATATACCAACTGATGTGTCTTCTTTCACTGTTTATTGCATCACCTCTTTCCATGAGTCATAATTATAGTAACCTCTTATTCAATAATTCACATCTGCGTTTACTTAGTATATTGATAACCTCGGGATATTTCTTCATTGCTACATTACAACAAAATCTACTTTTAAAAACATTTCTGGAAGTGCCATAAATAGTTTCAACAATCAAAGGAAAAGCACTTCTGTTGTTTTCCTTAGGTTGGGCTTATAATAAATGGACTGCTTTTAAACACGAGTTCACAAAAATGAATTCTTTTGAACTGAAGCAAAGTTAAGAAGGTTTTATTTTAGACTCTCTTCCAGTTTCTCTGTCCTTGATCCTGTGTATTATTTATGCCAAAAAAAGAAACACCATTCTGGATGACTGGGTGTAATCAAGCCCGAAAACATTTCTTTACACCTCATAGCATGCATTCATATAATCGACATGTTATTTTAATTCAATTTGAGCAGTGATCAAATTTCAGACACTTAGCAACTCCTTCGACATAGCACAGTACCCATCTGCCCCCCCCCCCCAACACACAAGCACAATTGAACTCTATAATCGGTGAACAAAAATACCTTAAAATGCAGTTCATCATGTTGCTTCAAATGTGACATGAGTCACTGCACTTGAAAGCTTTTTTTCTTTTGCTTCTATTTATATTGAGCCAAAGATACGATACCAAAATCAAAACATTCCATGGTAAGTGTTACACCACAAATACTGAACGAAACAGGGTGAACCGCACGAGCTTCTACATAGAAGTACATATAAATTAAAGGCCCTGGGATACAGCATAAGGTGTATGCAAAAACGTAACATGTCGTTTCTCCTGCATGTTTACATTCTTCTATCTGTATATACTCTTGGAAACTTCCTTACACATCCTGCCACGTGGTAATATACATCATTGCTCCTTAACATTTGTACCCATTAATATACTGTCACCCCGACTCCAATCCTCTCCCCAACTTCCCCGTCGCACAAGCAAAACATCCTGTCAAATATTGTTGGGTAAAATAATACCTATCATATTTGTTGTGCGCAGTTTTTCGTAGAAGTAAAAGCGACCTGTACATTCCGGTAATGATGTTCAGATCATACTTAACAACACCCATGTATCTCCAAAGTTTCTTTTCTTTCACCCTGCCTGCTTTGTATGCAGACAGACGGCTGTAAAAATAGTAGACAAAGTTGAACTTCTTTATTGTAGTTATCAGTCACATTGCTACTATATAAGCTTCTCCAACTACTCTAAGCAAACTATAAATACATGATTTCATTTTAATCATGATTAATTGAATTGCACGTCAATATCAGAATACATGTACATCTTGGGTACACACATAAATCTGGAGTTCCCCATGAACGATCTTCCCACACAATTATCAGGAATCATCACGGACAATCTTATCCAAAAGACATCCACTCACCTTTTCCCCATCACGTGATATAATAAAGTGGAATGCAAAAACGTTCTGCTCAAATAAAACAGAACTGCACAATGTTAAATATTACAAGGTAGATCCTACCAAGTTTAAACAGGATCTGGCCAACAGTGTTGGAGCAGAAGCAGTTCCATTGTTCATCCAGTCTGACGTCAATCTAGTTGGGTGGGATAGAAATCTAAAATGTGACTAAGCATTGCAATGCACATTGACCTACATTGAGATCAGTGAGAATGTATGCATTAACCGATGTGCACCCAAACTGAAAATTTATTAAAAAAACTGAGATATACAATGTCATATCATATTGAACAACTTTGTTTTGCCCATGTCCACTGAAGTTTAGAAGAATCTAAATGACGGTTCTGTTTGGACAGTTTTTAAAAGCTTTAACAAACATAAATGTGTCAAAAAAATCAAAAACAAAAAAGTGGCCCATGGACCTAATGCTCTGATGAAAACCATAACACAAAAATGTACTCCTTCAAGCATGTGCAAAATTTAGTTAAGTTTATCCATGTTATAAAAAATAAAAATCTCACGTGCACATGATACACATTTATAATACATTTGGTATCATTCAGCTTATTATCTTTATATCAAACTTTTACATTAAGCGTCTTTTTTAGTCCTTATTGACCTGGAGAAAAGGTGACAAGGTCATACAAGATATGAAAAAAAAATGACCATTGGTGTAATGCATATTTGGTGTTGGCAGTTCAATCTTAATCTGAGAAAGAACCTTATATTCTTACTTCTCTACAGACTTTTTCCCCCAAAACATACATGCTTAGCCCCACTCGCACCCAAGACAAAATGTGACGTGGTGGGTGTGCCACTTTTTGGTTCTCCCGACATGACACTGAGCTTAGTTGACAGGAAATGAAGACAGCAGACTTATAACTTTTTCGTTATATTTATGAAAACACTTTACTTTGTCATAACTATGAGTTACAGGACCCAGCCCACAGCACAGCTTAGTGAATAAAGCATTTATCAAATAGTTAAGGAAAACATCATGAATTTTATTAAATTTCAACCCAACAATGACAGCACAGTTAAATAAGACAAAAGGCAGAGATTAACGAATTACCAAACACAAAATTCATTTTTCAATACCAATGTGAAGAAATAAATTTCTCTCCTGACTTGAGACTGGCAGTAACCAATAGAAAGTCACTGGTAGTTTTAAACTACTCCCCTCAACCGCCGAAATATTCATCAACTATATCCTTATTTATCAGAACATCTAGGCCTAACCAGCCAAAAACAAATTATCACTTGCACCAAAGACTGAAAGAGACATGGTAGGCCTCCCATTTTGGGTTCTCCTGACTTGTCACTTTGGTAAGTAGACTACAACAGAAGAATGTAGGCCTATGTAGTTTTCGTGATTTTTATGAATCTGGAAGAGTATGAAAATGCTCTACCTGTATTACAACTACGAGTCAGTGAACAAAACACAGCACACAACATGGCAAATGAAGTGTTTATCAAATGGTTCAGAAAAAACAACCCATATTCATGAATGCCATCCGAACAATAAAGTAACGTTATTACCAAGAAAAACATCGATTCTAGAAGTACCAAAACATCAACATCCACCTTCCAATACTGATGTGAGGACATATATTTCTCTTCTGATCTGCAACCGGCTGCCATTTATAAAAAGCAACTGGTAGCTATAAACTGGTCCTCTCAAATTTTGAAGTATCATCATGCAATCCTTCATTTGAGATCTAGCTTGAGACATCAAAAGGAAGGCCTGTGTTAATGTTTCCTGATGAAGGCATAAAGCAAATTAGACGAGGATATATTTATATCAGTGGCTCTTTCTACTTGTTTTTCATCTTGCTTCTCCTTCAGGATATCGTTTCTCTAGAAACACACGGTACAGAGAAGATACGAACCCATGTATATTACGTCCAAGCCTGTCAATTCTCAACCTAATGTCAATCAAATTTATCATTATATAAGAGAAGGTTTATGCAGTGGGAACCTATTTGGTACATCTTTTGGGTGCTTCTGTCAAAATAACGTAACTAGCTACTGGATATTTCATACTTTGTGGAAGAAAGTAACATTGCACTTGTCTAGTTTTGGTAAGAAACGGGATGTCATGGGGTTTACATATAAAATATTGTGATGTTCTGATGGCAGAAAGATGGTGTTTATGCTTTGACCTCGGGATCTCAGATTGACACAGAAGGAATTGTTATGTTGACAAAGTGGGAAGGTTGTCTTATTGCTCAAACCGCTTTAATACAAACCTCTGCACTTTGAAGTGTGTATAAAGTCATACCACAGTTGATCAAAATGTTATCCTTTGTAAACGAGAAGTTTGTCGTGTACTTGTTGCTGTAAACATGACAGTGCATCATGCCCTATGTGTAATCATTCCCTTGAAATAACCTGGTTTTAAATCTGCCGTCCCAAAGAAGACTGCAGTAACTGCAATTTATCAGAAAATGAGACAGTAGTATGACTGCATTGTGTGGCACCTGCGCCACCTATCGACTACTAGAGTTAACAAATTTACACCATCTACATGGTGAAAAGTGGGGTAATGGATGCGCAGTATATACAAGAGCAGTAGCAAAACCCAAGGAAAACTGCAGTATTTACAGAAACTGCATATTTGTATGGGACTATGTCATATTTTGTGCAGTAACTGCACTTTTTAAGTGGTGTGAGATCATACTTTGAGAACAAAGCTGCAGTTACTGCAAACCTGATTAGTGACATGTCGTTGACCCGTAAAGTTAGGTAGTATCTTGCAATCATGTCACTGCCTCGAGGGCAACGTATGGTTGAATTGGTAGTATCTTGCAATCATGTCACTGCCTCGAGGGCAACGTATGGTTGAATTGGCACAACAACAAATAGCAAGAAAAGTAAAAAATGAGAAATAATAGATTATTTATTAAACTATGTGCCATAGCACATAGGCCTAATTCAAAAGTCTAAGTTGCATATGTCTACCACATGGTCATGATTGTTATAGGCCACATGGGGAGCATGTAGGGCCAGACCCAGGCCTCTGACCCAAACAAAGTACACAGTTCCGTACCAACTGAAAGTTGATGTCCCACATACTTTATAGTATACGTAGCTTCGATTTTTAGGCTTAGATATATAAATCTTAGTGAACCTAATTTTGTTCACAATCATTTCACTATGTTGAATTCCCGAAATAATCCTTAAATATTAAAGTTCATGTTGGCCTGTAAAGTAACTGTAAGATTTTGCCTATCACAATTGGTCTTAACTAGAACTAGATTTTCTGGCGACAAGTTTCAATCTTGATATCCAAACAAAGGTGCACACTATTGCACGAGGAGTACCAAGTGCCAAAAAGACAGAAATATTAAAAAAAAGCTATCCCCAATGTTGCGTGTACCAAGACAACTCTTTGGGTAAAACTTTAGGTGAACGATGGTGTCGATTTTGAGGTTTTAGATAACTGAGTATAAAGTTGAGTAACTCTGTAACTCCATTGCAAGTGTTGCCCGTATTACTACCCAGTCAATGTGATACATGCCTATACATTGGAATTTATTGTTTTTTATGAAATTAATAAATAGATTGAAGCATATTAAGTCCCTTTTTACCTTCTTTTTTCACAATGTGGCATTATTTCACGAGTTCCTGCAGTTTTACTGGTGGCCTCATATACACTTGTATTTATGTCCCAGGCAAAAGTGCAGCATCTACGTCTGGTTCCCCTCAGCCTTCAAAATAGGTATTACTGAATAAAAAATCCTCAAACCTTTTCTGTCACAAAATAATACATACCAACAATAATTGCAAAATCATAGAAATACATTTTTATTGCAGAGAAAGAAACTTTAATCGCTATTTTCTTAATTTTCTAACTTTCCAGTTACTACAGTTTTATTTTGGAGGGCACAAATGTCTCACGCCACATCATAACCATCGTCAATTTGAAGATCCATGCTACCAGAGCGCTCACTATAGTATATGAGCCCATCAGTTTTAAAATTTCAGTGTCTTCACTTGACAAGTAAAAAATTTTCAATATCATTGTCCACAGTATAGTATATGGTCACACCTTTTTTTATTGGTTACAGTGCTAAATAAAAACTATATATTGGCACCGTGTTAAATGCAAAATGTCATCACTCCATTCTTATCCTTTGGAATCTCTCCCAAGTAATAGATGCAGATACGAGTCCATTAAAAATGAGATGACGATATTTTTTTTAAATAACATGTCATGGCAGTTGTGTCTGAACTATAATAAAATCCATTACAGAAAAGTAGTCCTTTTTTCAGAGGCCACTCGTTAAAGGTTTAAAACAGTCACGTGAAGCAGGTGCACCCAATTAGAGGTCAAATAACATGCAAAAATCATTTTTGACCACGTAAATGCAGTTTTTACAGGTAAGTGGTCTTTCCAGTGAGACTTTTTTTAAAGGAGGGACTTCTGGATGTCATTGCTCTCTATCATGGGGGCAGAAACTTTTTGGGAGTAGCAAGCATAGATGGCACGTCAGTGCCATCAGGATCATATTACTGCAGCCATCTATATTTAAACTAAGTAAGGGCAGTTTTAAATGTCTGGTGGTCTTTCCATGGAGACATTTCTTAGGAGGGACTTCCGGATATCATTGCTCCCAATCCGAGGGCAAGAAACTTTCTTACATACAAAAATCCCATAAGCTCCGTACAGAGGAGTGCCCATGTACCCTGCGTCTGCAGAGCTGCTTGTATTGGCAGTACTCGTAATGGAAAGCAGCTATGAATATCATACATGATTGCATCAATAACGAATAAGACAGCCTATTGTTGTCACCATGACATCATATTCTTAAAGAAATGCCTTTGTCCAAATGATAATTCTCACATAACCTCGAGCGGGCAGTAACAATCACTTACCAATTCATATAGAGGCATGGAAATCTACTGCAGTAAAATGTAGCGGTTGTTTCAAATACAAACATATATGTAAATGGACAGCATTGTGTCACACCAGTACCACTATATTCAGTGTCATAAAAGTGTATTTGGCAGCAAGTCTTGAAATAACCAGAAGGAGCATTTTACCACAGTCAAAAAGGTTTGAAGATAGGCATGTGCGTCCAACCCAGAAACTGCATTACATGTCAATCACGGATATTCTTTTGGCCGTATACCAGTTCATAGCTTATTTAACACAGCCAGGAATTCATTCATCCACCCCAGAGTACCCCTACTGTCGTATATCAGCACAGTTTCCAATTGTGCCAGCTGACTGAGCAGAATTACAGAATGACTTAAAATTTCAAATGTAGAAGAAACAAGATAAATGCCCTTAGTGAAATATTCATTTTTCTACTCAAAAGAGAGGTATGCTCCCAAGAATTTTGGTTTTGGTCGTCACGGGACATCACTACAATAAGCAATACCAACATTCTCAAAATCAGTTTACTCGCAGGTCAAGTTCTGTGCAGTCATACCAATGTGACCTCCACAATTTTTTTCTCCCATGTTTGTAATCAATGTTATGCTGCTGGTGATCCCTACGTTTAACAATATGCATCCGATGCATGCCTCATGCTGCAAATTAGGTAAAATTTCAATTGTTTGTGATTGCTGGTATGTTTGATTTATTAACTGTGCACATTGTTCTTCGTAATTGTGACACGATGTTGGTGTCTAGTAGTTATGTGCTCACATGCCCAAATTTTATTCAACCTGGTCAGAATATCGTTCAATTGATATTACCCTCAATTTAACAAAAAGGTAATTTTTCATTATTACTAATAAACGCTTCAATTGTCCTTGAACTATCTTTGTCAAGCTCCATCCTTATGTAGTCAAGTGTGACTTCAAAATTACAAATACGATCGATAGAAGGATGGATTAATGGACACTCAGACAGACAGACAGACAGACAGACAGAAAGATAGTTAGATAGATAGATAGATAGATAGATAGATAGATAGATAGATAGATAGATAGATAGATAGATAGATGGATAGATAGTTCGCAACCATTGGCTGAAACTACATAAAAATTATAAAATATCATGTATTTAAAACATTAGTTGAAGGTACTTGTAACTAGAAAATATAAAATATCAAGTATTTAACACAATAATAGAGACGTAAAATTTTTGTGGCGGAAGTCTGTATCACAGCCTGTCCATCTCGTGTTGGCAATGATCATAGAGTCATTTATCTTGGCAGTTATTAATGCACCAAGGAATGGGGCTGTTTTTATACCTGTTAGTCTTGCACTTTGTTACCTCATTATCTTTTCTGTTTCTAGTGTTAAACTGGACCATTGTTTTATCCAGCAGCAATCTATGCAATCTGTGGGCAGGTATTGCTATTGCTTGGAAGAATGATTGACGCATTTGTTCTTGTCAGAGTAATAGTGTTTCTAGATTGAGTAGAGCTGAGGCTACCTTGTATGATTCACAAGGGGGGGGGGTGATTTTTTAGGGCACGGGACTGGACAGATTCAAACGTATCTAACAGATGTTTAGGAAGGCTGCTCGACCAAACAAGGCAAGCATATTCAGAGACTGGTCTTACCAAGGTTTTGTATACTCTTGGTCTTTTAGAGTGAGTCCAGCATACTTTAACTGTCTCAGTTAGAATAATCAGTTGGATGCGTTCGCATTTGTATGCCGTACATGGGCATCATACTTCAAATAACTACTAATAATGACACCGAGAGTTTAGTTTGCGTCTCTTGTTTAATCTCTGTTCCATCCATGACGAGTGGGGACATCCGGGTCTTTTCCAAAAGAGATGATGAGTTCTTTTGTTTTTGTGGCGTTTCGTCCAAGATCAATTTTTTAGACCAGTTACGGACATCATCTGTGCCATCAGGCATTATTGATGGTTGGCCTTGTGTGACAATTTCGATGAAGGAAGTATCATCCATGAACTTAACATTTGGAACAGCCGTTTTGATATCGCCGACCAAATGAATTAATAGGTCAGGACCACTCAAAGTACCTTGGGGTATGCCATCATTTGTGAGTGCCTAGTCAGACTTGATATTTCTTAATTTAACCCTTTGTTAACGTTCAGCTAAGAAGCTATGGTACCACTTTGTGGTGATGGGGTGGCCTCCATGTTTATCATTTTTAACAGCTTGCAGTGATTTATGTTCTCAAATGCTTTACTGAAGTCAATCAGCAGTCAGCAATCGCTTTTGCTGTCATCTACTGCCTTATATATTGGGTGCAAAGTGTCCAAAAGGCATGAGTTGCGGAGCATCCACTCATTTCCCCACACTGACAGGGATCCACATTTGGGCATGTGTTCCGCAGATGTTGGACTGGGTGTTTCTCTAGCAGGTTGGCCAGGATGGGCGTCAAGTCATTTTTTTTGTTGCGCACAGGCTTACATGATGATGGTACATATTTAGCTGTTGTAGAATGTACAAATGGGTTTAGCAGTGAGACCCGATACGTCTTTCAGTAACCAATTTGGGATGTTGTTAGGGCCAACATCAGATTGTTTAATATCGTCAAGTTGTTTTTCAACCTCGTTTACAGATATGATGAATTTGTCTGGTACAGGATTATTGTTTGGAGGGGTTGGCTCTTATGGTTCTAGATCCTGAAAGGCTAAGATGATTTTATTCTACATTCCGTGTACAAGTTGATAGTAATCACTGTCACATGTGTTATTTGCTAGGTTCTAAGGACTATCACCTTTTTATTTGTCTTCAATCCTATGAAATAATTAAAAGTTTTCCACCACTGTTTATTATCAGTTTTGCACATCTGATCTACTGAAATTCTGTAAAATTCCACTTTCAATAATTTTGCTTTCGAATTCACCAGGTTCCTGGGTTGATTCTATAATTTTATGTCACTGCAACACCTTGCTGCTTGTCTTCTGGCTATGAGTTTTTCGGAATTCTGGGGTTACGCCTGGTTTGTCTTTTGGTCGTAACGCTTTTTCTTTTACTGGAACAAAACGATTCGCAATATTTGAAATTGATTTATTGAGGAACACAAGTTGTAGTTCCTATGTTGGTAGTTGGTACAGATATTCCCATTTGCTTTTTTTTGAACCTCAAACTTTCATTTTCTGACTCTATGTCGCATGTCTTGACTTGGAGGTAAGTAGAATTTGCTCAGATTGATAAGGATTTTGTCTAAAATATTGTCCCCACGGGTTGGAACTTTTTTGGCTCAGGTGAAAACCGTTCAAGAGGCACTGGTATTTCAGTTAATTTAAGTCTCCTTTAAGGACGATTCCTGCATCTGAGTGTTTCTGTAAAATGTTCTCTAAGTAAGTCAAATATGGATGTCATAGTGCCGCTCTTAGCATCTGGTAATTTATGGCACCAATGATAATAACTGACACATTCCTCGGGAGACAATGCGGTTAGAGAGTTACCCATTTTGTTTCAATATAAGGGTTGCTAAGAGAATTTTTAAATGGGATTTTCAGTTGAAGAAGAGGACTATTCCGCCCCCTCTCTTATCTCTTCTTGATTTTCGGGTGGTATTTCGACAGGTGCATAGGTTCGGTTGGATTGTCAGAGGTTAGCCATGTTTCAGTTATAACAGCTGCATCAATTGAGTTTTGATCACGTGCACACTGAAGATCATCTATCTTTGACATCATTGAGCGTACATTGGAGTTTACGATCATCTTGATGTCCCAAAATGATGAACTTACAGCTGTTTTAGTCACTCAGTTACTTTGGTTTACTTGGTTCACAGAGGTAATCATGTACTTGTATGTAAACGCTGGTGGGTACTGCCTTGGACAGGAATCCCCCTTTCCCCACCATAATAACCTCTGTGTCTGAAATTAACCAGATTACGTAGTCTTTGTTTTACTTCCACCAGTATTGTCCCTCTGAAATACATGTTGTATAGCTCTCTTCGTGAATGGGAAATACCAGACTGGTCGCTTGATCGCACAGCAGGAACAAAGCACATTGTGACATATAGCAAGAGCCCCCCAAAAATGAAGCACCAGTACCGGTAATAAAAATCCACAATTTTCTCATTTGAAACAGCCCCTTTCCTGTCAATTTGTTAAATCTAGTATATCCAGGGATGTTCATAAGCATCATAGTAAAGAACAGTAGGTGACTGATGAGAATATCCTTCCAATAGGCACCATTGACAGGAGTGGAGAACACCATGCTGGCTGCCAGTTAGAAGCAAAAACGAAGGAATAATATGGAATTTTAATGTCAAGTGCTAGCATTAAAATTGATTTGCTATTTACAGATAATTAAATATTTTGCCAGACATGTTAATTAAAACATATGACATGGGAGATTTTCTAAGTAAAGCATCCAACTTTATATATAGAAATGTCCCTATATTTGTAGTTCCCAATGCTACAAATATTAATGGTGAGGTTTTACAAACTTCCTACCTGAATTACTTTAGTTGAGTTAAGGTGGCTACAAATTCTTTCAAAGTATAACTTTTTTTAATTATCGTATGCTAATTAATTAAAACATATGACATGGGAGATTTTCTAAGTAAAGCATCCAACTTTATATATAGAAATGTCCCTATATTTGTAGTTCCCAATGCTACAAATTTTAATGGTGAGGTTTTACAAACTTCCTACCTGAATTACTTTGGTTGAGTTAAGGTCGCTACAAATTCTTTCAAAGTATAACTTTTTTAAATTATTGTATGCTAATTACTCAAATATCGGTAATAAAGGAGACGGTAGGATGCAGTGGTCTAATTCACCATTATTTGCAGCTGAAGCCATGGTGTTTTTCCCTAATGCATAATTGGCTGTCGACCTGGCCATATTTCTGCTTGCATTCTTTACAAGTTGTTTTGCCTCGTTCCCTCCACCTTAACATGTATTGGTTGATTGCAACAACATTTAGAACCTGACATTTCTTTACTGATTTATTCACAGGCCATAGTATTTTTTACGTCTTACCTTAGCTCGTTTACTGTTAACCCACTATTTAAATGCCTCGAATGCTTTGAAATAATCTGCACATACCATACCTAAGACTACTGATGATTCCGTAAAACCACTTGAATGCTCTTAGGCGTTCGTCACGTACTATACTTAAATATATATTTTATGCATTTCAGTTCTTTTCAAAATTTACATGAGGTTTTAAGCTAAATATGCTTTTAAGCAATCGTCACAAACTATACACCTTACAGTTTGTACCTACTATAGTTATGTTCATCGTCGACGTACAGCCTCCACTTGACTTATGTTTCATTCTTTGTATACCAACGTAGAATAAAGGTTTGTTTTGTCTGGTCTTTTTTTTTTAAATCTTAAACCTTATTTCAGGTATATACTGCATCTTGATATAGAACTGCTTTTTTTCTTATACAACGCTGTTACTATTCAGATAAACCTTTTTGTAATATCTGAAATGCATTCAACATATCTTTGTAGCTTGTATATTGTTTCTAAAATTAGAAGTCTAAGGTAGGGTATTGCTGATGCAAACTTTGTTCTTGGTTTTATTTGTGTTGACTTCTTAGGAAATCAATGTTCCGGTAACGTGATGCCAGCACAATCTTTTCATCTGTGTGCATATTCCTTTATTCAGATATCTGGCATATAACAAAGACTTACAGGCACACAAATCAGTGCAATACACTACAAAAGAAAGCAATCAAAAGTTACAAAATATTGTAGTCATAAGTATATAATACAAGAAATGTTTGTTTTCAAATAGAATACCCGTAAAAATGCATGATGGGCAAATACCCCCCCCCCCCAATTAAATACAACCGTGATTGTGTCAATTACCACACTATTGCAATATATACAATACGAAGAGAATGTTGCATTTACTCAAAGGCTTCAGGACAAAAACACAAAGACACGATCACACGTATATACACATACAGCACCAGGAAAACAGCACAACAATTCATATTTTTTGTACTTGTTAAAATCACTTTTCATGAAGTACTGTACCTACTGCAATAAAAATAATGAAATATCTTGATTTTTTTTCCATATTAACTTGATTGGATTTATTTTCAAATTGTCAAACTATCCTTTACGAGGATGCTCACAAATTGAGGACAATCTTTTGGACAGATTTGTGGCAAAATAGGATCAAACATGCTTGGTGAATGTTTAGAACCTGTATGTAATCGGTGATGTTCATATTTAGTTGTGACATTAGGGTAGATTCGAAATTGGACTGGATTTGGAAAGAAATCTTGATAAGTAATGGTCGTTAATTATTTGTATCAGCATGGCCTAATTTGTGTGACACTTTGCATGTGTCACACTTCCATAATGTGTATGCTGATCTATTATAATTTTGTCCTGGTCTATCAAGTCGATGTCTTTGTACATGATGCGCGTGGCATACTACATTTTTGGAATTCTAACTTATTACCCTAATAATTGACTTATTAGATGATTTGTGGGATTATATGCTTTCTTGAACATTAAATGTCCTTTCAAAAATACTTCTGGAAACCAACTTGAAACGTGACTGCTATCCTTACAAAGTTTGACTATTGTAATGCATTTTTGACTACGTTTTAATGATTTGAGGCCTAATGTCACTTGCTTCTGGCTGATGTTTAACATTTGAACCAATGTACTTACTATATTTGGAAATTCAAACACTTTTCTTTTTGAAATAAATTTAGTTTATCTCCTTTAAAACAACATCATGTCTTTAACTACATGCCTAAAGCACATCGAATTATATAATCATGTTGTTTTTTATTCTTATTGATGGTCATTTTAGGCCTAGAGGGCTTTTCTGATGGATTGATGTTGGTGTTGGTGTCGCTTTGTGGACTTATATGGATGATGATCATTGTTGAGATGGTGGTTGCAAGTAGTACCTTTTTAAATACTGAATTTTATTGACATTTTCAACAAGTTAAGAACCTTCACTTACAAATTCTTTGATGTGCTGCAAATTTTGGTCCCTTTTCATAAATTGTATGGTCCTGTATGTGCATGAATGATACAACTGTTCAAGCCAATTTACTGAAATAGGCCTATAATTTCAAACAAAACTTTTTGCATTCTGTCATGTGAAAACTAGATAAGGTTTTTCCCCCCTATGGACCTTTGCACTTACGTTTTGGTCTCTTTTGGGTAAAAACGAACTATAAATTTATATGTTTCAGCTATACATACCAAGGAACATAGCCTTTGGTCGGAATTGACTTGGATTTGATTCTTAGGACTACGGTTTGGATATGGTAATGACACTGTCTAATGTGGAATACAATGCCAGCTATACTTTTAGTCTTGATGATTTCGTACTTGGCAAGACAGGGCTGAAATTAAATATCAGGATCACTACATGGCTGAAGTATATGTCTTATTTCCCAATATTAACTAGAACTCAGCTGAACTCATGACTTTTGCAAATTGGCGAAGGTCATTAAATAGTGACAAGAAAAACACATCAGCATTTTACTATCAACCATAAAAAACCTGCACCATGCTGCGGAAATTATACAATGCATACCCTTTCCTGACTTGGGTTTGACATGGTATGCCTGCCACTTTTGTGACTTGTTAGTCAGCTGACCTGACAGCAGAAAAAAAATAGACGCACATAATTTGTTGTGACATTTATGAATCAGTAATGAAACTTTTCTCCCAAAAACAAAGAGGCTTAACCACCCTAAGTCAAACTGTATCACTTACACCCAAGACAAAAACAGACATAGTAGGCTTGCCACTGTTTGGTTCTCCGTAATATTTACAAATGTGGAACATTATATAAACACTTCACCTTTTCATAACTATCAGTCAGAGAAGACAGCCTACAGCGCAACATAGTCCATGAAGTATGCATTAACAGAAAATCATCACTCATTTTCTTAACTTCAAACCCAACAATGACAGAAAAGTTAAATAAGACAAAAGGCAGAGAACCAAGAATTACCAAAACGGAACATTCATTTTCCAATGCCAATGTCAAGAAAGAAATTTCAGTTCTGACCCGACAGGCAGTCACCAATACAAGGCAACAGCTGGTTTTAAAATGGTTCTCTCAAGCTTCAAAATATTCTTCATTAACTGCATACTTTTCCTAAAACATAGGCCCTATCACCCCAAACTAAAATTTATCACCCGCGCCAAAGACAAAAAGAGACACAATGGGCATGCCATTTTTGGTTCTCCTGCATTGCAACTCAGCCAGCTTAATTGACAGCAAGAAAAGAATTTAGGTTTGCATCGTTTTCGTGATAGTTATGAATCCGGAACAGTATAAAAGCACATCTCCATTCTGGCTATCAATTGAAGAAGACATCTCACATCGCAACATGGCCAATGAAGTATTTATCAAAAGGTTCAGGTAAACATAACTCATTTGAATAACTTACAATCCAGCAATGAGAGCAATATAAATTACAGCAAAAGACAGAGATTCGAGAAATACGAAAACATCAATTTCAACTGCCAATACCAACTGTGACATAACGTCTTGCAGTCATTGTACCATTTAGGATGACAAGGTCTGTCTTCCCATTTTCTGAGATCCCCTCCCAGGCCATGATGCTGTCACCTCCAAAGGCAACTGTGGGCTGCACACAGCACGCGGCATGTCTCTCCCCTGGTCTTCTCCAGGCCCAGATTCGTCCATAATTTCTGTGAAGGGCGAAGCGACATTCATCCGTGATTTAAACTTTGCCCCATCCTGCTTGTATTGTACGGATGTGCGGTCTTGCCCATTCTAATCTGGCTACTTTATGGCAAGTGGTTAGCATCTGCTTTTTAACCATGGCCCTCGACCTCCAGCCATCAGCATGTAATCTGTTGCATATCATCTCGGCAGAGACGTGCCTCTGATGAGGATAGGGTGTATACAACTGTTGCTGCAGGTCAGTAGCAGTGCCTGTCCTGCTTCTCAATGTCAAATTGACGACATACTGATCTTGTGTTCTGCTGGCCACCTTAGGCCGTCCTCGTCTTGGCAGTTCCCAAACAGCATTAGTTTGCCTGAATTTTTGTAGCAACTTATTGATGGTCTTGTGGTTTACACCCATGGCCCGCGCCACCGACCTCCAACTCTCTCTTGCTTCAATACAGCCTATGACTCTTGCCCTGTCCACTTCAGATAACCATGGCATGATGTCTTGACCACTGATGGACAAATCCATACCCGACCCTGGGCCACTGTGCTTTTATACCCATGCTTAGCCCAGTTTCTGTCCATATTACACAGGTGAAATTCACTAAAACAACGACCCACTGTGCCCAAACAAGGACAGGATGCCTCACTGAAACCATCTCATACAAAATAGCCTTTTTGCAAAGTGTGTTTTCTGACTCTGTCTCACATTTAGTATATGTGCAGTCAAACATGCACTTTGAATTTGCTGGGGTCGACACATGTTGTACCCTCGGGATTATTCTACAGATAAATGTCAATACTTGTCAGAAAACTACCCAATTATGAAACATATATCAAATTATAAAAGCGGAGACTTATTTTTTGGTTGAAATTATAATCACTACCCTAAATACAGTATATGGTTGCACCTTTCTTATCTGTAGGTATGTGCAATTGTCAAGTAGAATATTTACTGGTCACCACACTGCATAGAAACTCTATGTTATTACCATGCTGAATGCAAAATATCGTCACACCATTCTCATCCTTTGATATCCCTCCCAAGAAATAGATGCAAATAAGAGTCCATTAAAAACTGAGATGGCAGTTTATTTTTACTTTTAAATACACATGTCATGACAGTTGTGTCCGATCTACAATACAATTCATTACAGAAAAAATGGGCAGTCTTTTCAGAGACCACCCAAAAACAGGTTTGAAATAGTTACGTGGAGCAGGTGGACCCCATTTAGAGGTCACATGACATGCAAAAATCATATTTGACCAAGTGAATGCAGTTTTAAAAGGCAGGTAGTCTTTCCAAGGAGAGGTTTCCGAAGGAAGAGACTTCTGGATATTATTAGGCCAAAAACTTGAAGGGACTAGTAGGCGTAGATGACGTAACAGTGCAATTCGCGTTTATGGGACAGCAACTACCTTGATTTACTATAGAAATTGAAGCAGCGAATGGGCGACAGGTCTAGATCGGCCGCATTATTCTAAGATGCCGAGCTATTGTAGGGTGTCAGTGTGAAGTGCCAATGAATGGAAAATGCTTTCCCAGAAGATATTTGTCAAAGAAAGAAGTGGCGTGTTGCCTTCAGGAAGAAAGACCCAAATAAAGAAGGGTGTTCTGTGACATTATGTAGCAAGCATTTTAGACCAGAAGACTATCTTGAAATTCTAAATGGTGAGTACTTGTAGATTTTAACGATCATCAATTTCTTACTACTAATGCTTATGTAGTGGGTCATAAAAGTAGAGTAATGGGTTTTAATATCACTGTTTTTAGCCTTGAGTTAAGCCCGCAATGCTGTGTGCACTGTGGCTGTGGGCCTACACCATTTCAGTAACATTGATTATTTAGCAGTAGACAGCTGTGGTCGGTGACCCGCTGTGATTATGCAAGGTTTACTTTCGCCCATGTGTATATTCAAGGTACATCCATTAAACAGGACTGTAAAAGCAATACCAGCCAACTCTGTGTTGGGCATGCTAGCAATATGTGATTTGGGAAAGTTTTTTCTATACTTTGTTTCTCTTTAAGGGTTGCCCATTTGATCAGTTAGTTTCACATTCAGTATTACACTTGCTGGTGGTAGATCAACATTGGTAAAATCAAGTGACAACCAGAGGGAGGATTTTTTCTAGGAAGGATTAACATACACCATTTGATTACATTTTAATTTCACTGTTGAAATGATATGCAACACGGCACTTTTCGTCCACACATAAAGTATCAATTAAGATTAATTTAAACAAATGAACACACACTTTAGCACAAAAGGTCCCAGGATAAATATCAGCCTGTATGTGGCTTTATCTCTTTGTGTTGGAGAAGGCAGTTAATAAGTAAAAAGCACAAAACAGATGAACATAAAATAAACTTTATCTCCTTCTCTCTCCTACACAACGTATCAACAATGGCGAAAATTAATGACTCGCAAATTTTGACATTGGCGATGAAATAATATGAAAATTTTGACAACTGCCATATATATGTGTTTGTGCGATTTCGAAGCTTTAAATGCAGATAATTGACTCATGTAAAAGAATGATGAACTCACATTGTGTACATGAAAACAAAGTGTGAAAGTAAATATAAAACTTCAGCTTTTATATGCTATTTAGCATTACTTTCTGTTTGAGAACGCAGGGTTTGGGGTTAATATTATAAAAAGAAATAAAGTGACAGAAAAGAAATGTACTTTTTTTAACCTTTCAAACAAAATACATTGATGAGGTTTTGACACGAATGTTGCAGTGACATGAAACATGCCTACTTTCACACACTTGTATATGGAGAACAAGCTTTTGTGTTTTGTTTGTGAGTGTGTGAGTGTGTTTTATTAGGAGTACGTTTTGGATATTATATGACACTCTCTAATTCAGATTTGTGGATTTGGTATGAGGGAGACGCAAACATTGTATTTGATATTGTGTAAAGTTAAAGACAGTTAAACGAAATGAAGCAGAAAAACGTATTTTTAGATTTCCCGTGATTGCAAATTTGTTAGTTACAGTTATGAGTCAGAAAGATAGAAGTTATAATAAATAACATTTTTATGGGATATGTTATATATATTTCAGTAGAAATGGCATTGACTGTGAAACAACATATGTGCACAATGGACATATATATATATATATATATATATATATATATATATATATATATATATATATATATATATATATATATATATATATATATATATATAAGTATAAATACAAGGATACATTTATATATGAATGGCAAATTATATGATATTGTGGTGCACACTGGGTATTATTCCTGTGACAACGGCTGGGACAACACCCCTGTGACAGGGTCGATGTGATGAAGCGAGGACACATTCTCTTGAAAACTGGCCAGTGGTGACAACAGACCTATTGACCCTTTATTCTCTGCACTCCATTTTGGCAACGCACTCTTCTTACTAACACTACGTCGTCGCCCATCGCCGATCGCTGCAGGCAACGGTATAGCCAGATAAGGTAACTATTTATATATAAGAGATACTGTGACACATTATATGTATATTTCAGGCAGCACAACAATTGGTACCAGAAACCCAGTCGACAACATTGACGCGATTGATGGTACAGTTTTTAGCCTGAAAGATGTTTGTCACTTAGTTTGTGTGCATGTACATAGCTAGGACCTCGGTCATATTAATGTGCATAGCATATTAGAAGAGGTGTCTGGTATGGACCTGAGTCCGTTAGGACACACTTACAGAAAGTATCTCTTGGATTGATAATCAATAGGCACGTCTAGTAAGGACCTTAGTCTGACCTGACGTGGGTGATTTGAAATTAGGAGAAACTTGAAAATCAAGGCAGCCATTTTTTTCTTTTGTTTTGGTGATTCAAATTTGCAGCCAAATTGAACTTTTGGGTTTTTTGTTTTACTTATGGCGTTTCAATTTGAAGGGAAACTGTTTTGGCTTTTGATAATTTGTGGATTAATTTCCTAGTTTGTGAATTCTCGTTCATGTTTTTTTTTCTTTTCTTTTGGAATTCAAGGTTTCTTGTCTCAATTTTGTACAATAAAGGAGTTGTACAACACAAACGCTGTGTCAGCCCTGTATTGAAAGTTACTCCCTGGTCTACATGTTTGCATACCTCCATACATTTTTTCTTCTGCATAAACATTGTTATATGCCTTGTGTTATTGATGTTGTATATATGGGATATTGTTATTGTGTATCTTTACTGCTTGTATTTTTGCCTTACTATAATGACTGTATTTCTTGCTTAATTTGATTTCTGGGTCAAATATGCCTAATGTAGTTGGAAATACTTGCCCTGTAGTTTAGTTCTTTGGGGAATCAATTTCCCGCCATTTTTGCTACAGGTGGCCATTTTTTAAAATTTTTTCTGAAGTAAAGGAGATATAGGACCTATTAATATTCTGGATTGACAATCCTTAAATATGGCCCCTATTAATATTGTTACTGCTGATGCTCATGGATTCGGCACATTACCAGGGATTGGTTGTGCAAGAGTGAAAGCAATTCTGGAATTGCGTGAGGCATTGGAAAGTCAAGGACAGGTCTTGATTGATGATGAGCTTACTCAAGCGAATATCTTGTCTCAAGAGGCCTGGGACAATATGTTGGAGCGGGAACTTATTTGTTTTGTGGTGGGAGAGGAGCTAAGAGTGGAGCAGGAACAAGGGCAGGAGCCTCAAGCAATGCTCCACATGATGCAACAAATGCAGCTGAGTATGAAAGGTATGTTTGATTCAACAACAAGATGGATGAATTTGCCAAAACACAAAGTCACATGCAGGAACAGATTAATAGGTTGGAAAACCTGCATTCACCATGAGCATCCAACGCTTCACCTGTCTTAGCAAAAAGTTCATGTGTGACAGTCTCTACAGCCGCACAGATTGTTCAATCCTCTGCCCCTACAAGTGTTTTTGTGAGTGCATATCCAAATTCTTTGCTACGGCATCTGCAAATCGATCAACACAGACAGCAAATGTGTCAGTGCGTACCACGAGAATGAGTCTGCATTCAGGGTATGAATACACCAGAAACATGCTACTTAGTTTAGGTGATATGGCTCCACAAGGTTTTTATTCACGTGATGGAGGAGTAACTGGGTTGTCAGACATCAAACCACCACCCAACTTGACAAGGACAGCACCACTGAGTGTACAATCACAAATACAAAGGCCTGTAGCTAGCCATGCTTCTGGACAAATGATGACCTCAACCTCAAGCAGTTTGCCCGCAGATATGTCTACTTCTGGTGTGTCGCAAAATTATCGGTCAATACTGGTAAGAAATGGTCTGTGTAGTGGCGCATGGTTACCCTACATATCCTGGTGGTCCCAGCTTCCCCTTAGGTTTTGCTCCTGAATCTTGGGAAGGTTTGAATATGCCCCCTCCATGTTTCCAACCTCTTCCATAGCAACAGGTACCTGTATTCCCACCTGCATTGCAGATGGCTACACAGCCCCCTCCACCTTCAATGCAAGTGTCTGCACCTGAACCTCCAATGCACATTGTGCCACAAGCTCCACCACAGATGGTTGCTTCGGCAATGTCAAGAAATGCACAACCCGCTCGTGCTCATTTGTCTACGGCATCAAAAGTGGTGCATGGTGTTCGTCCCTTTTCACAAAATTTCTGACATGAGGACTATCCAGAGGATACTGCTCCTGATGATGATGAGGGTGATGATGACAGAGGCATGGGTCAAGATCAGCATGGGGGACCATCAACAAGAGGTCAGTGGCAGCAACAAGGTCATCTGCAAGAAAGACGGCCAGTAGCAGGACCAGCACCCCCAAAATTGGCAAGATATTATGGTAAGCAGGACTGGAGGGCTTATTTTCTTTTCGAGCACATGGCCAATCCCTATGGGTGGGATCAAACCGATAGGTTGTATAGACTTACTGAGTGTCTAAAAGGTAAGGCTTCAGACTTCTTTGGTAATTTAGAGCAGGCAATTAGGGAAGATGTTGACCATCTAACCCAAAAAATGGATGCACATTTTGGCAGCAGAGATCCTCCTGCCAGTCTCAGATGTCAGCTTTCATCTTTGAAGCAAAAGGCAGGGGAGACATTGGAAGTTTTTGCAGAAAGGGGGCAAAAATTGGCAGCTGACAGTTTCCCAGGAGTCCTCAGAGATGCAGGAGAGATTGGCAAAACCATGGCCATGGAAGTATTTCTGTGTGGTTCCACCCACCAAAGGGCTGCACTACAAGTACTCAAGAAAGAGCCACCAGACCTTGAAACAGCACTCCATCTCATAAAAATTCATGAGCAAGACTATGACATCATGATGGGACCAAAGAAGGCGGTGAAAGTGGTGTATTCCAAGGATGATGTAGATGAGTACTTAGTGCGGACTACAGGATCTCCAGGGAAAGGGGACAAGGGTAAGTCATTGAAAAAAAGAGTGGGAAACTGGATTCAGAAACCAGTATCAATGGCTGTTAAGACTGGCATGGAGGGAGTCCTTAAAAGCATGGCAACTATGTTCAAGAAGTTCCTGGACCAAAAACAAACCTAAAGAGGCTTCCAGGACTAGACTACAAATTATCACCCAGAACACATCTATAAATTTGCAGAAAGGAGTTGCTGGCAATTACTGTAGTTCTAGACATTTTGGCGCTTGTTTAATTTCGCACAAACTCATTTTTTTCTGAAATGACAGAATTTTCGCGCATTTTAGTTTCGCACAATCCAAAGCCAAACAATGTAGCGAAATACAATGCAACTTATATTCGCACAATTTAAATTCGCGCTTTAGGTGGTAGCGCGAAAAGCGCAAAATTAAATCAAGCGCGAAAATTTCTAGAACTACAGTATTAGATTCACCTGTCAGTTTAGGCATTATCTGTTGGGCTGAAAGTGTTTGGTTAGGACTGACCACTCTAGCTTAGGTTGGCTCATGCATTTCCGTCATATTGAGGGACAGTTAGTACACTGGCTGGAAGAAATTAGTCAGTATGACTTGGGTATTCCGTAGAAAGGACAGACTCCATCAGAATGCAGATTCCTGTCCAGGATTCCTGATGAAGTGAAGTTCTGTGATTGCTATAGGGCTGGAGTGGATCTTGACCTGCTTCCCTGTGGGGGTTGTAGTTATTTCACTAGGGCACATAAACAATAGAGCATGTTTTAGGAAGATGTAGATTATGTATTACCACTAGCTGTGAGAACTATTACACCAATTCGGTTGGTACAGGAGGAGAGTTCTGAGGATGAAGATAAAGAGTTGGGTAACTCTGATTCAGACTGGTTTGGAGGTTTTTCTTCACAAGAGTTCCATGATCATCAGAAGAATGATCCTGATTTAGGACCATTACTGGATTGGTTGGAAGCATCAGAAGAACCAACTGCTGATGTGCTACAATTACAAAGTCCAGCTACAAAACATCTTTGGTTGTGCAAGTCTCAACTGGAGAGTGGCGTTTTGTATTATAGATGGGAGGATGTGGTACCCAGTAAGTGTTTTGTTGTACCTACATCTCTAAGAGATGAAGTGTTGAGGCTGTGCCATGATGTCTGTCTCGCTGGTCATCTAGAACAGACCAAGACCACAGAAATTGCAAAAAAAGAGCTTTATCTGGTACAACATGGCTACAGACTGTAAGAACTATGTAGGATCCTGTGCCACATGCAGTGTACACAAGAAACCAAGATTTAGGCCAAGAGCTGGCCTTGGGAAGTATCATGCTGGAGCTCCCATGTAAAGGATACATAGAGACATCCTAGGTCCTTTCACCTCAAATTCATCAGGTATTGTATACATCCTAATGATTGTTGACCAGTTTACCAAGTGGTTTGAGTGTTATGCACTCCCTAAAAACAGACTGCAGAAGTGATTGTGGAGAAAAAAGTGAATGCGTTTGCGGCTTGCTTTGGCTGTCCTCTTTACATCAATTCTGATCAGAGGAAGGATGTGGATGGCAAGTTAATCCGAGCCGTATGTGATCTCCTAGAGATTACCAAAGCTAGAACTACTCCATATCGTCCCTGTGCAAACGGACAAGTTGAAAGATACAACCGTCTGCTCCTGCACATGGTCAGATATTGTGTAAAAAGAGCAGCCAAGGACTGGGACAAATATCTTCCACAGCTGGTGGCTGTGGTACGGTCTATGCTGAACCATAGTACTGGGTACAGAGCTAATCTAATGATGTTTAGTAGAGACGCCCTCAGTCCTCGAGACCTTACTTTCAGGTTGTACCACCAAGAGGGTGATCAGGATCCTCCAGGCTATGTAAAAGAGCTTTTTGAGATCTTGCAGAAAGTTCATCACAATGCTAGGAAACATCTCAAAATTGCACAGACCTGTCAGAGGAAGACTTATGACCAAAAGCTGTGTAACAAGAGCTATGAAATGGGTGATCTTCTTTACAGGTTAGAATCTGCCAGGAAACCAGGCCAGTCTAAGAAGTTGAGCAAGATGTGAAAGGACTTTTTTTGGTTACTACAATGTAGTCCCCTGTCCTTTACAAAATGGGTGCGTGTGTCATCATGACAGCTTGAAACCCTGCAATGATAGATTTATCCCTCTCTGGCTGAGGCATATGCAGCATGAATTGCTTGAATTATATGAGACAATTGCATTTGACATGGAAGAAAGTGATGAAGATTATCTAGGAGATGTCTTCAGGGATCTTTTCCAAGAAACGAGCAATGAACAATTGGATGACCACTTGTCTCAATCTGATTTAGTCACCAGCATGCCAATGCCAACTGCTGAAATTCAAGAGGCAACAATAGGGGATACCAGCAACCAAATCTCAATGTCTTTGGCAACCAATGTCCAACTGGCTTCCTCCTTAACAACAGAACCCCTGCCCCCCCCCCCCCCCCCCCCCCCCAAGATGTCCAGTCAGAACTTGTACCGACTTGTACTGGATGCAGAGTTGTCCCACCTGCCCATCTGCAGGACTACATGTAAATAGTTTTCAACAAACAATGACAAATAAAGGGTCCATCAGTTCAGAACCATCTGCAGTTTTTTGTTATCCCTGGTGAGTTTCCAGTGAGCATAATGTACTTAGTCTGTAGATTTATTAGTTTCGTGGTATTTGCTGATGAGCTCTGATACTGAGGTAAATCCTGAGGATTGGGTAGTGCTGGATGAGCTGAGTGAAAACACAGAAGAGGAGACAGGGAGGGATCAATGGATGGCCATCGACGAATGCATACCTGATCAACAGGATGACTCAACTGTTGAAAAGTCACCATCAGTGGGAACCCAGGTTGAAGATTTTACCATGATAGTGCTGTCCACAGGACCAGAACTGGGCACAGAAGTAATTATAGACAATTTGTTTCAACCAACTAAAAGTCAAGTGAAGAGATCTGTGGTGGAACAAGAAAACAAAATTTTGGTGTCTGTGGTGTGTCCCAAAAGCAAGAGGAGAGTCTTTCCCTGTCCAGTGTGTCAGGAAAGGTTTACTCATGTCAAGCGCCATGTTTTACGATTCCATCTTCCATGGCACATTTCCCCACAGAGTGCCTGCTGGTCTTGTGGCTTCCAGGGGGCAACTACTGCTGGAATGGGGAGCATTTTAAGCAGCATGACAGAGAGAGCAGACCAAACTTGGGGATGGACATATGGACTCCTGGGCCAAGCTAATTTACGGGTTCCTCGTCACCCTGTGCACCATATTGGGGCTAAAGGATGTTTATGCTCTCCTTAAACAGGCAAAGGAATTACCACCCTGGAGCTAAAGCCACAGAAGAGGAACAACTGTTGTCCAAGGAGTTTGCTAAAAGAAGTGGAACCTTTTGCCCAAGAGACCTCAGTGTCACCCATCCCAACTGTATTGCAGTAATCCTGCACTGGAGGGTTTGGCAGCCTTTCTGTATCTGTTAACGGAAGAGCAAAAGGAGGAGATGAGAACAGTGAAGAAAATGGCACCCAATCTCAGCATAACAGGGAGGAAAGGTAGACTTCTGCATGTTTGCCAGGTACACAAAGCTTTGACAGTTGTGGATGCTCATTGCCATCTTGGTGAGTTGCTCGATTGTTCTAATTGCACGGACCTTCAGCCTGCGCTTGAGGAGCTGATGTTTAGCCCTGAGGACCACATTGTGGAATATGTAGTGTCCAAGTAGTGCTTTGACAACCAGTGGAGGGCTGTGCGAGGGTTGGAAAGGCTTAGAACAGACAATTGGGTGTATTTTACCATTGGCTTACACCCCAGTTATTTCGACCGGTACACCGTGTGGTGTGATCTACTGATGATAGAGGAGTTGCTGGAGTGTCCTAAGGTGGTTGGTCTCGGAGAGTGTGGGTTAGATTTTTCAGCGCAGGATATTATGGACAAAACAAAGGAGATGCAACAAGTGCTGGAGCTACTGCTACCTTTGGCCATAAAATACCAGCTCCCCATAGTATTACACATGTGTGGTTCTGGGGCAACCCTTCCCTGCATCAAAATCCTTAAAAAACAGTTCCATCTTTCCACCCCATCCATGTTCACTGTTTCAGTGGCAATTCCCAAGATGCTCAACTACGGCTAGAATCATTTCCAACTGTAGTATTCGGAGTCACTTCCAAGATTAGTGGCCAGGAGCCAACTCTCACTGCCCTGACAGGGATTGCTCTTCAAAAACTAATCCTTGAGACTGATGCACCCTACTTAGTCCCACAACGCTGGAAGAAAAGTGCCCAATTTTCCAATGCTGGGATGGTAATAGAAGCAGCCAGAGTCATCGCCAGAGCAAAGAATATGTCACTGCCTACCATCTGTAAAGTTACACGTTGGCAAAGAGCTTCCTACATCTTGCACGGCTCCAGACAAACTGTTGATCATGACTGTAAATAGGAAGTCACCAATTGGTGATTTTCTCTGTATATATGTGTATAGAGCATTTCCTGATCAGACCTGCCTGATTAGCCATCAACTGCCATTGGCATATTGCATTGACCCCCAGACTGATCGGTCAGTGTTGAAATGATGGCAAATCTTTGCATGACTACTGTATTGCATGATTAATGATATGCATGCTAATATTTTGTATATAGATGTGCTGGTGGTTGAAGTTTATAGATGTGCAATAATGTACTACTCCTGTATCACACAAACAGCATTGGTGTAAAAAACATGCTAACCATATTTTACATTTTCTGATACCCTATACAGGTGGCTCTCAGCATGGTACCTGATACTTCCATCACTGGAGCTTTTGAACTGGAATTCCTTCTGCCTATCCACATATTTTGGTGAAATTCTAAATCTAAAATTTCTCCTGTCTGTCTACATTCTTTGGCTCAATATTGCATGCAATCTCTTAAAATATAATAGGGAGGAATGTGGTGCACACTGGGTTAATATTCCTGTGACAAGGGCTGGGACAACACCCCTGTGACAGCATCGATGTGATGAAGCACGGACACGTTCTCTTGAAGACTGGCCAGCGGATATGGTAATGACACTCTCTAATTTAGATTTGTGAATCTGGTATGAGGGAGACACAAACATTGTATTTGATATTGGGTGAAGCGGTGACAACAGACCTATTGACCTTTTACTCTCTGCACTCCATTCTTGGCAATGCACTCTTCTTATTCACACTACGTCGTCGCCAATCGCTGATCGCCGCAGGCAATGGTACAGCCAGGGAAGGTAACTATTTATATATAAAAGATACTGTGACACATTATATGTATATTTCAGGCAGCACAAGAATATCACTCATACAAATATATATAGAACAACAAATTATCAAGTTTCAATACGTATTAAAGCACGAGCCTTATTGTCCACATATACTAAATTATGTCCCAGGACACCAATAATTTATTAAATAACGAGCTTCCTACCCTGCTACTAAATAATAACCTAGGACACAATAATTTATTAGATAAAAATCCTTACTACCCTGGAAGCCTGCATATACAACTTATTCAAGTGTTTCTTGAGACTAGACATACAGTAATAAGATCCTTAGCTATGCACTGGAATATATTAATGAGAATACACACACACGCAGAGCCATATTACTGCACTTAGTAAAATGATATTCTGTTTAACTGTTTATTCCAGTATTGTATTTTTAGATCAAAGAAAACGCCTGAAAAACGAATGTAATGCCCTCCATTTTACAGTTCTCTACATGCACACCAGTTAGGAAGCGGGAGTTGAAAAAAGAATGGAGGATGCCTGTGGCCGTGACAGAGGAAGCAGTACCGCATACTGCAGAGATGGAGACCCTTAGTTGTGACCAGCCACATGGAGCAGAAGCAGAGGGCAGTCTACAGGTGCCGGCAACAGCAGGCTACAGCATAGAGCACTATGATGAGCAATGGTGAGGCTGTGCTATACTGGGCCTGCTAGAGTTCTACGGGCACTTTAAAAAATGATGGCCATGTTAGCCCTGCAGCTTTTGAACTGGGCTGCCAGTGTGCTGGACTGTCAATGGAGAACCACCTTTTCTTGACTCGATTGAAGTTAAGACAGACGAGGCAAGACCAGGACTGGGCATATCATTTTCAAATTTCTAGACGGTCTGTGGCTTTGGTGTTTTGCATGTGGGTGACATTTTTGTACCATCATCTGCAAGAAACAGACCTTTGGCTACCCCAGGAAGTGGTACAATCACACATGCCACGGCACTTTGGCAAGTTATTCTCTACCACAAAAGTCATCTTGGATGCTTCTGAGACCCCAATTCAGAAACCACAAAATGTCAATGACCAGAGTGCCACTTTCTCCACATACAAGAACAGGAACACCGACAAAACCATGATGGAATGTTCACCACATGCGGTTGTCACAGACTAGTGACACCTATGGAGGCTCTGTCAGTGCCAGGTAGATCAGTGAGCAATCCATCCTTCTGCCAGATGGCATGTTTGAGAGGGGAGACAGCATCATGGCTGACAGAGGATTATGGTCCAGGAATTGTTTGCGCTAAAGGATGTTTAGGTCAACACACCCATCATTCTTAAAGGCAAATCACAGAACGACCCAGGGACAGTATTAAAGGACAGGCGCATTGTGTCCAAATGCCTTCATGAAGAATGAGTGATTACGCTGGCCAATCCGTTTAAGATTTTAAAGAAGGAGCTACCAGGGCAAAAAGGTTCATCTGGGAGGGTGCATCGTGCATGTACGCTTTATGCTGACTAACCTCAGGAATGCAATAGTCCGCAAATAGGCATAAGGTATGTACCAACAAACAATCATGAAAAAGTAGGTTATACCTACTGTGTACAATGTACAAAAATGGTACTCAAAGACAGGTGAATGGTCAACTGCCATATAACATTATGATATCATAGTCTATTTATTCACCAAATAGTAGATTTTGCATGCATGTCACATATAGAAATGAATGCCATTTGTTAGTCTGAGGGTTCACCAAAATCAGCACCTACTTTTATCACTGTTCCAATAAAATGCATAAGGAATGTACAAACAAATAATCTCAATAAAATATCAATTGGATTGGCCATATACTGTATACAATTAAAAAATCATACTTGTAGGAAATGAAGGTTTAAATGTCATATGAAATCACAATATCACCGTCACTGTATTCACTAAGTAAAACATTTTGCTTGTGAGGCATATTACATTTAAATAACGGTAATATTGTAGTCTCGGGTCCTCAAAATGGGCAATAGATTTATTTATATTACTATGAGAAAAATGAACACCTAAAAATATCATTGGTCCACTTCACAAGATAGAATCCCAACCACTCTATGTATACACGTTAATCAAAATTGATCCAGGACCAGAAATATATATACTTTTTTCACAAAGAAATATGTGTGCCTCATGATATATGATTGGATATTCATGAAAACCTGCATGTTAATCATAAAGTATATGAATAGAGCACCAGATGTATACATCATCTGTGGCTGGACATTCATGAAAAGCTGCATGAATATATATATACATGTATATGTACGCATATCAATTCCACTGTTTATGAAAAACAGCAGCAATATGTATTAATCATGATACATGACGTGACATCAATAAAGTATATCTTAATGTCATTGTTCTTTTAGTGCTGCAACTTGTTTATGCAGCCTATTATATAAGAAAAGACTGCACATGCATGTTCATATGATGAAAGAGATAGTTCTAAATTTACTGGCAATATATAGTGCATGTAGTAATGAAGGGAGAACAGACTCAACTTGGGGAATATGCCGTCGTGAAAATATATAGTATCAAGTAGCACCTTTGCCACATGGAGGTCCACAAAAGTGTAAACAATGAACATGCAGTACCTTCGTCCACTAAAAGCCAGCTGTCCTTGTACTTGATCATTTTTCTTGTTCTGTTTCCAGGTATACACGGCCAATTGAAGATGTTAGAAATGCAAAATTCTTTTTTTTGGGGGGGGGGGGGGGGTCTTCTCATATCTGCCATTAAATGGGCATTTCACTTTAACAATCCCATCTTGGTCTATGATGCCCTCAGGTGTAGATGCCTGGACTAGGAAGTCACGGTACACAAACAGACCTGCTTCACGAACTTGGGTGTCATAGACCGAACTGAACTACTGTGTGGCAACCTTCTCAAAAACCTTTCCATGAACTGTTGCCTTGGAACTGAAGTTCCGTAGGTCGTACAGGGACTGGCAAAGTTTCTCAATTGTTTTTTTTTTCTTTCTTTTTGTCACTCATGTGGGTGATTTTTTAAATTGAGAATCTGTGATGCGCCATTCACGCCCCTCGAACTAATTTTCACTCTTTGACTGTGTGTTTGTAGATTTTTCAGTCCTTTTGACCTCCTCCTCATCAAATTGTAAGTACGGTGTATCAACACTCTTGTGAGACAAAGTCATAGTAGTGTTGATCTTTGTGAAGCACCAATGGACTGTATGCATTAGAATTCTAAACTTTAGAAGAAAACATGTGAGACTTTCATTCATGGATGATCATGTATTGATGTGTATTTATATAAAGATATCGCATGTTTTGAACATTCAAACCTAAATCCTGGTGATATTTGCATATATAGCATATGTGAGAGCCTTTCTTAGTCAACTGCATGTTATGATAGTGTTTGTAAGTAATAATAAATAACATACCTCATTTGCTGCATTGACCCAGTATTCTTCATATGGTTTCAACAGATAATCATGGTCCTTCGTCGCAGTCTGTAAGTCATCCTTTTGGACTCCATACTTAATTGTCATATTGGCACCTGATTCAGGACTGCAATTTAAAAGTATTTCTGCCTGTTTCACTGTGACCAGCTACATGTCGATATTTGTCAGGCCAGGGGCCGTATTCACGAAAACCGACTTAAGCTTAAGTGCAACTTTCCACCTCAGGTCCGAAAATCGAACTCACCAAAAACACCTCGAAATCGGTATTCTCGAAGCGACCTTAAGTCGAACTTTGCTAAGTCGAAAATGTGAGCGCCATTTAGTGCGAGACTGTTGTTTGAGACATCTTTGTTGAGGTTTGTTAAGTTTCTCTTTGTATTAAATCTGTCGGTCAGATCGCAAACTATTTTAGCGCCATTTCTTGGGAACTTTATGAACAATAAGTGTAAATAAAGATCGTCTGCTAACCACATGATTCGGGCGCGAAATAAACATTGCGATTGACTTGCGGGCATGGAGGGGAAGAAGCGAGGAAGAAACTAGTCCATAGACGAGCAATCCAGGCTCTTAATGCAGTGGAAATTCGCTTTGAATGATGCAATAATTATGATTCAATATTGGTAGGCATAATCACGAATGTTAGGTGTAGACTTATTCTTTATAAAAGTAGTTTCATTATATTCCTGTGATGTGTGCCACATTTTTAAGTAGGCCTATTAACAGAGGAGCATCATATTCGCTTTATTCCTTAACACTTCAGCTCGGGATATTTGTAATTGGAAATGCAAACATGGTGCCGCCAGCTAGCAGAATGACTTGTCCGGGGATTAATGGCACCGAAACATGTCTTCCGCGCTGATGACCCAATTTTAAAAAGGCTAATATTGCCTAAAACTTTCTTCTAAATTTCAACTTTTATAAGTATGATATGTTCAGTTTTCAGGTGAAACAGTGGAAGTTTGTTTTTGACCAATTGTTAAAATTTGTCGGTCTGGATATGTTCTATAACATGCAAATTTTGAATTAAATTAAAGATAAATATCTTGAAAGGTTGCAATGTTTGTTTGTTGTCAAATTGTGTGGGTGTTTTATGCTTGTGCAATATTGTTTGCTTTCTCCCAGGCTTTCTGGCGGCGCCTGTTGTGAACTTGTGGATGTATAGGCTTGCCCACCATTAATTAATCGTTCCTTACAAAGATTCTCGGGGCATAAAGTACATGCTCTCAAGTCCCTTGGCCTAATAATTGGGCTGTCTTTCTCACGCTATTCACATATGTTTAATGTATGTGTTCTCTCTGTCCTTCTCTCTCTCTCCTTCTTTCTTTCATTCTCTCCTTTCTTTCCTTATTTCTCTCTTTATTGCTTTATGAATACAGTACATTCCTGTTGATTAGGCCTACTATGTAAGTCAAAGGGGATTGCGATGGCAATTCACCTTTTTTACATCTTCAAAACCATCAGAAACAGCCATTTCAAACTTGGTACGTATGTACCTCGTAGCGTTCTAGTAGCAATATTTATACAACGACGATGTTTGGTTTTTTCAGGGTTTTTTTTTGCGAGGGGATCATTTTTTGGGGAAATTATAGTACTCTCTTAAACCATTTATCACATTGCTTTTAAATTGAACACCGACACTTCTCCGTTTGAATGTAATGCTATTGCATTAGGCCCCTACGTGGGTGACCTTAACTTCATCCGCTAGGTCACAAGTCGACCTGCATGCTTTTTATTTTTTCACTTGCTAGACATTTTATGTTAACTTATTTTTATGTATTGTTGATTACAAATTCTCTCAGAGGGCTGGGTTCTAGCAGGTGACTTTATCAGAAAAATCAACAGGGAAAGGGGGGGGGTCACAATACATCTATATCCATTTATATGCTCACATCTGGCTGTGGTCGTAAAGGTATGGGGGTCATAAGAGCACGGAACGTTTATTCAAATTTCATGACTTCCCATCCTCCCATCCCACCCCCAAACAAAAATAATGGTCATCCCCCACATGCATTCATATATGAAAAAACAAAAGCTACAAATTCGATAATACCCGTTATTTTGATTGTCCAACGCAGCGGAAAATTTAAATATTTTCATTTTAAGAGGGAAATAAGAAATAAAATATTTATATCATATGTATATATTTTTTTTTAATCCAACACAGGACCTAAAATTTTGTATACACATTTTCATGACTAGAAGGGAAGAACAATCTTATTGGACAGGTTAGTGGGCTGTAATTCTTATTTTCTACCTGGTCATTATGGAAAAATGATAACGAAACATTCGTGATCTCCTCTGCCCTGCTCTTGTTAGCGGAAGACGCGTAATAGAAAAAGACATATTTAAAAAAATTATGAATTTTTAGTTAAAACGAGTACGTGTGAGTAATTTTTATATGTAAAATATTGTAAAAGATTATTATCACACTACAGGACGAAGTCGCCTGTCATTAGAGGGAAAAAAAATCCACGGTTTCAAAATCTTAAAAGGTGCGGGGAAAAAAGGTAGGCCTACATCTTACATTATCTTATAAAAAGTCATACTTTGCGATTTCAACCAAATAATTATATTATTATAATCATAATTTAGATACTGTAAAAAATAAAAATCCAACAACTGGGAAATATATGATTGTAATCTTTACATATATGAATGAAATCGATAACCAATTTGATCATAATCATTAAAGTTACCAAGAGATGACAGCAGCATATGGCAGCGGGAACATTTTCGTGAGAGGTGGGGTGGAGCGTGGGTGGGGGTGGGGTTGGGGGGTTGGGGAGCAATTGCTCCGAAAATAAAAGTTTAAACAAAATCCTAGCAAACCTATCTGCCTCCTTATTATATAATCAATGTCAAATTTAATCTTTAATTTCACATTTACTGCATATTTTGGATACTGATACGTTGAATCGAAAAATGTGTTTTGTGAATGTGCACAGAGAGTGACTCTCGTGTTGATCCATTCTGCAATCGAGGTGTGTCGCAACAGCAGCTCGTTTTAAGGCAAAACAGACTTCACTCGTGCGTGTGCTCAGTGACTGGATTTACAGAAGGAATCTTTTTGAATGAGGTCATCATATTATCATTTACATATTACATTAATTTTTTGTGTGATCAGGGAGAAGGAGTTTGCCATCAACGCACCTGACAACTGGAAGAAATCCAACTTAATAGTGTTGGCTTCATCACCGGTTGGAAAGTCTATTTGATGGGTTTCCATCATAGGTGCCAAAAATTTGTCACTGTCCGGGAAGTAGAACTTTGGGAAAATGTGGAGGACCTCGCCGACAAGGCACTGGGAAGATCCTGATGCGAAATACCTCAGGGGCACTAAAATTTGAAATAGAGGGGGCAGGGCATTTGATCTTTTCGTTTGATGTCCCAAGGCATTCTCGATTTCGCCGGCAATATGTAGAATGGTTTCCGATATGAACCGGTAGAACTGCCGGATGACCTCAGGCCGTTGCATTTCCAGCGGGTGTGTTCTATCTAGGCCTACATCATCTACGAGTGGTTATTCCACCGTAATATAAGTCCTAGCAGTCGACGACTCCAGCGTCTGTGAAGTCCTAGCACGGCCGCCATTTTGTGTCCTCGAAATTCGACTTAAGCAAGGTACAAATCGGACTTGAAAATTGAACTCAACAAACTCGACTTAAGGTGAAAATCGATTCTTTATTTTTTCGTGAATACCAACAAAACTGAACTTAAGTACAATTCTAAAGTTAAGGTGGTTTTTTGAACTTAAGTCCAAAATTATTTCTTTCTGAATACGGCCCCAGGGATCTCTGACCCAAACACTAGGTTCACTGTGTGAAGCTTCCAAGTCTCCAGCTTTCTTAGGTGAACCTGTAATGGCAGAATGGCTCTGTAAATTTGTATGATAGAATCGTACCCAATAAAGGATATTTGCAGCATTTCTTATTTTGTTTATGTCATATTCGTGAATACAAATTAATCCAATCATTCATATATATATATATATATATATATATATATATATATATATATATATATATATATATGTATATATATATATGTATGTATGTATGTATATATGTATATATGTATATATATATATATATATGCATGTGTGTGTGTGCCTTTAGTTGTCCCTGTTTCAAACTTTGTTTAACAATATTGGTACATGTAAATGCCGTTGACGTGGTACTGGATACTAGCTTGAATATATATATATATATATATATATATATATAAAACACTATACCCCCCCCCCCAAAAAAAGGAAACAAACAAAACAAAAACAAAAGGAAAATTACCATCCCAACCACACATTTGTGTATGGAAAGTCTGAAGTTTTTTCTATGCAGTTTTTTTTTTTTTTTTAATGGCAGTAGGTGGTCATCACGCAGTAAAACTCTAACATGAAGAGAAGTGCCGCTGCATGCTTGCACATGGACCCTTCCCAACAGTATATTTACAATGGCTGGTCATGATCTCTCCATGGGCATCCACCTGTGCCTTTACACTCTGTCACCTACAAAAGAGTTTTTCACAAACTAAACCATTGTGTACAAAATGATTTCTATCGGTCAGTAAATTTAACTTTGAAATGCCCATTAATACACTCAGGAAATACGCAAATGTCTGTATGTTAGCTCTTAGTGGTATTATTCAATATATATCCAACCTGGAGTTTATAGGAAAATAAAGAAGTTATAAAATATTGTAATTTTTGTTGCCAATGCTCACTGGACAGGCAAATTGGTACCACCTACCAGGCCCGTTACACACAAAAATATCATGAGCTTGTCACAGAGGTGTACCCATTCCTTGTGTCTGTATATCTGCTCGTGTTGGCTGTACTAGTAATAGCAGGCAGCCATGCATATCATACATGTAGGCATCTATAAGGGGAGCTTTTGTTGTCACCATGATATCATACTCTTGAAGAAATTCCTTTGTCCGATTGATAATTTGCACACTACTTTAGGAGTGTCATAACAAGAACTTGCCAATTTATATTAAGGTTAGGAAATTTATTGACGTAATATGTATCAGTTGTTTCCAATGCAGACCTGTATATAAGGGATTGCAATGTCTTATACCAGTGTCACTACGTTTAGTGCATCAAAAGTGTATAAGGCAGCAAGTTTTAATGTTATGAGAAGGGGTATTTTATGGCAGTCAAATAGGTTTCAACATAGACATGTGTCTCTGATCCACATACTGTATTGCATGTCAATTATGCTGATTCTTTGGGCCTCAATTATCTATCCAGGAGTACCCTTGCTGTCGTTAATTAGCACCCTGTTCAAGTGTCCCTGATCTTTATGCAGAATGGCTGAATGACTTCAAATTTCACTCTCCACACAAATATCATTTCCAGCTGTAGAAGAAGTACAATTAATGCATCCAGCGGAATCTTCGTTGTCAGATACGAAAGAGCAGAATGTTTTCAAGAATTTTGGTTTTACTCTGAATGGGACACCACTTAGTTATTTTCCCTAAAGTCAATGTTTGCCTTTTCAATAATAGCCGACATATTAACTGTATGATATCATGTTGAATTTGTGCCCAAATACGGTGTGGATTGTCAAGGAAATCCTCTCGTCATTCCATTTCTCCCAACAAAATATTGATTTGGGGGAGATCTATTCTACACAGTGCAAAAATTAAAAAAACTGCTGATAATATATGATGTAGAAAGCCTAGCTACATGGTGAATAATTCCGGATCTCTGTCATGCTTCTGTATAAAATACTAGTATACTACTAACTAAAAGGATAAAACGAAACAACTTAAAACCCTGACTCTTCTCAATTCTTCTGCAAAGATGTATAAATAGACCATTGTAAATAAAGAAGTCAATCAATCAATACTGAGGCAAGTCTATGCAACTATACAAAGCAGCAAACGAACACAAAAATGAGCAAATCTGATCTCTACTTCTGTATAATACCTACATGGGACCAGGCAGCAGGCTAGGAGCTGTCAGTGCACCATGACTGAGACTCGTATTCTAGCTGGTCTGTTTTTCTTGAGGTTGTGTCAGTCTGCTGAGTTTATCAGTCCTAAGGGAACCAGCCAGCCTCTGGACTTCTATGCGCAAAATGCCTGAGTGTACCCTCTGTTAAAAATAGACTACTTGTCCAGACCCAGCCTGTTTTCATAGCCAATATATGTATAATGATTTGTATCCAATGGATGCCTCCTGCTGCAAATTAGGGTTTCAAATAAAATTCTAATTGGTTGTAACTGTTCATATATTTCATTTAAAAAAAACAGTGCATATTGTTCCCAGTAATTTCGAAACAATATCAGTATCAGTGTCTGACAGTAACATGCTTGCGTGCCTAAATTTTATTATGCACTGTTAAAATATGTTGCATCTCATATCACCCTCAATTTAACACTTTGGTATTTTATCTAATAATATGGACACACTTTCATTGTCCTAAAACCTTCCCAGGACCTGATTTAAGGTGGAAGCTGTGAAGCCAGTACGCAGTGAGACTGGCAACTTTGGATCCATATTACCCATTTAATTTTTTCACTTGTACATTAAACCTATATATTTTCAGATAACTACATATCCACAAATTTGTATCCATATGTTTTGGGGGGTTTTTTGGCAGGATTGAAATTTTTGGAGATTTTATAGCATTCTTTCTGACTTGTTTTTCTGACATTTTTCGAGCAGAAGTCACGCAAAAAATTTTTTTCAAGTTGAAATGAGAAGAATTTTGAAATATATGTCCATATCCAGGATCGAGGTCAATGGTGAGTACGGAAATGTTTGTTAGGCGCGATACAAATTGCAGAGGTTGACTAAAAAGCAGTTCCAAGAAAATAGCATTGAAAAAAGAAGTTGCTATTATTGCGCATTTATGGCTGTAATATGACACATACTTATTTCTTCTGCCCTGTGTTTTAATTATTGTTTGAAATGAGCTAGTAGCTTTACCTCTTGGATGTTTTCATTAAACAAAAGTATATTTTGTGGCTTAAATATCGACTTTTTTTAACCTGGAAACATCCCACTTGGCTTGTTTGGGTGTGGGTCCAAGTGCAGCTTCCAATATTTGGGCCCAATAACTGGATTGTGCTAATTTGTTTTTACATCAATAGAGAATTCCAAAGTAATCAGAACAATGGAAGTGATTAGTCTGAACTTGCACATTCTTCTCTCCATGCCAAATGGCTTCCCATGAACTATGAGTGACCCTTGTCAATGGCTCAATTGGTTTCCAGGGGTCGTGGACTAATGACTGTGCAAACAATGACATGGTTCATTATCATGTTCATGCAAACAAACCCCATGTGCTCAGCACTGCTTAATTGTTTCAGCATAAACAAAAGTTTGGAGATCAATTTTCTCATATAAATTTTTGATTAAAATCTTTTAATAATTTTAAACATTTTTTTGGCATTCTTGTTATAATAAAACTAGACATGCTTTTTTGACCCTATGGACCTTTGCACGTACGTTTTGGACTAATAATTTTAAACATTTTTTGGCATTCTTGTTGTAATAAAACTAGACATGCTTTTTTGACCCTATGGACCTTTGCACGTACGTTTTGGACTCTTTTGAATACAGACGAACTATAAATTTATGTGATCCAGCTATACATACCAAGGAACATTGCCTTTTGTCGGAATTGACTTTAATTTGTTCCATTAGGCCTTCGGTTTGGATATGGTAATGACATTGTCTAATGTTCACACATCTGAGTTTTTGGCAGGGTGTTGGTCACGTATAAAACTATTCAAAACTATGAAAAGGTGGTTACAGGTTATCCAAAGGTGTTGGCTTCAGAGTTTTACACCTTGAATGCTTTTCAAAGTGTAATCTGAAAAATGATTGTGCTCCTCCGAGAAAGCTGTTGACTAACCCTATATATCACTCCCAGATTTAAAAGACGCATACATAATCAGCTGGCTTCTTTTTTGGGTAATTTTTAATTCGAAAGGGTAGTATGCTCATGAATTGGCTTTGGTCGCTGACAGTTAAGATTAAATGGAAACAAGTTTTTCAGATACACAGCCTTCAAGCAGATTTAGGCAGTTCATTTTCTTCAAATTCCTGATATCTTTGATTACTTTCTAAGACAGCGTATAAGCAACTTTGCCTTACCAGCTATTCCCTTGTGGTAGAAGAGAACACACGAGCAATCTTTTTAGAGTTTCATCCTTATGGGGTCAAGTGTAATTTCAGAATCATGAATGTGCACATTAATGTCAAATTTTTGTATTGAAATCGAATTGCTACTCCCGTATAATTAAGTACTTTGCCAGAAATGTTACATAAAACGTATAACATGGTACATTTCCTGGGCAAAGTATCCAATTTTGAAACTATAGAGATAGTAAAGCTCCTGTAGTTGTTATTCCCGAGGCTACCAATTTTAATTGTGAGTTTTTACAAGCGTCCTGCCTTACCTACTTTAGTTAAATTGTGATTGGTATAAACTCTAGAATTATTGCCTGTTTAATTACTGTATGCTGACAACTCAAACATTGGTTATATAGGAGACCTTACGATACAATGGTCTATTTTACCATTATTTGTAGCTGAAGCCATAGTATTTTTCCATAAACGTATAACTGGCCGTCGATCTGTGTATATTCCTGCTTGCGGCCTTTACATATTATCAAACAAATCATTGCACTTATTGGCCTAACCTAAGCTTTATTACTTTTAACACAGGTGTTTAATGCCTCGAATGCTTTGAAGAAATCAGCACATACCATACAGAAGACTGTTGATAATTTGTTGAAAGCATTCGAATGCTTTTAAGCATTCATCACATACTATACTTACCAATATAGCTTATGTATGTCAGTTCTTTGCATGATATACTCGACGTTTTACACTCAGGCTGCTTTTAAGCTATCATCACATACTATACACTTTATAGTTTTGTACCTACTGTTGTTATATTTATCTCAGCATACAGTCTTTCTTAATCTTCTTTCAGTTGCATTGTATTTTAGAATGGACCCTGAGGAAACTGCCTTTATTTATGGAAAACACTATTACTCATTCAGAAACTTTTCCTGTAAAATCTTAAATGTATTCAACATATCTTTGCAACTTTCGTCATGTTGTCATAACAATAATTCCATAGTATATGTTAATGCAATTTTTTCCTTGCTTTTATTTGGGCTGACTTCTTAGGAAAGCAATGTTCTCATAACATGATGCAAGAAAAAAATCCTTACCTGGGTGTGCATATTTCTTTATTCATATATCCAAGATGTAACAAAGGCTTACAGGCAAAGCATCCAGTGCAATACACTATTAAATCAAGCGATCTAAACTTACAAGATAATATACACGTAAATATGTCATACAAGAAAAGTTTGCTGTCAAGCACAATACCTGGAAAAAAACCTGCAGGGTGGGCAAATAACAACCCCAAAATTAAATACAACTGTGATGATTTCTGTTACCACACAATCGCAATATATACAATATCATAAGAATGTTGAATTCACACAAAAAATCAGGGCAAAAAGACACGTACACGATCACACAAACATGCACATGCTGCAACAGGAAAATAGCACTACCGATAGGTTTATTGTACTAGTTGAAATCACTTATCATGAATTATTGTACCTATCGGAATACTTTTAACTAGAAGAATATTTTGATTATTATGTATATTAAATTGGTTGGATTTATTTTCAAATTATCGAAATACGTATTACGAGGATGGTCGCAATCAATAACAATATTTTAGACAGATTTATGGCGAAATTGGATCTTGCATGCGATACTTTAATATTCCTTACTTCATGTGACATTGCGCATATGTATGACTTTGCCTGCCTTCCATTATGCTTGTGCTGCCTAACTTTGATTTCGTTCCGGTTTTTCAAGTTCAAATCTATGTACATCATGCATATGGAACACAACGCTAGTTGTGCTTAAGTCGGGATATCTTAATGCATGGAAAGAAAATGGCTTGGTTGCAAGGTTGAAGTCAAAGCTCAGGATCACTTCATAGCTGAAGTTTATGTGTTTTCTCCCGATATATATAAGAAAGCCGGTAAAAGTCACTGAAAATGACGTCCCTGAAGGTGCTTTCATTAATTGATGGGATGAGCAGATATATGGCTGGGTTAAATCACACTCCACGGCATGACAACGCAATGGAGTGTGATGGACCTCCTTTCGTGTGCCCATACTTTATGTGTGTCTGCAAAACACACGAGTATCTTACCACCAAACATAAAAACCTGCATCCTGTTGTGGAAGCTGTATGATTCATACCCCCTTCCTGTCTTAGATTTCAGTCAGCAGGCTCTGTAATGTGGATTCTGTCTCTAAAGGTTCCCATAATGTGGTTTCCTAGTTGTATGTGTCTTCAATGCAGTATCTGAAGAAACAGTGCCATACAATTTGATCTCTATACAACTTGAAACCATAGAAAAGGGTTTGCACAAGTCGTAATTTGATCATTCGTCATGCACAATCTCATTTATAGGGAACCAGAATTTTGCCCCTGAAATATATACTGTTATTAGGATATACTGCACGGTCTCCTTCTACTTAGTCTGTTGTGTGATTTAGAATTGACTACTACCAGTAGTAGTAGTACTAGTAGTAGTACTAGTAGTAGTAATACTACTGTTACAAGTAGTAGTAGTAGTAGAAGTAGTGGTAGTAGTAGTAGTAGTAGTGGCAGTAGTAGTAGTAAGATAATTTTATATATGTCAACTATTAGGCTTATTTGTGAGGTTAACGGAATTCAATTGAGTATAATCCTCCTGTATATTATTAAGGGCAACCTGGCGAAGTGATCCCCAGCTCCAATATATTACAAGGCATACCCAGCTGTGGGACATATCTAATGTTGAATTTCTTCTAAATGCTTTGCCGGTTGATTTGGTCATCATCAGAAATATCAGTGACCTCATTCATGCTGGCGACAAATGCAGGGGAAGACTGTGTTTTAATATATACAGCATTTAGATTAGATTAGATTAGATTAGATAATTACGGCTTGGTAGGAAATGTTATTCCATATAAGCCGCTCACAGTTCATTACACAATTGTCATATTGGGTTTAAGAGGATGATCTAGTGCTCTATAAGTATACAAAACTGGATGGTCCTTGAAATGTGAATCTAACTTATTTTTAAATGTTAATATGTCAGGAGCATGTACAATGTCACTCGGTAATGTATTCCACCAGTCTGAAATCCTTTGACCAAAGAAATATTTACGAACATTCGAAATGTTCCTTATTTTTAAAAGTCTCAATGAGTGACCTCTAGATCTTGCATCCAGGAAGGGTGGTAAGCAGGTATCCAGATCATAGTATTCCCCATGCGTGTACTTGTAAGCACAAATGAGGTCACCTCTTAATCTCCTGTAAACCAGAGTAGGCAATTTGAGTGTTCTCAGCCTGTCCTCATATGATAAATCACTTAAACCTGGTACCCTCTTTGTCGCTCTTCTCTGGACAGATTCAATCAACTCAACCAGTCCCCACTTCCCTGGAGACCATATAGGTGCAGCATATTCCAGATGTGAACGAATCATACATTTATAAAGAGGAAGGAAGGTTTCCTCATTGATATATTCAAAGGATCGCCACAAAAGACCGGTTATTTGATTGGCCTTTTTCACGATGTTATGTATATGATCATCAAATGACAAATCCTTACTGATTAACACCCCTAAATCTTTCTCAGCGACTGATTCAGCTAGGTTAATATTTCTATCTGAAGAAGTCATTTCATATTGATAGTCAGGATGGTTATTTCCTAATCTCAAAACTGTACATTTTGGAGGTTGAAAGGTGAGTTGCCATTGTTTTTCCCATAGTTGTAAACACTTTACGTCGTTCTGAAGCGCCATACAATCAGTAATGTTAATTGCAGGTCTGAACATTTTTATGTCATCAGCAAAAAGTTTAATGAATGATTTAACAACTTCAGGAATGTCATTCACATATATAACAAAAAGCAAAGGTCCCAACACACTTCCCTGAGGGACGCCGCTGATTACCTCTGACCATGATGAAGGAGCTCCATTTACACATACTCTCTGTTTTCTGTCAGACAAAAAGTCACTTATCCATGATAATACTTTCCCAGTAATTCCGTAACTTTCTATCTTTTTTAGGAGACGTTGATGTGGGACAGAGTCAAATGCCTTTCGAAAATCTAAATAAATGACATCCACTGGCACTCCCTGTTCAAACCAATCAGTCCATTGGTCTAAGCTTTCTAATAGCTGCGTAATGGTTGATCTACCTTTAATAAAACCATGTTGTTGTTTAGCAAACAAGTTAAATTTTTCCATGTGTTTCGTTATTTCAGCCCTTATAATGGATTCCAGCAGCTTGCATAGTACAGCAGTCAGACTAATGGGTCTATAATTACTTGGAAGTTGTTTGGAACCCTTTTTGTGAATTGCAGTGATGTTGGCAAGTTTCCAGTCTTTTGGAATTTTACTTTCATTGATTGCCTGTTGAAAAATTAGTTGAATTGGATGTTTCAGCACTGTTGAAAGTTCTTTCAATATTTTTGGATGAATGTTGTCCGGGCCCGCCGAGGTGTTTACTTTTAAATTTTTGAGTCTATTATATATGTCATCTACATCAATTTTGATGTCTTGCAACTCTTGAGTTACTACTTTCTTGTTTACTGTAGGAATATTTTGTGTATCCTCTTCTGTAAAGACACTACTAAAAAATTCATTCAAAATTTCAGCTTTATCATGATCGGTGCTAGCAATTTTTGACTGTTCAGACACAAGGTCAGGGATATTCTCCTTAGTTTTGGCTTTAGATTTGATGTATTTCCAAAATAATTTTGGATTTTTCTTAACATTTTGGGCAATTAGTTTTTCATAATCTTTTAGAGCTTTTCGCGTTGCCCATCTTGCTTGATTTCTAGCCTGGGCATACTTATTATAGTCATCAAGTGATCTGGATAATTTATACTTTTTCCAAGCTTTTTGTTTCCTTCTTAGCTTTTTCTTTGCCTTGTGATTGATCCAGATTACTTTTGATTTTTTATGAGCTTGCATGATTTTGTGTGGGATGTGATTATTAATGGCTGTGTTCAATTTCTCTGTAAAGATTTTCCAACAATCTTCAATATCTTTTCCCTGTAATAGTAAGCCCCAATCAATGTCCAGTTCTGTTTCCATAGCTGAGTAGTTTCCCTTATCATAAAAGAAGACTAACCTGTCTCTGTTGCTTGTTGATGAATAGCAATTAAAATTGAATGTAACAACTAGATGGTCACTTTTCCCCACAGGAGGACTAGTGTCAATATTACTTATCATATGTTCTTCATTTGTAAAAAGTAGATCCAATACGTTTGCTGCTTGATTAATTTGATACCTGGTACTGAAGTCTATATGCTGAAAAAGAAATGAGTCTCTTGTCGCTTCTAAAAATTTCCAGGCCTCAGAATTTGTTGATCTAGTTTGTCCACCGCCACTTTCCCAAGTTATTTCAGGATAGTTGAAGTCTCCCAACAGTAATAAATGAGAGTAACCATGTATATCGATATTTCTAATCAAATTGTTCAATTTTTCATTGTTGGTTGATGAAGAATTTGGACTACGATATATTGCAAGAATCAATAGTTTGTCATTTGCATTGAGTTTGATTTCCACTGAAATAAATTCCTTAAACTCAGATGAATCCAACTGAAAAGCTTCCATGGAATTAACACTTTCTCTCACATGAATTGCTACTCCACGTGATCCTTGGGCTTCGGCGTTGGTATATAGAACATATCCACTAATTTGAAGATCAGCCTTAGTCATAGAAAACCTAGGATTTTTGGGATTAGTTTCAGTGGTTACTATGATGTCAGGATCGTAATCAGCTATGATAGCATGGTATTCAGGTTTTTTGTTAGTGATACAGTCAATATTGGTATATAATGTTTTCAAGCAGTGTCCTGTCTTTTTAATTTCACAATGGTTAGATTCCAAGGAGGGCCCCGGACTCTGTAGATCCACTGCCCCCCCTCGGAATGTTGCTTTTCTTTTTCTTTAGCTTCTTGTACTTTCTTCTTGACAAGATCTCTTTCTTCCAAGGTCATATCGTGTGTTACACTTATTCTTTTGAACATGTCATCTGCATCTTTAAGTTTGGTCAGGTTTGACATTACTAAGTTTTTGTCCTCTTTACTTTGCATAATTATCTTCAGTGGTCTGGATTTGCCCTGGTCCTCTGATTTCTTCCCAAGCCTTATTAGATTCTTAGTCTCTAATTTTTGGTGAATCTTGAGTGCTTCAACACAGAGCTTTTCAAAGAAACGCTCGTCTTCAACTTTTCTTATCCCAGGTGAGGGCTCTGAGCTTTCTTTGACATTGTAGACAATAACATTACATTCCCTATCTTCTCTAGATTTATCCTCTTTCTTTTGTTGCAAAATTGTTTCTTGTACTATCTTCTGTACATTTCCCTGTTTTGAGAGAATGTCCTCATTTTTATTTTTAACTACATCAGCCCAGGTTTTATTAACTGTTGCTGGTACCTCAGCTTTATAAGTGTTCAACTTATCATCAATTTTCTTTTCAAATCTTTGTAATTTCTTATCTATTTCCTCACTCATTTTATTCAACGTTGAATCTATACTATCAGGTTGATTTTCACTGAGTAAAGTCTTGGAAGTTTTGCTCCTGAGATGTTCCACACACGCAGGACAAAACCAGAAACAGTCTGGTCTTTGAAGCACTTCATACTGTTGCTCAGACATGTCAATGCACTTCGCACAAAAGTTTTTCCCACATTCACCATCACACTCAAGTATTTGATCATTTTCGCCGGCAAAGTCAATTTCACACACGCTGCAAGTCCAAATTTCATCATTCACACTGACCGCATCCACGCTCTGTTTTCTCCCACTGACTCTACCTGTTGTTCGCACAGACACATTCTTCTTATTACTTCCACTTGCCTCGCTTTTTTTCGTAGTTTTTTTACTTTTTGGAGACCTTAACACATATTTGTCCAACCAACCGGGCATGCCCGTGGACGATAATACGAACGTTTACTTTGTCCCGCAAAGGATGCTGGGTAAAACTTTTGTTTACTATCTCACCGCGAGATCGACACTCAGTTCAATAAAGGTTTTCTCTCCTAAATCTACGAAATTTCCGTAAATGAGGTTTCCCGAGTGATTCAGCGTCGCCGAATTGCCCACTCAACAATTTCTCCAAGATAACACTATACATGCGCTCATTAAAAACAGCTAATAATCACGAGCTCCGAAATCGTCCGTCTGTCTTAAACCGGAACCGGAAGTCTATTCATTTAAAGCACTGTGACACCTCTGATTAGTGCTAAGCAGACAAATTGATGGGGCATCTTATTATCGAAGTCCAACTTAATGTATTTTTAATATGCATCAAGTGTGTCATATGTTAGACAGGGACAGGTCAGCTTCTGTGGTATAATAATGTTAGCTTTGAGACATTAATGCTTGGTGGAGAGTTCTGCACAGGCTGGTCCCCGATCTTTGATTTTCGAAACATACTGTTATGCCAGGTAATGTCTTCAGTCTAGCTCCTATTTTGGACTTGTTTTGTTATTGTTATTGTTGTTATCGTTGTTAATTTTGTTACTCGGTGGATTTATTAATGATAAATCGGACTAAGGTTTAGGGGTATGCACATAGATAAATGGCAAAATGGGCCTTCAAAATTACTTCTAAAAACAAATCATAAACATAGAAAGAGAAATGAAAACGGTTCAGTGTTAGCCTTGAGCACTGATTTTGGAATACATTTTGACGAACATTGTAAGTGTCTATTCTGTAAATCAAATTTCATCAAGAACAATTTTACAGTAATGTTACCACCAAAAATTCAAATTGAGAAACTCTCGGTTGGAAAATTTTGTGTTATCTTGTGAGTCTTTTAACATTATTTGATATCCTGCATCAAACGTAAATATCAATAGTTACTCAATCGTTATAAAGAGGTTTAGTGGACACAAAATTACCATCAAAAATCACTAATTAAACACCTTTTTGTCAGACCAATTAAATTCTAAGGAATCTTCACGTTTGAATTGCCCGGTACAAATTATTGATAACATACAGCCAAATTTACTAGACCACGGTAGTTATATTAACACAAGGAAATTATTTAAAATGAAGATTTTGGGATCAAAACACTTAGCTTTGCGTTTCTCTTTGGACTCAATGACAGAATTTTAGGCTTTAGTGATGTTATTAGTTTGAACTTCCAGACTCTCGATTGCAGTCGCACACATTTTCATAATAATCAGGCCAGTACGTAAAGAAGCCGAAATCATGGGCAAAGATAATCCCGGAAAAACAGGAAAATTTGAAACGTGTATACTGAGGATCTTGTCCAAAATTTACTACAGGCTTTCTTTACGCCAAAAGCATTGGTAAACTACATACAGCATTTAAAGCACTGTCATTTCGGACTGTATCCACTATCAATAAATATTGGGGTCTTACTTACCTACAGTTCCACAAAATTTGTATGAAATGGTTTATGCTTACACAACAACAATTTGGAAACTAAGGAAATTTGGATCAAATATTTTGCATCATTCCTTTTAAACATCAAATTATTGATTCATTGGTCATTCAGTCCCTTTTCAAATTGAAAATTGTTTGTAACATGATTCACTGGAATGCCAAATTAAAGATCCCGCTATTATTTTAAGTGTCAATATGGCAATAATATTGGACAAAATATCATAAATTGCAAAAAAAATCTGGCTTCAACTACTCTTGAGGATATCACAGCAAATCAAAATTGTGACTGTATGCCTGACAATAAATATTCTAATTATCATTTGGTTCTTATGTGCTCTCTGTGATATTTGTTGTGATCATTCTGTGCTGTATGCAGATTGTAATTTGGTTTGAATGTGATCTATTTGATATTTATTATGCCTTCATCTTATGAATTCTGTGTGTCACTTTTTGTATTCATTTCCATATATATGATTTTATTCTCCTTTTTAGGAGGTTCAATAAATATATTATTCCATTCTTGTTGATACATACCACAAATATGTGTTTACAAGCTATTTCGAAATGATACAAAATTCAGTTTTAAAAGGGTTGAAGAAAAAAAAGTACCAAAATTAAGGTATGTTCTAAGTTGATCGTTGACCTTTTTCCAGGATATATGTAAAGCTTTTGATTCATATTGCATGATATCGGCAAAGAAAAATTAATAGAATTTCAGAATGTAATGGATGGTTATCAAGCTTTTAAAGACCCTATAGAAATAAAATTGACCGTTACAAATCCCACATTGAGAATTTTAGTATAGTCAGTTCAAAGCAGGCTAACGTTTCAAAAGCAGTAAAGAACTACAAGAAGGATTTGCATTCACTAACATTGATAAAGCAGGTAACAATTTTGGGATCATCTGCAAAAAATATTACCTTGATGTTTTGAAAAATGAATTTGCTATAAACAACATTTCAGACATAAAAGGAAATGACGTTTATAAATTGCACGAACAATCTATTGATAATTTGACTGGTACACATAAAGATGAGATGCAAAGAAATTTTAATCTCAAAATTTCTGAAGAGGACTTCTCCATAGCACTTTTGATCTCGATTCCAAATTACATAAAAATTCATTTTAATCAAGATTTATAACTGGTGCTTCAATACGTATACCAAAACAACTATCAAAAGACGTAAAACTGTGTTTGGCTGCAATTAGGAATCATATCAGAAAATACTCTAATGCAATTTCTAGAAACTGTGACAAAATTGCTTTTGGAATACTAGCAATTATTCCGAGTTCATGTCAAGGATCAAAGATTTAAAAGCAAAATGTATTAAATGGTTTGATTTTTCCACACTGTACACAAATATACCCATAGATAAAGTCAACAGGTCTCTTTCATAAATAATCAGCAAAATGTTGAAACATAATGATAAACCATACATAAATATTCATTCATATGCAAAGAAAGTTTATTGGTCACATAATAATTATTTAAAAACTAACGTTAAATCTTACACTGTTGAAACTTTGAAAGATGTTGTAAGATTTCTTTTGGAAAATACTTTTGTTCAATATGGACCATTGGTTTTTAACAAGTAAAAGGCATCCTAATGAGTAGCAACTGCTCCACGTTACTTGCTGATGTATACTTACCCCGGCTTACGCTTAAGTATATAGATAAATAGATACAAAAGGATTTTTATTTGGCTACAAAATTACCAACAATACAAGGTAAATTGGCAGTATTTATGTAATTATCATAAGCTAGATTCATTCTTTTGAAACATTAACTCAGAGTGGTGTCCATTGTTACAGTACTTGTTTGGAATTTCCCAGCCTTATACATCTGTAAGCGTTTATTTTATAATGTTTATAATTACTGGAACTCATTATATGGCCCCAGTTTGTTTCTACTTCAATTATACAATTGCAGGCGGTTGGACTAAGGTGAGCTATCGTGCTAGAAAGGGTACATTCTAGTTCAGGGGTAATTCAGATTATGCTTATATGAACTTGTTCTATACAAATTTAGTAATCATATTGGGTTTAATGGGTATGCTTTATTCATATCAAAACGCTGCATTTATCTGCAAAGCTCCACATATTTAGCTAATTCATCATTTGCCACGTTCATATTTATTCATTATTATGTAGGTTGTCTTTGTTGCTGAACATTTGACTTAGACAATGAGCCGCAACTCAGAGAGACATGCACGGATACAGGTTCCGAAACATGTTTTGGGTAGTAACCTACTTAAGACCCTTTAATGTATTAGGGCTATTGCAGCCTATGTAAAAATTCTACACAAGAACGTGAGCAACATGTACAATAATATTACTACATTTATATAGGTTAAATAGGGACAGGTTAGCTTATGGAGTGTATAGAGTTTTTGACTGAGGAATAAAGTAACGACAACCAGGAAGAGGGTCTGGATATAAAAACTCTATTTCAAAAGAGCAAAGAGGCATCTGGGAAAACTTCTCTCCTTGGCCAGAATATCAAGACTAACACACACACACACACACACACACACACACACACACACACATATATATATATATAAGGAAGGAAGTATACTTGGCATATGCACTCTAGTTGTTTGGTGGCAGTGTTGGTAGCATTGGTACACAGCTATCGTCAGAAAAGTGGCCTGTTGGTCTATCTGTGCCTCCATTTGTACGTCTGCCACGATGTATCCAGAAGCATTTTACATACAAAGATGACAATAGTACTAGAGATGCATCCTTCTGTTATTTGTCTAATCCAGCATGTTTATGGTCTGATCTCAACTTCCAAGATCATGACGCTGAAGGACATGTCTACCTGGGAGTATATTCTTTATCTTAGTAGCAATGAAGCCTTGGTGCCCATATTTGCAACACAGAATTACTGCATTAAAGATCTTATGTATGCGATATTTTGTATTAATCTGACCCCTTTTGAAGATTGCATGGGCATTTAAGATATGATGTGGGGTGCATCCTTCTATATTTCATGTCATTTCAGTGCAGCGACATGGGAAGACATTGAGATTATCAGATTAGGGACCCACAATTCTCTCTGTCTGTCCATCTATCCATAATAGGCTCCAGAACATGTATATATCAACATGCATTTGTTAATATCATAAGTACCATAAAGTCGTAGGTATCAATATTTCTACCAAGAGGGTACTCTACAAAAGTGTTATGCATGCGACTTGTTTCTTGTAAACAAGATGGCGTGGAGACGAACATGAATCTCCAACCTATTTGGCTTACTGTTAAACGCCTCAGAATTAAGGATTGCACCATGTAAAATTCAGCTTAAACCATTGTGTTTCTCTGCGATTTGGGGCTACATTAGGTTTTCTGTGTTTGTATCTGAAGCTAACGAGTTCTGGAAAAAGGCTCCACCCTCTGCTTCTAAAAATAAATCTATTTGCAAATGTGTACTTGTAGTCCATAGCATTAGAAAAAGGTAAAGGCAAAACACACACAAGCTAACAAATGATAAATTGGAAGTGGTGTAACAGATGCTAAAGGACAGCTGATGTAGTTCTAGTATACATTACGACTAAATAAGCCAACTTTTCTCATTAATCTCATTCTACATGCAAAGTACACTTCGAAGCACATTGATATTACGTCATATGAAACAAATTGCTAGTAACACCAAATTTAGTAGGACTTCCCAGGACACCTTTGGGGACCCATACACTTTTATTTGTCCGATTCTACATTTTTTTTTTCAAAACTCTCCCAACATACACAATAACACTAAAATGTGGAGAAAATATAACTTGTGGAAGGGCTAAATAAAGCTGTTTACTTCATGTTGATGCTGATTTTAAGATCTTCCGATACTTATTGGTTAATGCATACATTCGCATTGACTACTGTGTAAGTTAATGGGGATTGCAATGGTAATTCACAGTTTCGACTTCTTGTCCAAAATCGTTAGCCATTATCATTGTAAATGTGAAGAGTATGCATCTTTGGTGTTCTTTAGAATGTGTTCAAGTGGTCCTACTTCAGTAATATTTTCCCTGTTGGACCATTTTCCGTTTTCTTCAAATGTAAAGGAACAAGAAAAAAACTTCTAACAAAACACTGGCAAAATTGCTTCAAAATTGCATAGGTGCAGTCCTGGATACCTCTTGATCTGAACAGGAAGCAATGCAACATTTCTTTGTTTTTGTGAATATATGTGTGTATCTGCTAACTTTGATTTTTCACACCAACCATCTTTTAGGTTATGGTAACATTTGGCGGAAGGGTACCTCGTGGAAAGTTCAGACAAAGCTGATGACCATGTGGTATTACTCTGGATCAGTGATTTTCGATAAAGTGCGTACTTTGGTTAGTTATCAGTAAATACATATATTACTATGTAAGTCGCTGGCGATGGCTTTGGTAAGTCACATACTCCCACATCTGCAGCCAGATTCATTTCAAATCTATAGGCTAATGCAGAGATTACTATTTATTACCATGTAAGTCAATGGAAATTTCGACGTTTACTCTCATTTTCAACTTTGTCTCAAAAACGTGAGTCAGATCTGTTTCAAACTTTTTGCCGATATATATATATATATATATATGTATGTATATATATATATATATATATATATATATATATATATATATATGTATATATATATATATATATATATATATATATATATATACTTTTATATATATATATATATATATATATATATATATATATATATATACAATCTGCACTAATGTTTCGCAATTTTGTCACATTTCACCAAATATAACAGTGTTTCAGATAATGAGTACCACAAGGATAATAGCGCAACCCTAACTCATCAATTGTCCTACCAGTGACTTCTTTTCTACCTGCTCCATCACGGATGCCCCTGCCCTTCTAAATGATTCAAATTCCATCCTTTCCCAATTCAAACATATGCAGGTTAACGTATACTTTGTGAGTTATGCACATGCCTAGAATGGTGAGGTCAAACTTATACATTCCTCATGTTAGCACTGTGGCAGTCCTTGATATCGGACCCAGTTTTTAGGACAAGGTTTGCTGTTTTGTAATAATGATCACTTTCATAGTTCTGTTGAGCCGCGAAACCTTACGTGAGGGTTCAATTGTATTTCTGTTGTTGCAGAAAACTTCAGAATTATATATCTCGAGCTGGTTGATGTACGTTTCTCCATATTGTTTAGATTTACAATATACCTGATAACGTATAAAATATTTTCCAAGCTCTGTTGGAGGTCTTTTTCTGATACCACTTGTGAACCCATGCATCATGCAAAGTACACTAGCAGATTTTTGTACCGCTTTGAAACCCAAAACTATCTCTACAGCACGAAACAAACGTCTATTGCATGCAAAGCCGTTCTCCCGCCTGGACGGGTCATTTTTGTATATATCTTGTAAGCAGTTTCGAAATATTGCATTATCGGTGTTCTTTGGAAATGCATCTTTGAACAACCATACGTGTTATCTCTCTATGAAAAAGACCAATTAGCTATGTTTTAAATTTGAACAAATGGGGTACCACGTTTTTGTGGTATTAGAGAGAGAGAGAGAGGCAAGAGGCGACTGTTCTGGTGGTTTTGAATTTCTAGCTATTTTGTCTTGAAATTTTCAGGTGCTTCAACTAGATTTCTGTATTCATGTGCCTGGTACCTGGTCTGTCTCTCCCATCCACAATTTATATTCGAGGTCACTGAATACAGGTATCAGCTATATTATATTCTATACCTGCTGCAATACCTATCCCGCACCCTATCTGGCTTGATATTGTTACAATTGTCAGGTAACATGCAAAAATAGCAGCAATTTTATACGTGAACATAGCACACTATTTTTGACGCCTGTGTATTTACGCAGAGCGTTAAAATGTATTTAGCACATGTACCGCCCTTTAAAGTTGTGTTTAACAGTATTACATCATTGACATGTACGGCCTTCTATGTAACCAAAATAGTCCTGTGAATTGTACGGTGATGCAACAACGCCAACCTTGCCCCTCTTCAGGCTTTCAACAAGAAGAAGAAGGCAACCAAACAAAACAGTTTTTAGATCAAATAGAGGAAAAATTACTTGAAACATAAATTATTATACGGCATAAAATGTGAATGCAGAATGATATAGTCAGTAGTGTTGTGGGACGTGTATTGCAAACCAAATTATATTTAAATATAAGCACACAATTGAAGTAAAGACATATAAATATTTTGATGTACTTTGTGAATATGAGTTGGATAGGTACCGTGCTTTACAGGTACAATTCAATACAAAGAATGTTTATTTTTATTTGCTGATATTCATATCTTCATTTACATGGCATATGAAATTGACAGCAAATGCACTCTGGTGAAAACCAATGAGATCATGAAAAAAAAGTACTCTAAAAACTGGCAAGGTGAATAGTTGAAAACACATTCTGTAATGTCACTATAAACTCGCTACAATCTGACGCGGGCTTGTGACTTCATTGCGGTGCCTTGCATTAATGCGTTATGGAAAGGAAGGACAAAGTGTTGTATGTTTTAGTTTGTAATAATTGTGCTAATCAAAGGGTCTCATACAGAATTATAAACAAGACACTGTGTATTTGTCCGGTTGCATTGTCGATGTAATGGTCACTATTAGCAGTGCCCTGCTTGATCAGAACCAGAATGCATTTTATCACAATCTACAAAAGGACCCAAAACATACAAAAACTGTTAAACAAATAAAATATCGATACTGATATTCTGCTTGCTAAACTATCAATATATCATGCTTTTTTATTTTTCAAATCTTTAATCCTAATTTTACATTCATATGTTAGTACATTTTATGCTTCACAACGAAGGAGAGACAAAGTAGGAAAAATAATATCATCATAAAAAGCCCACATATCAAGTGTCCCAGTAGAATAATGGTTGCATAGACCTCAAAGGATACATAAATATTGAAATGCTACAATGCATTTGATGTCGGTGAGCGCACAATGCAACTCCCCGTCACTTACCGGAGAGGGTTCTTGTATCACTGATCATGTCAAATATATACTGGAGATCAGATGTAAAAACACATAGTATGACAACTCACACTTGGGTAATCCCTATCTTCAAAATACATGCAAACATATCAGAGCCTTATTGGTTTACTTTATAGTTATCTTGCTTTTTTGAGTTAAAATGAAGGAAGACATTAAATGTTCAGGAGCAGTGGGAATCGTCAGATAATGTCCAATCAAAGGCCATGTACATAATAATAATTTATTAAACCCCCAAGCAGGGGGAAATAAAGGTATAAATAAATGCATCAAAAAAGGCATACACGTAAAAACAGGAGAAAAAAATACAAAATAGGGATACAAAACTCAGTTTGGAACAGAAATGAAACTCATTGAGAAAATAATTACAAATTAATAACAAGCTAACTAAGTAAAGTATACAGACAAGTATAACAACGTAACTAAGTAAAGTATACAGATAGGACTACATACAATAAAATATCATCCTTAAAAACAGAATAAAGAGCTGGGTGACCGTCCACTGCCCACGAGGGGCCGCAGGCTGCTCCACCGAAGCAAGGTGACACCGGCTAGCCACGACCGATAAATGGGCGACATAGCCCTGCAGCTCCACGCACCCATCCCGAATAGCTGCGCGTCTGCAAAGAATCTTACAGCCTGCGTACAAAGCACGAATAAGCAAGCAAGTGTTCGTCGGTGTAAAATTGAAGACAATTTTCATGACACGGTAAGACCCGAACAGATTCCACTGTACTGACTTCAGGTTCAACATAAAATGGTTTGGTATAGTAAATAATAACATTTAAGGGGGAAAGGCCGAGAGACACAACTTGCTTGCATAAGGTACCCATGAATAAATTCCTCATTCAAGTGTATGTATATAGCTATAACAAGAGTCGAAAGATCGCGGCTAGGACCGTCAAAACTAAAATGCGTAAAAACAATGAAATCTTCCGTTCTCGTTGAAGATGTGGAACTCGCCTCACAGTCATTGCCTGGAGTCACCTCTATTGGCGGGATTTTTTACTCACACCTGAGTATTGTTTTTATGAGCCACCTTGAAATAAAGTCTAGGTGGTCAAGCTGGGTACCCTCAAGTGGCAGTAGCCCTATGGCTACCTACTACTGTAAACCAATGTGCGAACACTGACAGTTTCACATGAATAAGATTTGCTCACAGCGACAAGCCCATTAAAGTTTTAATTAACTTCTGATAAAATAATAAAACTACACAAACGTGAGTGACGGCCCGTTATATTCTGCATGGCATAAGCGTTCTGGTGGAGCGGAAGAAAGGATGCACATGATGCGGGCCATCGAGTGTATCCTTCCGCTTCACCGGTACGCAAGTAGCATGCAGAGCTGCATCTCGAGTATCCTTCTTCTCCACCAGAGCGCTCCTGCCATGCAAATTTTATAGCCAGGTAATTGCAAGAGTGTTGTTTTACTTTTATCCCTTGTATGTGTAGTCCAGAGTATTTTCTGCTATTTCCATTTTTTTTAAATGACAGTATTGTGTCAAACAGCTGTCAGTGACAAATACTATAGCAGAAGATAAATCAAGACCCTAGGTGCGCGAATGAAAAAAGGGGGTGGGGGCCAGTGCTAACGTAGGATGTGAACGTAACTGTTCTACTCAGGCATGTGGATCGGCAATAAATTCCACACGTCGCAAAAAGGCTCGTCCATGGTTACACTGTACTACGCATACATGGGATAAATTATAAAAGGACTGCTCGCAATTATTAATACGACCTTCTAGGTGGGATTCAGCTTAAAGATCATCGGATATACCAATGCCAAGAAAATTTTTGTTATTTACAATTTCCATCATTAGCGTAACCTAGGTAGAAAGCACGTAGGTTAACATACTTGTCCGAACACGAAAGGACAGGACAGGATTCAGGATTCACATCTATTTGTTAGACATATATATATACATATACATAAGATCAGCAGATACAAATGTCAGATATATGGTATTACGTAATACAAAAGAAAGAAGTGTACAAAATTGATTTTACCAAAAGTATAGGAGATATATATATATATATATATATATATATATATATATATATATATATATATATATATATATATATATATATATATATATATACATATATATGTATATATGCAAATACATAGTCAGGATGACCCAGCTAAGGATGTAAACATCCGCTGTCGCTGTGGCCACCTGTGTTAGGTTGACTGGTAAGTTACACCTGATTTCAATTGAAAATAATGACAAGTTTTAGCAAGATTGTGATTGGTAGAAAAAAGAAATAAATAATGATGATGATGATGATGATGATGATAATAATAATAATAATGGGAATGAGTAACAGTTATCGTTGATAGTTGCAAACAAAACAGTTGACGATGTCGCATGTTTCAGAATATGATTTATTGAGAATACCTTGATATATTTTGAGAATCCAGAATAAGAATGTGTATTAATTTTGTCTGTAATGAGTGAAGGTGTATTATTTAGTAATTTAGGAATTTCATATCTAATGTACTTTTCAGCTGTAATATGTTGAGGAGTAGCGTACTGAGGAAAATCTCTATGTCTTGTAGAATACTGGTGAGTGGTGGGTAAGGTAGCGAACATATCACGAAAGTAGCCAGCAAGTTCATTTTTACAGTATCGATAATAAAAGTTGAGGGCTTTTTGTTTGAAAAGGTCAGAAACCCTTAAAACATTTAATTTTTTGAATAACGGTTCTGTGTGTGCGTAGAAGTGAGTGTGACATAGTAATCGAATAGCAGTTTTTTTGCAGTTTAAGAACACGGTCACAAGTAAAACCCCAGGCAAGTATAGAATAACTAATATGGGGTAATAACAGAGAATTGTATATGAGCAGAAGGGTACTTGTAGGTAACAACTTATGTAGTCGTTTAAGTATAGCAATAGCTCTAGAAGTTTTATTCAGAATTTTATTAATGTGGGCATTCCAGTTTAAGTTTTCATTTATAATTAGTCCTAAGAAGTCAAATTCATTCGTCCTTTCTAAATATGTATCAACAATTTTAAGATTTATGTTTAATTCTAGCGTCTTCACTATTAGGTTTTGGTTTATAGTTAAAGGTACAAAGTGAATTAATAATTGTGGTATCATCGGCATATACTATGGATTCAGATTTAGGGGCAGCCAGATATAAGTCGTTCATATATATAATAAAAAGAATTGGTCCTAGAATCGAACCTTGAGGCACGCCAGTAGTAATAGGTAGACGTTTAGAGCAAACATCATTTAGTTGAACGTATTGAGATCTGTTTGTAAAATAACTTTCAAACCATTTAAGAGGAGTGCCAGAGATACCATAATAATTTAGTTTTTGGAGAAGGATATCATGATCTAAAGTATCAAAGGCTTTAGATAAGTATAAAAATATAGTAATTGGTATTTCACTAGAGTCAAGTATTTTAAATAATCTATCAATGAATTCTAGGGAGGCAGTTTTGGTGCTGTGAAGCTTTTTAAAACCATGTTGGCTGTTATAGAAAATGTTATGCTGTGTAAATTAATAGTAAACTTGATGATATACCACTTTTTCAAAAACTTTGGACAGGGCCGGGAGAAGAGAAAATGGCCTACAGTTATTCAGGACTTTATCATCATCTTTTTTGTGCATTGGTAAGACTTTAGCGACTTTCAGTTTGCCAGGAAAAATGCCTGTATTCAGAGACTGATTTATTATTAGAGATAGGGCATCGGCTAATGAGGAACCGATTGTCTTGATAAGCTTCATTGACAGTTGATCATGTCCTGTGCTAGTTTTAGGCTTGAGTTTATCCAGGATCGATAAAACTTGTGAAGGAGAGATATTGGTGAAGGTAAGAGAAGCTTCCCACTGGTGGGTTAGTATGTTGTAAAATGGGTTAAATTTTGTTGGCTTATTTTAGCGGCCAATTTTGGGCCAATATTTGTGAAAAACGAATTAAAGCGTTCAGCTATTTCGTTTTTGTTAGATTCTTTTTTATTTTCTATCATGAAAAAAGAAGGGAAATCTGTTTTACGTTTATTTATATTTAGAATTGTGCGAATGACGTCCAAGGGGTTTTTTTTTAATCATTTTTTACATTTGCGAGTGTCGAATGGTAGTGCTGTTGTTTCTGTCGTTTAATAGATTTGTCAAGTATTTTGTTATAAGCTTTCAGATTATTCTTAAGAGTGAGAAATGACTGGGAGCTAGGATGGGTACATTTTAATTGTTTATATAGATTGTCACGGAATTTAATTGACCTTAGGATACCATTGGTTGTCCAAGGGGACTGTTTGTGTTTATATTTGTTGTAGCATACAGTTTTGACAGGAAGATTTTTATCCTTACAACGTTGTATAACACTATCAAGCTGATCATAGTTGTGATTCGGATCATGTTGTAAGTCATGGTCAAGAACCTGCATTATATTCATGTTGTTCATTTCCTGTACGAAAATTTGAATAGCATCAGGATGCTTATTTTCAACTTGAATATACTTCGGAGGAGCTTTCGGATCTAACTTTTGGTCTAAATATGTAAAATATGGAAGATGATCTGACAAGTTCGTAAAAATAATACCAGACAAAATAGCCTTATTGCTGTTAGATAAATTACAAAATATGTTATCAATTAACGTTGCGTTACGTTCCGAAAATCTGGTTGGCAATGTAATTTTAGGTAGGAAGTCGTTTTTCATCAATTCATTAAAGAAGTCACAATACTTTTCTCTGATATTGGTTTTCAAAAGATCAATATTAAAGTCGCCTAAGACCATTTTGTCTGATCTCTCTTGCGATAAGGTGGACAATATTGGTGACATATCATTAATAAAAGATTCGATATCATCATTTCTATCACGGGGAGGCCTGTAAATGTTACACAGTGTTATTTTTTGCCACAAACCATTACCCAAAATATCGATGAACTGACCTTCCCATAAGTTTCATGGGGTATAGAGATCTCGAATGACATACTGAAAATTTTCATGCAAATAAATAATTAGTCCGCTGTGCGAACTACAGGTGGCGCCAAGAGGAATAGCGACATAGTTGTCTAACTCAAAGAGGCTTGTGTCAGGGCAATGGCCTTCAGTCCATGTTTCCTGTAAACAGATGGCGCTGAATTATATATGGTCCTTTGAAAGTTCATCAAGTAACGCTTTAAGTTTGTCAAATTTAGCATTTAAGCACTGGACATTCAAAGCTAAAAATTTTGAGAAAAAGGTTTTATGTATTCAGTGAGATTATCACTATCTATACAAGGTGAATCGTAAGCGATTGAAATAGCATTATCAAGATCATCTGGGTTATCAATTAAGTAGGTCAGATTGTTCCTTGTGACGCCACCAAAATGACGTAGTATATTATTGACAAAGATGTTTGATTCCATATCAAAATAATATTGGATTTACGATAATATGAAAAGACCATGACCGATTGTTGGATTTGTGAGTCACATATCTAGACATAATGGCACGTTGATAATTAAAATATAATACATGTAAGTGCATTCTTCGCAAACTTTGTAATAATTAATACATATTTGACATGAGTCAATACTCCAGGCAGGATAAACCTTGCAAAATAAGGATATCAGTTTGACAAAAATTAGAATCACTATCAAAATACATCGTTGGTCTGTTTTCCTAATTGAACACATTTACAATGCGACAGATGGTCTGAAAAGGCTGAAATGGGAATAAAATAAGAAACAATAAAATAGTGATGGTAAAAAATTGTCCACAGAAAAAAAGCTGTCATACACTTGCTGCAAATACACAAGAGAAAAAGGAAGATGATAAACTCGCAGGTAAGCGATTTGCTATAGAGTAACATATTTGTTACTTTCCCAAAGTGTAAGGAATTTAAGAATGGGAGGTGGGCAAACAATCTATCAAAGTAACGGTAACACTGAACAAACTTGGCGTTATCAATTTAAATAATGTATGAAACTGCATCCGTATCTATAGAAAAAAGGGAATAGAAGTACACCTGTATTTTACCAATATACACATACATACATAAATATCATGTACGTAAAAAGCGAAGGTGGATATACTTGTTCTACTAAATTGCATTGTGTATACAGGAGGTAACATATTATATAACTGTTTTCCCGTCTTATAAATATATACATGTATTAGATAGCTTAACTGATCGAGAAAAAAAGACATGACATAAGTTACAATAATACCACAATATAATGAACTCTCTAAATTCGAGGATCCATGAATATATAGAGATTAAATATAAATGTTGATAATCAACACTTGCAGGTGCTAGGTAAAGGGAATAAGCAATATTGAGCATACTATGTAAAATGTCATAAGTTACAGCTATCTCAAAACATGCAGATCTTATATGGAATGTTAATAATTCACGTTCATGCAAAGTAACAGGTAAGCATGGTTAAAAAGCCACGGAAGAAATACATGAGAACTTATCTGTATCAGTCCATAGAGCAATATATTCAGTCATCATGGTCATAGGAGAAAGTCATTTTGAAATCCGTTTCTAGATAGTGGGATAGAACAGTTTCTTTTGTTGCCCTTGGGTAGGCGGGGTCACGTCTGGGTATCTTAAGCTGAATATAAGGCCATGTCTTGGTGTATTGAATGGAAGATTTGGTTCTGAGATCTGGTGGGAGGTCTTTTCGTTGATCCAATAGGTCGTTCTTCAGGGGTCGAATAACTGGGGGAAGGTCAGGTATGATAGAGATCTTGTCAGGATAGGTTTTTAGGTTTTTCGCCTCTCCCAACCATCGGTTTCGTTGGTCCAAGTCCACAAAGTGAATGTAAATACTGGCATCCTTCTGTTGACTCAAGCGATGACAAGCACTAAATCTGGTCGATTCAGCATCAGTGACTTTGAGATGGTCTCTCCCGAGATCAATGCAAGCCTGTTTAGTGTCTTTTACCTTTTCGCCTTGTGCTCCTTTCAATCCTTGGATGATTAGTGCCCATTTTTGATCGTGCACATATTTATCTAAAACTTTCAAACTGAGAGCACTACCAACGTCTTTCACTTTTTCAGATACAAAAGTGTTTTTTACTTTATCAATGCGGTCACTATAGTCTTGTTGGCTTTTCTCGGTTCAGTCCAATCTCTTATTTACACTTGTCAACTGTGTAACAACTGAGTCTAACTTGCCTATGATCTCATCCAGTTCGTCTCTGACAATTTGCCTAATTGCGCTGGGGATACCAGGATCAATGTCTTTTCTGCATATTCTGGATGATTTTCTAACTTTCCCATCGGCTCCAGTCTTATTCCCATTTTCAGCCATAATCCAAGGGAAGATCACAAAAAATAATCAACAAAATTGTTGACCACTATGAAGTTACAGGTTGGCAATACATGGTAAATCCCAAACACACTGGGCGATATAAGAGTTCAAGCAGGCATCACAAAGGGATTATGGAACCCCTAAACACTGGAACAATCGCCGGGTCAAATGGGTCACCAAGACAAAGCTCCACCACGTACAAGGGTACACAAGTGCACCCTCAGTGTACTATGATTCCACAATGTAAAAATCCACAGCAGGTGAAAAAACAGTGAAATAGCTCCAAGTATACCAGCAGAATAAGTTCCTTCAAGTCCAGGTACCTTGTCAAATTGAACAGAATAAAAAACTTCCTGAGAATTCTGCCATTTCTACAGAAAAAGCAGAATTAACTAGGAGCTCATTAAAAGTAGAAACCAGGTGCACAGTGCTGCCCTCCCAGGAAGAAAACTGACCAAGTGAGCCATTTTTGATCTGTTCGCAAACCTGACAACTTTTGTTGCCAGGCTTGAGGTCACAGGGCCCAAAGGCCCGCCTCCATGACATTACACTTGGAAACCAGATTGTCGTTGTCGCCATTTGACAAATCTCTGAAGAATGTTTTCAGTACTTGAAAGGCTTTTGTCCATGTGATTGACCAATAATTGATTGACAACCATCCCAAATATTAAGGGATGATGTTTACTCCGTTTTGCACAAATATACAGCTCAACTTGAGCATACGTTATTGTTTTAGAGGCAAATGGTCAACATCAAAATCCTTTGAAGCTCGTTTTGCGGAAAGGATAACAGGAAGAGAACCCTACCTAGGAACTGTTATTTAGATAACACAGCTGGACGAAATTTAAACTGGTAAACGGACTATGATTTTGTATTGTCTAAACTGCAAAAACAATTCAGCGATTTTCAAAATGTTTGTTCTTTTTCTTTGAAATGAAGAAAACGAACATCCTGGAAATCAAAGGGAAAATTGAGATGTCAAACTTTGATGATGGATAAGAAAAAAACTAGGCCAAACATAAAAAAATCATTTTGTTGCCAATATGTCAGAATTAAGATACAAGTGTACTTGTGATTTTATCACAAACAATTAGTAACTTATATCGACATTCATCAGGTAGATGGTAGGCGGTCAACTTTCGACTTTTTATCCAACAATTAACAATACAGATACACAAACACGGGATATAAAAATTTGCAAATAGATAACCCAAGTAGAGTCTGAGTAATGATCGATTACAGTGGCATTTGCGGTGCCTTAGCTGCCCTTAAGGTGGTGGCAGCAAAGCTGTGCCCTCATAAAAATAATAATCTGCACCAAAATGATATTTTGTATATATTGGAAGGCTACAGTAGTCGTCTACATGCTGAATGAGAAAACAAACTGAAAAAGTATTATTTGAAGGTGAAATTTGAACACAAAATACTATAACCTTCTAGTCAAGGATCCACATTGCCCTTTGTTACTAACACCATGTAAACGAGCACAGTCTGCTGTCTGTCAAACACAGGTATGCGTCCAACGAAATTTGGTCAAACTGCTCATTGGCTGAGGAGAACAATGGGCTAGGGGCCTGGGAGGCGGACGAGGCCAACTGGGGAACACACTAGCTGTGGAGACGGAACAATGGACACAATTATCCATTCAGGCACCGCTATAGTGCTGGTTTCATTGAGCCTCTGAATTGTTTTCTTTGCAGTACTCCAACTGTCTTGCCCCACCTCTTTCTTGTAGACCAATGCCAAACCACATAATGAAAGCACAGAGTGGTTCACATCAGAGAGAATTCACTTCAAAGAAAGTAAATTTTGATAAGATTGCAAACTCTTGAATTCGATGAAAACACATTAAAGGGATAGCTCATGTGTATGCTTCTCTCACAATGAAGCTTAAACCCCTGCAGTGAGAAGAACTTGATAAACAATGCTTTATGTCACAAGATGTGAGTGATGTTACAAAACTGCCGTTTTTCTGAAGGATCCATTTTGCCAAGACTCTAAAAATTTTGATTGAAGAATTCTCAATAACTTATGGTTTCATTTCATGAATTAAAGTGTTTTGTGGAGCTAAGAGTTTGCGTAGGGAAGGTCGGCTGGAATTTTTTTTTTTATATTTTGTTTTTTTTTTATGTGTTTATTTGGTCATTAAGTTAATGAATTATTAATATTGTTATAACCACTTGCAATGTTCAGTTCAAACTTTGCTATTCCTTTTATGGAGAAAATGAGCAACCCTTCCCTGGGTATGTCTGCTAAGTTACCTTTTGCAAACTTTGAGGCATTTAAGGTGGATGATTTGAAGTCAGCACCTTTGGATAATGTCTAATCACTTTTTCATATATTTGGATATCCTGCTACTTAAACTACATGCTCCTAAAGCTCAGAAGTGTGAACATAAAATTTATATGACATAATTGATCTCAAAACTTTTTTGTTTACACAGAAAAGTTTAAGCAATGCCGGGCACATTGGTTTGTTTGCATGGGCATGATAATGAACCATGTCATTGTTTGCACAGTCATTCGTCCATGACCCCTGGAAACCAATTGAGCCACTCACAAGAGTCAGTCACAGGAAACCATTAGCCATGAAGAGAAGAACTGGCCAGTTCAGACTAATCACTACCATTGTTCTGATTACTTTGAAATTCTCTATTAATGTACAAAAAAATTAGCACAATCCACTTACTGGTCACCAAATATGGAAGGCTGCATGTGAACCAACACACCAACAAGACAAGTGTGGTGTTCCCAATTTGAAAAAGTCGATATTTAAGCCACAAAATATACTTTTGTTTAATAAAAACATCACAAAGGTAAAGCTACAAGTTCATTTCACACAATAATTAAAACACAAGACAGAAGAAATGAGTATGTGTCATATTACAGCCATAAATGCATAAGAATTGGCAACTTTTTCTTTCAATGCAATTTTCTCGGAACTGTTCTTTGCTTAAACTCTACAATTTGTATCTCGCCTGACAAGCGTATGAATTGCCCTATTACATTTAAATCAATGGACATTAAAGGAAAAATATCATATCCAGGAACGGTCCCAGGAATTGTTTTTCTAACAACCCCTTCTGTGACTTTGGGAGCAATTTATCGAAGGAAAATGAACAACCTATCAGGAATAAATTTAAAATTTTATAACTTCTTATTTATGCTATTTCAGGACTAACCATTGAATTTGATCCTGGACATGGATATACATTATAACTTTCTTCTGATTTCAACTGGAAAAAAAAAACATTTTGTGTGGCTTATGCGCGAAAAATATGAATATCCTACCAAGTCAGAAAGAATGTTATAAAATCTCAAAGAAAATTCCAATCCTGAAAAAACTGTATGGATACAAATTTATTGATATGGAGTAATCAGAAAATATGTAGGTTTAATGTACTCGTGAAAAAATTAAATGGGTAATTGTGATCCAAAGTTTCCAGTCTTACTGCGCACTAGCTTCACAGCTACCACCTTAAGTTAGATATTGTTTCTGTGAGCTGCGATAAGTTGCCAAATTAGACCCTTCAAAACTCCATTTGTGCAAAAAAAAAACCAGTCAGACTTTTTTATGTAAATATACTCTGCACGTCTGGAGCAAAATAAATATAAATTATTTTATGGGGCCAAAGGTAAAAACCAGGGCACATGGAATGTGACCCTTGCTAGAATATTCACAATCCCATTATTACAAAAGTACAGTTCAGCATGTGGGAGATGAATCAGGTTTACAAACGAATTGCATATTCCATGTATCAACCATGTTTCGGTTGTCAATCAATATAACCTAGTCTAATAGTTTGGCCAACACACTACTTAAGGCAATACCTCGGTAATTTTGTGTGTCATTTGGCAGTTTTCTTTTGTTTTGGGATATGTGATGAATCACATTATTGAATAAGCCATCAGGAGAACAACGATACTTTATCTGAGAATTAAAGAGTAAGGACTGGTGAACAGATAGTACCTTATCCATGATTTATGTGCCCAATACAATGCCCTCTATCTCCATAATGTTTCCCAGTTTCAGGTATTGGACATCTTACTCAACTTGAGCAGATGAGATAAAATGCCCGTTTGTGTCGATTTCTTCCTTTGCACACTTTGATTGAAGTTGACCATTTTCTGTCTCGTTGAAAGAAATACAAATCGTTATACTTATCCGCACAATTATCTCCAAACTTGGCATGCAATTTTTTTTTACTTCGATTTCTGCATTTCTTTTCACAATATCTTGTAAAGTATTGTTAGACAGGTGGCGAATTTTAGACACATATATTTTCTTTGTTCTTCTTCATAGATTTGATGGCATGATAATATTTTCCCAAACCTGACATCTGATTTCAGCAACCATGCCTTCATGGGGGCGGGTATTGAATTTCCAAATGAGTTGCCAGAAGAGAGCTTTCTGCCAAGGCAGTTCAACTTCACCATTTTATCTTGGCAATACCTTGGCCTTGTTTAAAGAGGCATGGGTGTTATTCCCAGCACCCAATTCCAAAATTAAATTCATCATAATGGCATCTTTTCATCAAATCAGAGTGTTTGTCACAATATTTATCACCACAGTGAGTAGCTTTCCAAAGAAAGCATACATTTTGCAATTTGTGCTCGAGAGACACTTTATGCTCTTTATCATTTGATCTGTCCCTAGACACTACTGCAGTTGTGAGATAGAAACTTTGTTCGTCTCTTCCAAACAAAGAGATATGTTGATATGTTGTACAAGTGTGACTGCACAGATATAAAAAAAAACCTTTCATTTCTTAGATATATCGTCTGAAACACCCTCAAATTATCTTGCACTTTCACCATAACTTTGTGTGTCACATGGCATTTACACATTTACAACCATAAATTTGTAATCATGTATATAAAAAAACATAGCATAAACTCTATGAGATTTGGGAACTTATGGGACAACATTTTGTATTCAAACTGTACTAAACCTTATAATGCATTTACGTTTGGGTATGCAGTCTAGCTCCTTGAACCTGGTTGACAATCCTAAATGTTCCCGGGGTAAAATTTAAACAGCGAAGCATTTCCTACTTGAATGTCCTTTTACGCCTTTCTAAAAGCACAGCTATTTACTGGCTTACCAGAATCTACCTCCACATCAACTGATACCCTTTTCTTTGGCGACCCAAACCTCACTGACTCTGCCAACTGTAAAATATCTATGATCGTTCATAACTATATCATTCAAACTAAGAGATTTTGATTTGTATTACTTAAGAAATGAGGGTCGATTTTGTTTGTGTTATGGCATAATGACGCATGTGATTGAAGCTTGCATTGCGGGCATGGCACATGTCAGTGCGCCTTGCCCAGTGCAAGCTTCAATCACCCGCGTCATTATGCCATAACACACACAAAATCGACCCTATTGTTTATATTTACATTTGCCCCCTAATTTTTTGCTCGATAACACAAAATTTAGAAATTTAGTACATAGAATTAAAAAAACGACAAGAAACTGATTAGCCCAGCATGTTCAAGTGTTGATTTCTGGAAACCCAGGTAGGCGTGGCTTCAATGTCCACCTAGAAACAAGAAAGAAAAACAAAACATAGCAACAAGAGAGAAACAACAAACAGAATAGTTCTCATTGAAATCCAGAATTTTATAGCCCATATATAAGCAACTAGTGATAAAAACTTTTATTATTTACAAATAATTTGTGCTGAAGTTAAGCGCCACAAATCTGCTCAACAAGTAGTGCAACATAGGTTGTCAAAACGTCATAGCACATTTTTAGTGCAGATGCATAAATACAGAATAGTGTGGGGTGTAACGCGGCCCCAGATTCATTTGGGCATTTGCAAGTTGAAAGTGCAATTGGTGAAGGTACCGTGAGCGATTATGCCTGCACTTTGTGAGGAGTTTGAAACAGAGATACCCAAAGCACTTGCAGGTGAACTGGAAGATGATACTTCGGAGCTTGGATGAGTAACATTCGGTTCTTGATTGCCGCCTATAGCTGTGCCTGGAGCGAGAGCGGTGCTTACTTTGTCATGGACATGGTTGCCCACATGGCTGGCATTATGACCTCCAGCAACGAGGTCACGCAAACTGTTGGTCATAGATGACTTTTGCATTGCAGAGCAAGATCTACTGTATGACCGCACGGATGCTTCGTTGTGGTGACCGGACATGAACATTATATGTCTGGTCTCATAGCCTGCTTCACTCAAGCGGTGGATGGCAGTTGCGCGGAGGCAGTGTGATGTGTAGCGCTTTGCAGCAGCACGTTTGCAAATATGGGGCAAAAAATTTGAAAAGGTACGCTTTTGTAAGGGCTCGTTGGTAAACCAGATCGCATGTGCGTCGGGGTTCTCCATGACTTTAGGATTGACTTTATTGAAGAGGCAGGTTGCGCTATGGTCTGTTTTTTCAATGAATAGTTTCAGCAATTTCACTGGACAATTACGGGAATTTGTGGCGTAAATCCTGCGATCTTGTGGAGCTTCCTTATTTTGGAGGCCACCCTGGAAGTTTTTATGTTGTGTTTCGTGACAAATTGTGGCATATTCACCATGTTCATCAGAATTGAACTGGAACGAGTCCAGGCCTAGTTGCCAATGGAATTCCATTCCGCGTGGTAACATTGTGGATTGCGATATTGTACCATACTGCATGTCTCAATATCACAGGATTTTTATCTGCATTATCCAGGTAAGCGGAAATTTTCTTTAAGTCATCCAACCTTATTATATCTTTGTGTGTGGTAGGCAATAAAGTGCCATTTCTCACTCGCTCTTTCAAGTACCCGTCTAGTGCCCTATTGGCTTATTTAAATTGTTTATCTCTCACAATTTCAATATCCCTTCCAATATCTTGAAAGTGGCGGTTTATGGCAGCACGTATATTGGTGAGGGTGTTTTTATGGTATTCTCCGGCGAATGCCGATCCTATACGTTTTGACCTTGATTCAACGTCTTTTGGCCTGGCTTCGCAGTAAAATTTTATGAGGGCCTGGTTGATGTCGACAGGAGAGACCGTGCCAGTGTCCATCTTGTGACCGTGAGTCTCCATGTGCCAGTCTGCCGGGGAAAAAATCGAATTAAAGTCCTGTGTGTAATAGCCAAAACGAATGATTGATTGCGTAACTTAAGAACAGCAACCACCATTTTGTTTTGTCTGAATTTATGCACAGCGGCAATGACGACATAATTACGACGTAGCTTGACGCTAGATCCACAGTTTTTGTTTTTTTTATGTGTTTTATTTTTGCCTTATATTTTGGTTAATGAAAAAAAAATTAATATAATTCAACTAGGGGGAATTTTTCTTGCTCTTTCAAGAGTTTATTTTGAGGAAGAGAGATTATTATTATTATTATTACTTATTTATTTTTTTGTTTTTGTTTTTATTTGTTAAAAAATATATGCCTATCTTGAAATATATTCATTCCCCATATGGTGTTTCGCTTTGTGCTAGAGCTCCGGTGTGCTTCTTGGAAATATTCCAGCTCAGTGTCAGACAATTTTTTAGTCAGACTTTTTAGCTTGCGTGTGTTCTGGGGGTCGCTGCAGGGCTAACAAGGCTTCGCCTGCAAGGATGTCATTATCACAGGGCGGTTGTACTGCTGACCGCTGCTGGGCTAACAAAGCTTCGGCTGCGGCGAGGTCGCAGGCACAGGCCGGTTGCACTTGCTGCAGGGTAACATCCCCGTCGTTTTGTATACTCTCCAGCATGTCCAAATCAATTGTTCTTAACAGTTCGTCTCCACTGTCGGACATAGCATCCGAGAAGTCCAGATCCTCAAAATTTATGTGGAAAACTTCACGAATATCACCCAGATCAACGTTGAAATCCATTTTAACAGCTCTGTGTCAGTGTAGCAGGGGCAAAGCAGACGACTTTTTAGTTATATAGGGATGTTTGAGAATGCTGGGATTTATGGAACTATTAATTGATCAATTTGCCCATGGAATAAGATGCTAAATAAGGCATTGGAAACTTTTCGAATTTAAATTTGTGAAAAACTCAGTAGTATGTGCTTCTTTGCAGTGAAGTGCTTTCTAGTTTTATTTTCTGGAACACGTGCTCGTATTTACATCTGAACGGGAAAGAGGTGAAAAGTAGTGTCATATCATTGCACTGCAAAAAATTGAGAAGTGGTTATGGCATTCGGGTCTGTGATTGGTTATTGGAATGTGGGCGGAACACCTGTGTTATGGTACCATAACACACAAGGCTACTGTGTTACGGTCTCATAACACACAAGGCTCTCTCCTATACTTGCAATGTTAAAACTCAATCTGAATTGAAATATATGTTTATAACCGACCACTTTCACCTGTTTGTTCTTTCATTAATCAATTGGTTTGCATTGTTCGAGTGTCATCTTGTACTATTTTGAATCTTATTTTGTAACTAGGAAAGGTGTCCCATGTAAGAATTGTACACTTGCTCTCAATCCGAAATAAATTATGTTTAAACCATGCTCGAGCAGTATGAATATGGATGTCCAAAATTAAAGGTGATGACACTTATCTCCGTGTTACTTGCTTGTGACGTGCATACTTTGCAATTACACAAATTTAATTTTTTTATATACAAATCAAATTTACAAGTAATGGCACAAGTGAAATCAAAGCAACGTGCACATAAACTTAAAGAAGGAAAAAATTCAGTGAAGTGGTATCAAAAGGCGGACTTCGGCCGCCCGTTTTGTGATGTTTCCTTGAATAGGGCATGTAAAAATCATGAAAGGATGACATTTTATTGCTACGAAATCTGTAGATTGTGCATTGTGGGTTTAATAAAGAAACTTGAAATTCATGAATAGCTGGGCATTTTATTTATCAATAGCAAAACATGCTTATAAATCCAAGGCAGCACAAAATAGAAGTGCAAAATACCAATCAACACGACCAAACCCCTGACGTTGTTATCTGTGGAATCATATAAAATGCATTTTTAAGGGTATACACTGAAGATGTGTAACCACATGCAGGGTGTTCCTACAAACGCAAATTACATAGTTGTTTCATAAGTTGGTTTCTAGTACGAAACTGTGACACCTGCGAATTCCTATATGATGAGTATAGTTGTGAGCGGATAATTATTGATTAACAAGTGACTTCAGCTGTGCTCAGCTTACAAATTCAACTGACGTCAAATCAAATGGGGCAGTGTGTAAAGGGGGAAAGAACATACATCCATTTTAAACATAACTGTCACGTATATATATATATATATATATATATATATATATATATATATATATATATATATATATATATATATATGGTTTCCATTAAACCGACTGACGCCACTGAAAAGGCCCAAGTCCCGACCCTGAGCAATTTTTCAAGTGTTTCAAGACGCTCTTCCCTGCTCAAAATCGATAGACCATGGCTGAAAGATTTTATCGAGAAAGTGGCCCTCGTGTGCCGTTATTTTGAGGTAAAGTCAATTCAAACACAGTTGTTCATTTCAACTTGTCTGCAGTGAAGAGTGAACTTGGGCAGGGGAAAGACCACAGCTACATAGCCATGGTTTTCAGTGAAACAGCATAGCCATAGCCCCGGTTGAAAGATTTTATCGAGAAAGTGCCTGTCATGTGCCGTTATTTTGCAATAAAGTGAATTCAAACACTGTTATTTTGCAATAAAGTCAACTCAAACACAGTATTTTATTTCAACTTTTCTGAAGGGTTACCTTGGGCCGGGAAACAGTGTAGCAACACAAAGTTCAACTAGGCATAGCCTTGGTTTTTTGCAGCATGAGCCATAGCCTCATCTGTGTCAGCATTAGGGACCTCATAGCCCCCGTGGTTTGGTGATGGTTATCGTAACATTTTGCTAGGTTCCAGGTGTCCGTTTTCAGAGATAGCAGGGCAAACGGTCATTAAAGTAGTTTTTAAAACACGACTTAATCAACCTTAATCTGCCTGCTCGGATGTGTCTGAAGCAGTTATCATCGTTAGCTACCAATCCAAATGCAACACGATAGGCCTTGAACCAACCTGCATGCAGTGAACGCCATTTTGAACACTGCACAGAGCCGCACGAAAACACATTTGATTTGGATATCAAAGGGAATCGTGGCCACAGCTTATATCATATCATTGTTGATGCTCTTAAACATTTGCAAAATATATACTTTTGGTTGCATATGATATAACCCCCTCCCACAGATCATCCAGTTACTGTCCTGATTTACAAACCGTTGGTTGCGGAATCTGCAATTTTCAAAATGGCAGCCAAGTGCTCGTGAGCCGATTGGATATTTTGAAGAGCTAGTATCCAAAATATGTGTGTGATTGGGGTAAAGGAAAGGTTAATTTGTCAAATAAATGTATTGTACAATATAATGGGACATTTCCAGAGTGAGCATTACCTGAAAATATAAATGCATCGCAATACAGATATCAGTTGTAGTAGCTAGCGGTGGGCCCTAGAGTAGGGATTTTGTATCAGATACTGAAATTGTAGTACGGATTAAGCAGCAGCACTGATAGGACTCGCCACGCTCCCATGGTGTGTAAAAGATGGGGCTTGGGCGAGAAGGTTGCCCCGATAGTGGATACAGATCCAAAAGTACTGACGGGCTTTTATATAAGGGGTATAATAATGAAGAAAAACATAAGCATTGCACCACCACCATCCCCGTAGACATGTCCACCATCACCATATATTGCAGAGGGATAGTACTTCTAGTGAAGTACATGCATGTATATAATGCTTATGAAACTATTTGGAATACGATAAATCATACGTTTTGCTGGTATGCATTTAATGCTTCGTAGCAAATGATTCTATGTCCATATTTAAATCAAGCCATATGATATTCTGGCAGTTGACAATGTATCTTGTGAATACTAGTTCAGATGTTGTTGTAACGGATGCGGTAAATGCTGTCACCGCCGCCAGAAAAGACATTAAAAGACAGTTATCAATACATTACCAGAATGTTGATCATAACAGGCTACAAATGAAAAACAATGTGAAAAAGTGAAGACATAGACAAATCTCTATATAATGTTGGACAGAAAGGCAGTAGAACAGTACATGAGAGGCAACTAATGTCAACAGTGCTTAACAAATTTTAAGGACTGTATAATTTATTAGGGAAAAGCACAAATTACATATACATACACACTACGACACAGAAGAATATAACAAAGTAATATCTTCTTCTCACAAACAATCACAGAAGCAAGCATTTTCTTGTGTCCCATTTTTTGGCAATTGCAGAGACGTGGATTATTTCTAAATTCACCTAGATATGGTGCTGCCCATCCTGTTCATGGTTGATTGCCTACATCTTGTGCTCACTTTCCACGGTCTTCACCCTTTCAAAATTACTAGTTTACCTGATTATTTGAAAGCATTTTCTACCAATTTCTCAGTTTAAGGTTTAAATATACAAAGTTTAAATGCTAAATTTGATAAATTCAAATCCATATTGGGTGAATTAAGAAAGGAGGATGTTGAATTCAGTGCTATTTATTTGCAAGAGACCTGCCTTGAAGGCTCACAGCCAGACACTCGTCTCTATGAACTAGATAACTACGTTTCTGTTCCTCTTGGCGCCACTTGTAGCTCCCAAGGTGGATTGATAATTTATTTACACGAAAATTTTCAGCATGCTGTTAGAGAATTTTATAGTCCAAATGCTTCGTGCGAAGGTCAGTTTTTTTTACATATTTGGGAATGGTTTAAGGCACAAAATTGCAATTGGTAATATTTATAGGCCTCCCGTGACAGAAATGAACACACCGAATAATTTATAAATGATCTTTTACCTATTTTAGCAACCCTATCTCAGGAGCGATCTGACGAATTATTTTTGGGAAACTATAATATTGATCTCTTAAAACTAAATACGAGAAGAAATTTTCTTACTTTTTCAATGAACTGACAAAATATAATTTTCTGCCTAAAATATCTGTACCTACTCGCTTTTCCGAGAGGAATGCAAGTTTAATTGATATTTTCTGTGGTTTGTCACGTTGTTATAAGGTATTATTATCAGGCATCGTATTTACTAACTTATCTGACCATTTCTCTTATTTTACCTGCCTTGATCAGAATTTAAATTCACAAACCCCACCCAAATATGTCAATGTCCACACCAAGGATCCAGTATCTTTTCAAAATTTTGTGCAAGAGATCAATATTTATGATTTCACACAAAGTCATCACAATGATTTAAGTCTTGATCCCAACAATAAGTATAATAAATTAGAAACCATAATCAAACAAAAAAAGGATAAACATGTCCCTACTAAAACGGTCCACTTCAAAAGATATAAGCATAAGAAATCTGCTTGGATGACAAATGGAATTTTAACATGTATAAATTTTCTGATAATTTGTATAAAAAATTGAAGATTACATCTCCTGATACTCTCCAATTTCCAATTCTCAAGCAAAATCTCAAAACTTCCGATAAAATACTGACAAATTTGATTGAAAAGCAAAAACGATTTCGTTTTCATTTGCGATTTGAAAATTTTAAGAATGACACAAAGAAAACTTGGGACATTAACAAAATTATTTTAAATTTCAGCAAAACGAAAAAGGATTTTTCATCTTTTTCTATGATCGAAAACAAAAAAGGAATCAGATAGAAGTGAAATAGTGATGAAAAAGTGCAACCTATTTTTTGCTGGCATCGGCCCAAAAATGGCTGCCAAAATTAACAAAAGACACATACCACGTATCGATAATTACCTAAATCGACAGTGGGAAGCATTTTCAATTTTACCTACACCTCCCCAGCCGAGATTGAATTAATCTTGAATAACTTTAAACCTAAATCAAGTGCAGGTCATGATAATTTGTCAATGAGATTTCTTGAAAAAATAAGTTTATCACTATCTAAACAGTTATCTCATATAATTCATCAGTCTCTCATGACAGGTATTTTTCCAAACAAGCTGAAAATAGCCAAAGTAATACCAATTTATAAAAAACATGACGAGCACATTCTGAACAACTATAGACCAATTTCCCTACTTCCAGTTTTCTCGAAGGTTTTTGAAAAGGTTGTGTACCAACAACTTTATGGTTATTTTTCTTTTAATGATATCTTCTATTCAGGTCAGCATGGATTTAAAAAGCGTCATAGTACTGAAACCGCTACTCTGGAATTGATTGATCCAAATCAATATAAAATTCTTGATTCCGGTGAAATACCTCTGACTATATTCTTAGACTTATCTAAACCCTTCTATACTTTAGATCACCAAATACTTCTGCATAAACTAAAATACTATGGCCTCCCTGATACATCTTTAAAATGGTTTATGAGTTATCTGTCAAATAGATCTCAATATGATCAGTTAAATGATCTCGAGTCTAAGCCTTTACCGATCACCACCGGTGGGCCCAAGGATCCATCCTTGGGCCACTACTTTTTCAATATACATTAATGATCTCTACTTAGCTTCCCCAAATTTTGAAACCATTCTGTATGCTGACGATACAACACTTATAAATTCACTTTGCACTTTTAACTTCAGACCCCAATCAAATGACCTTTCAAATAATATAAATTTTGAACTTGCAAGTGTGCATAAATGGCTTGCCGCAAATAAATTATCTTTAAATATCCAAAAAACAAAATACATTTCATTTTCTTTTCACACGAAGGTTGAGCATAGATACCGATTTAAAGATAGCCAATGTTCGATCAGAAAGAACAACAGAATTTGATTTTCTTGGATTAATAATTGATGAAAAATTAAGTTGGAATGCCCATTTAAACCAAATTTCAAATGAAATTGCTCGTATAATTGGATTAATAAAAAGGTTGCATTATTTTCTTCCCAAGAGTACACTGCTCCTCATTTATAATTCTCTGTTCTTTCACCACGCAAATTATTCTGTTCTTGCATGGGGATATGCCTGTGACCACATTCTCAAATTACAAAAATCTATTATACGTTTGATAAATTCTCTCAAATTCTTCTTTCGGTACTCTAAAATGAATTACCTCGTTATTGTGATAATATGTTCACTTCAATACGCAGTACGTATAACTACCCTACTCGATATCGTGATGTTCCACGCTACACTATTCCGCTTCATACATCCAACGAAAAGTGGATTCGACACTCCATCCCAAAATTGACTCAAAACTCCCCTGTAACTGTGACAAGCAAAATTCATACTCATCCTTACTCTGGTTCCTCGCAACATGTCAAAAATTTCAATACTACTCAATATCCCGTAACATGCTCCATTTCCAATTGTTTTGTATGTGGTAATCATCAATAATTAGATTGTTTGCATGAAATTGTATCACACAAAATCTAAGTTGATATGTTTATAAATATATATATATATATATATATATATATATATGTATATATATATATACATATACATATATATATATATATATATATATATATATATATATATATATATATATATATATATATATATATATATATATATATATAAATATATATATATATGGTTGATAAACATGTTTTCTACGATACTAAAGGGTGTGAACCAGCAAAGTAATCATTTATATTTGGCTCATGCGAGAGCGGATACTTTTCATCCTTATGCTGGGTCTTCCTGACAATTAAGTTCAATTGTAGTAGCAATAATGTTGGCTTTTTAATTCCATATCTATTTCCTGAATGAATTGTTTGCTTGCTATTACTAACAAAATTGTTATATGTATCCACTTATGTCAAATAAATGAAATCTGAATCTGAATCTGAATCTGAATCTGAATCTGAATCTGAATTTGGAATATAGCAGGAATACCTTTAACCTCTATATGCGTTGTCAAATAAGCTTTAATCCTTCATTTCATCACACCAGGTTGTAATTACAGGATGACCATATATGAACTTCAGACAGATTAGTTGATAAATACCAAATTCTTTCTCGAATGCAGGGAGAAACTTTCAGGACGTTTAGGTTCACTGTACTGTAATGGTCTTTTCTGACCCACTTTTACACCTGACCTCAAATGGTATGGGTTCCTAGGTGTCACAGATATGCGCCATGGGAATGAAAAGCTGTGTGTCAAGAAATTAAAACCAACACAAATCACCTCTATTAAAAGTGAGGTCACACTCCAAAGTTCAGTTGCTATGCTTACAGAATATAGAAACAGACTTTATTATGTCAATGGGATGTTAAAAGTAATGCCACGAAGGGCATTTGACATCATACATTTAATATGTTGACAAATGGTCACATATGGTTAGATTCTGCCTACTGTGTGGCTCTAACTGATTGTGTTCCTACCATGGGTTTAATGACAGAGGTTTTAGGATGGACCAGTGAGGAACTTCACAGATGACGCGTATGATGCGACATCTTGTTATCCCACAAGCACATATAAATTATATAAATTTGTTACATGTATGTTTTGCTTCTATTGGTCTTGTAGCTTTATCACTGGCACAGACGTGTTTGATGAGTCTCCAAACATAATTATTTTTCGACACAGGGTCATACAGAAATGCATAATTGTGACGAGCTTGTCCCTGTAATGTTTCACTTATGTTTACATCCAAGCATCATCCCTGTATTGTTGGTCGTGTAGCTCCGTTCGATGTTCGTATTATTTTTATCGGGTTCTCATTTTCTAGTATATTGGTCTTAAACTTTTATTAATTGAGTACGAAGCTCTTCTTTCATCTACCTGCCATTTTATCTCGGCTATGTAGAAATATTACAGTCCGCACAAGTGATTTTATAATGTGCATGTGCAACTGTTCGTTCCTGTCTTGACCCTACAGTTGAATATTTATTCCTTTATGATTCTTGTTGGTGTCAAAATAATGTGATGCTGTAAACTTCTAGTAGATGGTAAAAAATCAAAAGTCAGTGTAGTGGCTCACCACCATAGCAATCTGCCGATTGGCGAGACTGTTTTGTGGTCCATCGATGTAGACAAGATTTTACATTAAGAGTAATTTCTTGCCTTGTTACCCTCACATACCACATGACTTCAAAGGTGCAAAAATGTCGAACAAAAACGCTATGTTACACTTAAATTATGTGGCAACTTTTAAAGGAGGCTCATCTTTTATGGAGTACGGTAAATTCACTCTGATTTGTCGTTTATTTGGTAACTCACTAAACCAGGAAAAAAAAACACAATTAAACGGTATTTTAACACAGGTTTAATAGGAACCATAGCCAACAGATTTAAACGAAGGTTCTTTTAAATATCTGAGGTACAAAAACTTTAAAATGAATACACAATAAGACAGGAAAAAGCTTTAGGGTCTGTTTGTGGTTAACTTCTTGACGGTCTTGTCAAGGGCCATGGTATTTTGTGTGGCTAAGCTGATGGCAGTAAACAATTTGTTCGCTAAAGTAGTAGGTCCTGGGGAGAGCTTTTACTGGAGACGATACTATGATTTTCACATATCTCTAGGAGCTCCAAATAATTCACACACATAATATTGCATTGTGAGGATCAAATTGTTTCTAAAGTGTCACCTTGTGTAACAATAGGGACCTAAATATATGCGTCAAACAATTTTTTTGATACTCTATGGCTAAGATGATCCAGCTAATGAATATATGTCAACAGATTATGTATAAAGTTGATTTCAAAACATTTTTATCAAGGAAGCAGACAGGTAAAACGTGGGACATCCAGCCATACAAATGGTTGCATCTGTTTTGCATATAAGGCAAGGGAATGGCAAGATGAGAAACAGGGAAAAATTTATGACAAACAGTTTGAATTACCATAAGATGAGAAGTATAGGTTACATGCTCGCTAAAAACATGGCCAGACAAAAATATTAGAATGTAACCCCTTGTAACGAAAGCTACTGGAAAGGTTTCAAAGCCGAATGTAAAAAGTTAAGTTACATGGAAGTGATGATCTCACTTTCTTATAATCATGTGCTATCTTGATTTAATATTAGTGTATTGCTTGGGTTTGTGTCTGCGCAAACTGGGGAGCAACTCGTTGCAGCAGTGTATCAGAGAACACCATATTGTGTCTTTCCCCCAAAATATCATGAAGCCTGCTAAACATATCTGTTTTCAATGTTGTCCAGATATCACTTTCCGCCAGCCAATAGGTAGAATCAAAGCATCGCTGGAACGCATTAATCGTGAAATATACTATACCACTCATTTTCACTTATGCTTTGTTATAAAACTACACCACAATTTTGTTATATATTTGTTGGTTAAAGAAATACACATGACAACTTACAAAACTCCTTACCCTTTGGGAGGCTATGAAAAGTATCAGCAAATTAGAATTTTCGATGGCTGTTCTGTGACTGACCCATTGTTGATGGCAGACGACAAAATGCATTTGAATAATTTTGTTATTGTTTCCACAACTAATGCGGTATGTATAGATCTCATAATCACCATCACTGGTGTGGGAGTCATTCGTAGCGATTTTTTTTCTTTACATTACACATCAATCAAGAAGCTTCAAAAACTTCACCAGAATTCCATTCATTCCATTACAAAACATATACTCTGGAAGTTCATCTCTATTTTTTTTAAATATTTAAATTTATGTACGGCATACGACAAGCTTTTTAAAATTGTCCGCTATTACTCCAAACTGTGTTTATCAAACAGGAAAATTGATTCCAAATTATTTCTCCGGGAGACAATGGTCCAAGGGAAATTTCAACTCTTGAAAGAGCCATGCAGTGTAGTATCCCTGGCCTATTGTCGAAATGACAAACATGAACCATATTTAAAATACAACACCTGTAAGAGGGCACACTCTTGTATATTCCATATCATTTCTCCACTCAATCTGGCTCTTTGCTTGACTTTGTTCAAGCTAAATTCACCATACTCTGGACGAACATGTCCTTTAGCTGGATTAAAGATGAGAAATATGAGGCCAGAATCACATGGCAACAATTTAATTGGGCATTTTTGTGGTAGGCATGAGCGTGAAAATGTGCATATTCTGTCTGGTTGGGTTTCTGTCCGTGTGTATAAACCAGATGAGGGAGCAGTACATGGCTATATTGGCTACCAGTTTTGTCATCCACGAGTTTCTGAAACGGATACAGCATTTGTAGCAACAGAAGAGTTGGTTGTTGTTAACTTTACATTTCAAATCCCTAAAACTGGTTTGCCACATGAAATGTCTTGGATCAGGAACGTTCCCCAAGGATGCCAATCCCTAATAGAAATACATGCTTCTTTACACAGTGAAGCACCGTTTGTACTGATAATTTTCGAACAGCCTTTATCTCAAGACTCCACCATCAGAAGAATACAATTTTCGCTTCGCATCACTTTCATGATAACTTGTACCCTGGTATCTAGTTTTTATACAAGTGTTTCTTCTTGCTGTATTCCTATGTTTGGTAGAGGGTTTTTAAAAATTCGGTTTTTGAAATTAAAATTCCAACAAAACATACTTAAAGATTTTATTATTACCAGCAACAGAAACACATTATCGATAAATTTTATGTGCATAATGTCAGAGAGACCTGAAACTTATTTCATTACAATTAAAGTGCAAATAGGAAGGTATGTTACATTGAAAATTGAAAATTTCCTGTGGAACGGACCATCAAGTCATTCATGCAGTCATGCTGGATTTCTCCTTTATGCAGGGAGTTACACAGACAAAAAAGCAGGGCCATTCTGCAATACTATAGGTAAGCTCACATCAATATTCAAAGAAGGAATGTTCTTCACATCTATCAAAAATGCTATAACTTTATTACTATATACATTGGATGCTGCACACCCTTTTATTCTTAATATGTCTGCTAAAACGTCAAACTGCATGAGAATTATGCAAATCTGTTCACATGTTAGAGATTTTAGTTCCAATAGACTTATAATGCATTTTCGTCTGGCAGGGGCATTTCGAAAAGATCCTTTGGTCCGACTAAAATTAAGAGGGATGAACGGGAAGTGTTACATACTTCAACAATTCCCTGAAGTCAGTTTAAATGAATCACAACATACATTCCAATCTGATTGTGTTATCCAATTTCACATGCATGGAAAAAAGGAAAACTTTGTGACAAATGTCATCTTCAGCAAATACATGAGTAAACCACCTGACAAGCGAATGCTATGGAATTGCTGCGTTTGTTGCAATTCAGTCGTTGTTTCTTCAAATAAAGTCAGGGCTCAAATAATCCTTTATGCTTCAAAAAGACTTATTGGTAATAATTTCAGCATGGTTATCTCATCAAACTGTCCTGTGTCACTCCTCTCGTTTTATGCCGCAGTTACAACAGACACCAAATGTCTTCTGGTACCTTTGAACAAAAACGAAACAGTGCCACTGCCACCTGTTTTATCATTCACTTGTGTGAATATACTAGTGGCAAAAAGCATTACCTCTACTACCATCAATCTCAACTTCGCTTTTTCAGAGCATGAAATGTCCCGCAAATTAAAACACTTGGTCAAAACATATGTATTTCCTTCAGTCCGTACATTAACAATAAACATCAAGCAAACCTCTAACGGACCGTACACTCTGATTGTTGTTGCTAACAAAAATGTACACTATACTTCACAAAGGCATAAATTCTGGCAATGGCTTTTGAAACTGCCAGAACATGTAAAAGTAGCTCCTCAAACAAAAATTATTTGGAATAATATAACAAAGGAGGTATTTTCTTGGAATTGTGATTTTTTGTGTTTATATCAGATTTTCCTGTGTGTGGATATATCAGTTGAGAAGCACTGGGACAACATGCTGGAGTTCAACATTGTTCATGTTATGCAGGACTTTATGTATGAGTTTGCATTTTATGATTGTACTCTGCTACGGTCCCCGCATACATGTATTTCATTCAGTAATGGTACAATAAGATTTCACCATAAAACATATCAACTCACCAAGCTATCCACATTTAGCTGGCTTCAGTCTCAGCGAGAATGTGGCAAACGTGGAGCATATTTATTTAATTTAGAAACAAGAAAAGAGCTCATAGTTTTCCAAAGGTATATAATATCAGTTTTCTATGACGAAGTTAGATTGTTTTTTACGACATTATACATTACAACAATTGTTTTCTTGGGTCTACTTCAATTATCAGTAAGTAACTATTAGAAAAAACATATTTGTTTTTTCTGGAAAGCAGAGTTAGACTCAAAAATTTTATATTCCCATATTTAAACCTACACGTAAGCATGACAACCACTAGACATGTACAGTCATAACATAAATACTCCAGTAATTCTTCCTGATTTCGGCAGAGGCGAAGAGGCAGTATAACCCTCCCAGAAGGAAATTGTAGCAGAGACAAGGTGCAATTAGCTTAAAGCACTTCAACTTAAGCTGTTGATCTGAGTCCAATCCTATTATTTCTCCATTTGCACACATTGTGGTACTTAAATTAAGGTTGTTTTACAAAGGATTTGGCTTCGTTTATCAATTTTAGGTGATATCCACTTTGTCGAAAGCAATGGAAGTATCAAAACGCATATAGACACTGGCCTGTAAACAGCTGAAGCAGGAGTATTCCACTTGTGCTTAATAAATAAAATAGTTGAGAGCAAAGTATGGGAAAAGGTAAAAGCAGTGGAAACAGAGCAATTAGAAGCCATATACTAGTGAGTATAATTTGCGGTATAAACTTTGTACACGTTTTAAGGTATATTGAACATGGCCCTTATTGATATTGATAGATTTCATGACATTTCCCTTAGCAATGACTGTTCTGTGTGACGTGGTCACTTATGTCTATCTTCAATTGTCTTGAACATTTGCATATTTGGCTTAACACCAAATAAATTTCGGTGCTGCTAAAATCCTGTCATAGTAGCGGTAATGCTTGCCGAAAAGGGAATACTGTGCTATCAATGATAAAACATTTTGACGAATGTTCATGGATCATTGACCGTGATTTACATAACGATGTATACCTATTTGTGTATCAAAATTTCTATTACAGGCTTTGGAACCAAGGTATTGGCTAAAAGGAAAACTTTAATTTTTGACCAAGTTGACCATTCATTTCTTAAGAGCGATAGTTTTGTCAAAGCAGAATATGATGCGTTCCTCACATTATATTATTTTTTATATATGGTCTGGGGCCAATTGTAGGCAAGCTTGTTACCTTTTCGCCAATAATATGTCTTTATTGAAAACATCATGCAACTTTTGTAAGTTTTCACGTGTCCTTACTTCATGAAAGCGAAACTCAACGAATAATAGAACACAAAATTGCTTTATTTGCCAAAAATACTAAGACATGTTGTGTTTGTTAAATGTTGTTTTGTATACAAATGAGTGCTGCATGAAATAAATATCCCACGTAACCCATTAAACCTGTTTTTCATTTGCAACGTGGTACACTTACAGGTACCTTAAAATGTGTTCATGATGCTGAATACACATTCCACTTAATTTGATCAGGAGAGTATATAATCATGTCATTTGTCAATGGTTAATAACAATTATAATTATGTTAGCACATCTGATGTTTTTGAATTCAAAAATTGGTATTTTCTCTCAGGGTTATCTTATCCAACCATTGATGTTAAGTTCACATTTCTACTTTAAATTTGTCCAAGTAGTAATAGTACTGAAATAAACCAGAATAAATTGACGATGAAACCTACCAGAAACACACACACGCACAAATAGATATATAGAGCGGGAGAGAGAGATATAGAGAGGTGGACAGACAGACAGACAGACAGACAGACAGACAGACAGACAGACAGATAGATAGATAGATAGATAGATAGATTGTGTGTTTTTCGCATCTAGCGCAAAGGACCACAGTGGACAACAGGGTCCCCGGTGACATTCACAGACTGGCATTTACCTAAAAAAAATAAGAGTCACTTTCCTGATATATTTTTCAAAACTGACAATAACGCATTCAGGAATAGATTTCAATCAAGAATAGTGCGAGAAGCACTAAGTGTTCCACACCCTCTTAAGTCCAAATCTACGCTTTGCACGGGTGTTATATTTTTATCCACTTCAGATAGTTCAAACTGGATAAACATACCATGTGGTCAGCAAATACCAGATTGTACATTTGTTTGTGAGGCCACTAATGTACATGTGGCATACAGAATCAAAAACCATGGGTTATTGTTGTACTATGATTCAGAAAGTGGATGTACAAAGGGGTGGCTAAAATATATGGATATTTGTATTATTCAAATACATAGTGACCAAATATTCAGGAATCAACAGGCAACGAGGTTATGCCCTTCCTTGGACCAATCTATTACAATTATACATGGAATGACAATTCGTGAATTAAAAAGAAGTATATTATCAATTGACAAAACAGGAAAAGGTGGCTTGTTGTACAAATATTTACTATGGTCGCCGTCCCGCATGAAGCGTCTTTTGAACAATACAGAAGATGTAGTGTCGTTACTTTCAATTATAAACATCTGGAAATGGTTCGAAAAATCTGTCTTGGTCCTGCTTAGTGGTCACAATGAAAGTACAATTTATGCCAGTCTAACACCTGTTCATGCACTAAAAAAATTGCGATTACAAAGTTACATCACATTTCTAATAGACTCTGGGCGATTCCCTTTTCTCTACTGGCTGGATGCGGCCAATAGTACGCAAAATTACCTTTCCTATACCAGCGGTGTTATTTGTCAAAGATCTCAGATCATGTATACATCATGCAAGGCTGCTCAATACATGTGCAACAACAGGGTATGCATTCTGTCGCACTACATGTGTGATGGGATAAATCATTGTACTGATGAAAGTGACGAGCTTCAATGTGAAGCAATCTGCCGTCGTCATGATGGAAACATTCTGCAACCAACCTGGTGCAGAAAACATTGCGACATAAATTCTTGCACATGTTTCAGTATGTATTTTCAGTGTCAGGAAGGAGGTTGTATTCCTCTTTCTACTATTTGTGATACAATACTAGACTGTCTTGATGGTTCTGATGAATTACTTTGCCATTCAGTTAACACCACGCGGCCACATTCGCTTCAAATAGTCTCTTCTTTTAAAGGTGTTCGGTACGTTCGCAAAAATATTGACAAACCTCAAAAATGTCAGACGACAAATTATCTTCCCTGTGACGATACTAAACTTCATTGTTATGAAAGACGTTATGCCTGCATCTATGATAAAGGCAAAGGAGCTGGTCTCATGTACTGTAGGAATGGTGGTCACCTACAATCGTGCTTTTTGATGACATGCTCATTCATGTTCAAGTGCCCAGATTCATACTGTATGCCAGTGCGCTATATTTGTGATGGTATTTGGGACTGTGAAATGGGGCTTGACGAGGGTAATTGTCAAAACGTGACTTGTCCATTTTACTTCCGCTGCAACCACGAAAGTGTGTGTCTCCACAGCGATGAGGTGTGTGATGACGTAGTTCATTGTAAATTGTCCCTTGATGATGAAGCTACCTGTTTAATTACCATGTGTCCCGTTGGTTGTGCCTGCAGAGGATATGGACTTAAATGCACTAAGATGAATATGACAAATATACCAGCCGTGTCTCCAATCTTGCGATTCCTGCTATTTTCATTCAACGACCTCAGTGTAGTAAATCAGGGTATCATGAAGTACAGCCTACTGTATAGGTGTGATTTGTCATATAATATCATACATACTTTGCTGCCAAAATGCTTTGAAAAATGCAGTTTCATGTATGAACTAGATTTAAGTTTTAATGTAATACGTACCCTGAAAACTCTAACTTTCAGTGGAACAAAAGAATTGAGCATGGTTCATCTACAAGGCAACAAGCTGATGACCATTGGCTACAAGGCCTTTTTTGGTATGGTCTCAGTGATCCACTTAAATTTAGATTTTCAGAGTATACATCAACTCACATCATATGCATTCAGTGGAACTACTATCCAAACTCTAAACCTTTCTTTCAACGAAATCAGTGTTATAACTGAGGGCACATTCTATGGTGTTAGTAGCCTAGTTTGGCTTGACTTAAGAGGAAATGACTTATCAAATTTTCATGGAAAAGCCCTGGAAGGTCAGGGACAGTTAGCTTTTTTGCTCAGCAATTATTTTAGGATATGTTGCCTGGTAAACAGAAATGTGCAATGTCAGCCAGAAAAAAGACTATTTGCTTCATGTAAAGGACTCTTGCCACGTTCAGGCCAATCAATAATTGTGTGGTTGGTGCTTTGCGTATGTATACTTGGCAATGGAATGGTTATTCTACAAGAATCGTCGAAATTTTTATCCTCGAATGACAAGTTCATAAAACTCACGCTTGCTTGTTCGGATGTTTTACTGGGCCAACATTTACTTGTAATTTCTTCCATTCATACTGTATTCAACTCCAATTATGTCAAATATGACCATTGGTGGCGGTCCACTGTCATGTGCAAAGTGCTGGCTGTTGCATCACTGGTCTCCTGTTTTGTGTCTCCATTTATGTTACTTCTAGCGGCATTAAACAGATTCTTTGCTGTTGTCTATGTATTCAATAGCGCAACTTTTTCCAGACGCACCATATGCTTTTCTGTTGCCTTGGTTCTTCTCATTACTGTGCTTGTCAGCATTATGGCACTTTTCATACTTAATAGGGATGCAAGGTATCGGCTCGTTATGTTTGGGATTTGTTTGTTTCTTAATCTCTTCTCTAAAGAAACTAGCTTCTCTTGGCCACACAACCTGTTTCTGGGACTCAACACTTTTGCATTTATCGTAACAGTCATATGCTATAGCATTATTATACATGTTATAGACAAAAGCCGCCAATCATCTGGACGTAAACATGGATCAAAGCGATTGCCTATCTGGGTGTCAGTTGTAATTACTGCACATTTTACATGGCTTTTATCTATCTCAACTTTGATTTTCTTCACACGAAGTGGTAATACTGTATCTGATAATATTGCTGGCTGGATATTTGTTCTCATTATCCCTCAAAATGCCCTGCTAAATCCGTTTTTACATGGCCAAGTGAACAGAGGATTTTTCTGCTGTTTAATTAAGAAAAAATTTCTGACTCTCAAAAGATTTCTTATTCTACGTGATCTGACTGGCCCTTTGTAATAAGGTTTATATCAATAAAGCATTGCAGGTTTCACGTAAACGGGAGAGGACCATCAATACCCATTCCGATTGTGCCCCCTTGACCAACTTCTTCCTGAATGCATACAGACATACATAATTACATACGTACATACATACACACATACGTACATACATAATACACATATGCATACATACGTACATACATACCTACATACATACATACATACATACATACATACATACATACATACATACATACATATCCAGCCATACAACTGGTGAATGACCTTCATTCATATTGGAAGTCCCGGTACCCATGTTTCAACGAGCCCAATCGCATTCAAATTTCAGTCTATGCATTGGTACCACTTTCATGTATGTTTTGTGGGATATCAAAAGAGACAACAACAAAAACAACTATTCCTGGGTGCAGCATAAAGCGATAATTTACTTTAACATTTATGTTAAAGTAAATTATTCATTTTACCTTGACAAATGAAATTTCGCAAAACATGATGGCTAGAGAATGTCAGCACGCTGTACAAGTCTGATCCCCAGTACTTCAAAAGCCAGCTGGGGTACAGGTCACGTCTTCACTCTATTCCCTGACATTCACGCGTGCCCATTGATCTGATATGAAGAGTCATTTTTTCTGTTGAGTCGATTTTCTTTTGCTACCAGACAACAAGTTTAGAATTTAAGCACACGTCCATTGGAACTCTGGTCATTGTACACTTTATTGGAGTAATCCCTCAGGTATTATATAATGGTCTTTCAAAAATTAAACCGTGTCGATAAAATACACAGCATTTATTCAGAGATTTAAGGACAGGTAAGACACCAAAAATAAATCCCACTTTAATCAATCCTAGCTCAAAATGTATTTGCGTTAGGATAACAAATCATACATGTGTGTAATCGTCATACTCCAAAGAATTTATACGTCCCGTATTCGGGTGTCCGTTATGTTAATTGTTAAATAAACAATTGAAAGTTGACCGCAAAGCATCCATCCCATAAATGTCGATACAAGTCACTAATTATTTGTGATAAAATCATAATTACACTTGAATCTTAATCCTGACATATTGGCAACAAAAAACGATCCTGCGGGGTTTTTTTGTTTTGTTTTGTTTTGTTTGTTTTTTGTTTTTTTTTTTTTTTTTTGTTTGTTTTGTTTGTTTTTTTTTTGTGGGTCTAGTTGTTCTGTTATCCATCCATCCAAGTTTGACGTTTCAGTTTCCCCTTGGATTTCTAGGATGCTTATTTTCTTCATTTCATAGAAAAAGAAAAAAAAATTAAAAATCACTGAATTATTTTTGCAGTTCAGACATTAAAGAATCAAAAGTCGTTACTTGGATTAAATTTCGCCCAATCGTTTTCTTGGAATAAACATTCTTAGGTGACGTTCTCGTCCTATTATCCTTTCTGAGAAAACAAGCTTTAGAGGCCTTTGATGTTGATCAATTGCCTCTGAAACGATACCGTTTCCTCAAGTTGAGCTGATATTTGTAGAAAACATAGTAAACATCGTCCCTTAACATTTGGTGAAGTTTTCAATCAATTATTGGGCAATCACATGAATGAAAGAGCCTTTGAAGTGCGGACAACATTATTCAGCGATCTGTCAAACGGCCACAGCGATAATCTGGTTTCAAAGCATGACATCACGGAGGCGGCTCTTCAGGCCCGTGACCTCAAGCCTGGCAACGAAAGTTGTGTTGACTTGCTTCGGTGGGGTGGCCAACGGCCGCTCGTGGTCAATTGACGAATACCGGGTTCGGTCTTCCGCCCCCTACCTCTTCATCCCGCTTTTAGGGATAGTGTTTCATCGTATTTACTCGTATCTGTATACTTTATGCTTGTTAGACTTGTCTGTACACTTTAATTAGTTAGCTTGTCATTATTTTGTAGTTATTTTCTCAATGAGTTTAATTTTTCTTTCCAACCTGAGTTTTGTATCGCTATTTTGTGTGTTTTCTCTTCTGTTCATGTTTATGCTCACTTCGATGTGTTTATTTGTACTTTTATTTCCTCATCCCTGGGTTTCGATAAAATATTATTGTGTTAGTGGGTATTGTTGATTAAAGTGCCAGATTTTTTCTTCCACATCAGTGCGGTAGCCAGGCTGAGGCAGAGGAGGCGCTTGCCTCCTCTGAATTTTGGCTGATGATGTTAAGAGTTAGCATGGAAATAGTTTATTTACCCTCAACAAGACTTGTTAAGTTTAAGTTATCATACACAACAAAAGCAAAAACACCCTATTGCAACTGAGACTTTCAGTCACTCATAGTGATAGAAGATAAGAGCATCACAGGAGGCGTACTTTTTTCAATGATTACTTGTATCTTTGCCCTAGTAGTTATAGGACCAAATTCAATTCATATAAAATGATCAAAAATAGTCACATTTAAATAAAATTTTGAGAATTTATACATGTATAAAGTATTTTTTCCCCTTCAATACCCACTAAATAACACCATTTTATGTGCCATTTTTCAAAAGTTTTCAATCTTGGGAGGGGGGACATCCCCTCCCCCCCCCCCCCCCACCACCAGTACCCTTTGCCTCCTCTATTTTAGAAGGCTGACTACGGCCCTGCACATCTGCCTTTGGTGTGCAGGACCACTGGGGTAATCCATCGCGGCACGGCTTTTGAACGGATATCTTCTGACGATTCCCGCTCCTCCTGAACATTTAAAGTCTCCCATCATTAGAACGCAAAACAAGCAAGATAACAACAAAGTAGACAACTAAGGCTATATGTTAGCATGTTTGCATCTTTTCTCTGCCCACAAACATACCTTCGGCATGCCGCCTGATTCCGCTGTGCCGCCGTGATACCACTCTCTTTTTGCCAACGGCCGTTGCTACCTGTAGCCAAGCGACAGACTGTTACGTATGATTGATGGGTGGCATTGTTCCGTTTGGCTGCTGAAAACCAAGAGAATGACACATGGACATTTGGATGTCCACATGCCTGTGCGTTTTTGGCGTCTTTCTGGTATTTCTACTTCAGTTAAAAGCTTGAAACTTATAGAAAGGACACTCATCTTGTAAAAACCGTTAAAATCTGAAAATCAGCCATGCAAAGGTTTTTTGTCTTGTCTGCCCTTAAGTGAGGTCATCAGGAAAAACATTTGACCAAGACAGTTACCATATTTACTTTTTCAGAATAAGGCATTAAAAAACAGTCTGGGTAAGTAACAAGTCTTCACACTATCAATGTTCGTATTATTCATGTAAAAAGTTCAATACCAATTTCATTTTCCCTTTTACAAGTCCAAGCAAATACCTTCGGCCTGAGATTTTTATAGAGAACCCATTTATTTTCTCACCAGCGCCTTACATTTGTTAAAAAAGAAAAAGAAAAGGAAAAGAATGTACATGCACGTGCTCAATGATATACATATATATTATCGAAGGCCGTTTCTTGTTTCATTCCGTATTAGATCATGTGATTAAATATTTGATCATATGAACAAATTGATTTGATCATATTATTATATGTTTAATCATAATGAGTAATTATTCAATATGAAGAACTATTAATCGTACTATCAAATTTGTTTGATCAAAGGAATGGATTTGATCACATGAACAAATCAGAGTATGTGTACTTTTATTTGTTCATATGACCAAATGCGTTTCATATGATAAAATAGATTTGATCATACGATTAAATGAATTTGTGCGTGTGATCAAATAGATAAAGACATGCCATCATTTTATTCACATGAAAAAAATCGATTTGCTCATATGATCAAATCCATTTGATAGATAATATGATCAAATCCATTTGTCCGTATGATCAAATAGGAAAGACATACCATCAGTTATCAATATGAACAAGTCAATTTGTTCATATGATCATATCAATTTATTCACATGAATGCCTAGGTTGGTCTAATGCTAAATGATAGGTACTTTCTGGCCGGAAGATAGGTGTGGTAATCTCGTGTCGGACTCGAAGCAAGAATACCAACGTGAATAGATTTGCGGCCAAGGTCAGACCAAGACAATTTTTTATGATGATTGGCTTTGGAAAAATCAAAATGCCCCTTTGTTTCCTTTCGGCAGTTGCAACGGTGCCAATTGCGGTGGTTACCCTTCTCAGCAACTGCTCTTGTTGCTGGATGTCAGCAGCTGCTGCACTTTAATTTCCCTGAGCCATTTCGCTAACAAGGGAAAACAAACAAACGCATGCATAACAGGAAGTATTTGATCCCATGAACAAATAGTATTATGTATGTGTGTACGTGTGTGTGTGTATTTATATGCATGTATCCTAAATATGGTATTAAATGTGCCTTCATACTGCATTTTTAGTCCTCTAGCATAAAATGTGTTCCGAGGGACGTAACCGCATCAAAATGAGGGAGCGTGCTGATCTGTCCAATTAGAATGCTGGAGAAATGTTACCCTGGCAACATTCAGTATTTCCTAAGGGAAGATACAGCTCCCTAAATGAAATAGTTTTGAATGTCAGTATAGCACTCATTTTGTCATTAGCCAATGAGAATATCCCCTTTTTGTTACCCCAACGACCAACCACAATACCTTTCACAGAGCAGCAATGGCTACTGGATGGGAAAGGCAGTTGGACGTTTCACTGTCAATAAACTGCATGTGCTATGGCCAATAAAATCTTGATCAATATGAGATGCGTTTATCTTTAACTTTTTTCATTGTAATTTTTCATGTAGAGCCACATTATGGATGCTGGTAGTTAGGATACATAGATATAGAATTCCACATGGCCGTGTCATGTGGAATGGATTCAGACATCACGAGTTTCAAAACCGTTCACTGCGAGCCTTTGACGAGCAGTGAACGGTTTGAAACGAGTGCTGTCTAAATCCATTCCCCATGACACGGCCATGTAGATTTTTTTCCAATTGAGCGTTAAGTCCTATATTTTTGTCAAAAACCTACTGGGTTTAGCGATCTTGCAGCAACCGTTTCGACTTCATTTTGTTCAATTTCCACATTGCGTTGCTATGGGTACGTCACTTCAAGAAGGAACTTTCAGTTACTCTCTTCTACCTTACCTAATCTGATTGGCTTATACATACGGCTACGGAGATTACCGATGTGCGAGACTGACACCTCGCTATGTGTGCTGTATGGGTGCAGTACCCGCTGAGCACACATTCACACTAGGGCCATAAAACCGCGGGGCTGTGTATTCTAGCATTGGCGGCGAGGAAGGCTCTGCTTTTGATACCGCCGGGCTGGACCTCTATCCCTATAATACCTCTATGCTCCAAGTATGTGCGCCTGTATGAACATGTACTGTTTGTACATAATAACACTGTGAACCACAAATTTATATAATTACTCACTCGTACATTTTCGCTCAATGAGCAGTTTACCCTCAGTAACGCAAGTTTCTTGTGATACATGAATAATCGAACTGCTTGGAGCATCAGTCAATGTTTTTGCCAAAGCTAAATACAAATGTTCAATTGAACTTATCATAAGCTGTGCATGATGGTGCACATAGCTCGACACGCCTGGCGCCCTCTGTTAGACATGACCTGCTGCACTAAAACGTTCGAATTAAGCCTCTCAGTGAAAAAATACATTTCTTTAGATAACAATGAACATAAACACAAACCTATCTTTAGTTTTGGACGAAACGCTCAATTTAACATCGAATAATCATATTAATATATTGAAAGATTGTACATGTACAATCGCAGAAATTTTAATTCAGTTATAAGTTTTAGTACTCTTGGATCTACTTGAGTGAAAATGCAGACCAATTGTGGCAGCGACAATACAGTGTTTCATCTCCTTGGGGGGGGGGGGGCAATCCCTATATGTCTCTCTTTTACTTGCAAAACGAGTCAGCCCATTTCTAAGCAAAATGATAATTATCGAAGTCCCTTGACACATATAATATAAGATAAAGATATTCATGAATAGTACCACCTTCTCCAGAACTGATATGGTAACGGCCCACCGCTGTGCTTCTGAATATCCAGAAGTGCATTTGATACATGTATATTTATCTCATGTCCTCGAGCACTTCCGTGCTACCAATTCTCAAAATCTGCTACTTAAGATCTATATGCTGCCTATGTCTGTTTCTTCAACTGCGTATTTCCAACAAATGAATACAGAAGCGTTGAAGTATTTATTCGTTCTTATATATCTATGTTTTAAGCCTTAAAAAAGTAACTGGTTGTCAGTGGATAACAATCAGAACATATCTCTTTTTTGCGAAAAAATTCACAACATACGAGTGCCGTTTACTCTCTATCTCAACACAGAATTCTTGGGGTTTTTTCAAATATTTTGGTCCCCTCGCGACACTTATCTCATTTGACATACGTCTTTTACTTTAAAAAATATCAGAAAGACATATTTCGCAAAGTAAACTATGGTCGCAGCTCACAGTGTTACTTCTCATTGACCAGAAGTGTGTTCCATACCATATATAATGTACTGATCAGGTTCAAGATGTTTAAATGCTTACATATATCTTGACAACCAAGATTTCTTTGGTGGGGGGGGGTGTTTTTTTTTTTTTTTTTTTTTTTTGGGGGGGGGTGTTTTTTGGGTTTTTTTGTTTTGTTTTGTTTTTGTTTTGTTCTTTTTGTTCAATATTTTTGGTGTCGCCTAAAACTGTATTTAAAAAATCAATAGCATTGGTAAATGGTAAATGAAAAAAGAAAACAGTCGTTCAGTGCTGCCTCCAAGAACATTTTCAAAACATGTACTGAATGGTATTAATAAATGATATGAAGAGAAGAGACGAAAAAATCAAAACTGTATAGTTTAAGTCATTTTCATTGTTACATTTTTACCATGTATTTTTTTAATCTTCAAATTTAAGGAAATGCATCAAGTTTTGCTCTCTTGTTTGATAATTGGCGAACTATGCAGCTTAATTTTTAAGTTAATTTTGCAATATCACACAGTGATTAAAAGATTTAAATGAAATAACAAGCCTGTTATTTCATTCCAATGTGCATAATTTTGTCGTATTGCAGCATCGCCATGGGGTTGGGAGAGGGTGCGAAAACAGACTGTTGCAAAATTTGCCTTTACTTCCTTTGTTATGCGTACTTCCAACAAAGCATTTGATCCACTCTTTTAAACCTTACACCTTCTTTTATCCCCATACTTCACCTGAGTTAGGAGTATGTTTTACAAATGATTCTTTCGTAAAGATGATCTAATCTACAGTGACTTTACGCACTAAACACGTGTAAGACTTTCAACTCAACAGTGTACTGTCACGTCAGTAGTATACTCTCATCTCAGTAGTATAATGTCACCTGTGAAAAAAAACTGTTGTAACTATGCTTGTAAATTTAAGCTGATACATGTACAATATATCACAGAGGCAACGATGCTTGAGGAATAGAAGACATAAGTAGGACTCGTCTGCAATGACACACAAATGCGGGATATCAAAAAATAAAAAATTGGTTATCTTTAGCGATAACATAAATAAATCATTCTGATTATTGTGAAAGGTCGGCATAATGGAGAGAAAACGTTTTTAACCACTTTAAATGTAACTATAAGGAGAAATTGTCGCTATAACTTAATTATAAATCATCATAATTAACAAGGTGAATTTAAAAACGAATTAGGCAGTCGGTACTCATAAATGACGTCTTTTATACAAACCATGCACGTTGGTAATGACACGATAAAACGTTATTAAAGGCGAATTGGAAATAAGATTATGTGGGCTCTTTTCCTTCTAGGCCACCATAGATGGGCCTTCTCTTGTGGATGTAAAACTTGACAATGTCTGCACATCACACGCCTGAAGATTTATAAGCATCGTTATTAGATACTTAACATTGTGAAGTTTTGTCCATTAAGAGTGTCTGGCAATGTCAGATTTCAGATTTTCAGATTCAGATTCTTTTATTCGACTATAAATTCAGTACATTTCAATTTTTAGGTAATAACGACAGAAATATATATAAACAAATGCAAAACAAAACAAAACAAAAATGTCGCTGAATTTAAGACCCAGATGGCGGCAAATATTTTAGAACCTAACATTCCAGTGGTTAAATTTAAAGATGTTAAAGGCACAGTATGCGAAACCTATATATACCACATTACATTTCTTTCCTAACGCCAGGGCCGGATACCATTAAGATGATTAGGTTCCCCACGCATGGTACTCTGACAGTCCTGTACTCGCATATACAAGACCTCAGTTTCCGGCGTCTCCGTCATGTATATGCGGTACGTGTTACACTCACACGCGTAATTTTTGCAATACATATACATATATACATATATATATATATATATATATATATATATATATATATATATATATATATATATATATATATATATATATATATATATATATATATATATATATATATATATATATATCCAGTCTGTTTCAAACGGGAAGAACAATGTCAAATACATGAATTCTTATTTGGGGCACGCAGCCAGTTGATCCCCAAAGCGACTTTTTGAAGACGTTAATAACCTTTGAATTTTCCCCTCGCTGAGGAAAAGCTTACTTTTTACGAAAAGTGAAGGAGTTGAATTGTTATAGCACTTTTGTGAAGAAAATTATCTCTGTGATGACGCAATGTATACTTTATTCACTATTCTATCCTGCGGAATTGCCTCTCATTTGGTGGCCGCATTCCTGGTCAGAGTACGATTGAGTCAATAGCTTTTACTTGGCACAGGTTGGGCGTCAAGGAAGTCTATTGACCTAGGGTGTGCCATCATAGGCTATAAGATATTATAAAACTTATTTTACGTCGGTTTTACAAAGTTCTTGGTACTGACAATAAATACATCGAAATATAGCAAACATTACAATTTTCAAAAATACAAAATAAGGCAAAAAGATCTTGAATGTATTCTGGAGATGGACCATGAAATCTTTAAAACATTCTATGGCTAGTGATTTTTGCCGCCCAGTTTCAACTGTGGGGAGATGATTATGTATGGTCTTACATACAAATTTCAGCAAAAACGTGTTCTAGTAACGGGAAATTTAAGTCAAAACGTTAAGGTAGACCACAATTTACATCTGGGCGCTTTGAGCCAATTTGAACGGGCAAGGCTTCAGTCACAAACAATTTCATATTTTACCAGGTCAATGCATCCATAAAAACTGGCGTGTGGTATCGAGTGTGAATATATCGCAATGTCTATACTCATCAATATTCTAAGATACTGAGTAAATGCATTTTTGTCAACATGTCGAGGGATTAAGCAACATTAGTGCAAGTGAAAGTTATTCCACTACAGTTTATGATAATAATAATGAGGCAAAAACTGAAGCTGGGACAGTTATAAGGATTACCGAGATAGACAAAAGTAACACCTGCAAAGAACTTCCGCCAGTGTCAGCACGTTTTGAGTTTGATGTATTAAAGCTACCCCAGGCAAAAAACACTTTGTAATCCTAGGTTAATATATGTCCCCAGATGCCTGATACCTCACGAAAACTGTCATAACTGCAAAATCATCGCATGTGCAAATTTCTATAAGGTTGACAAAAGAATGCATCATATCACGGCGGAACTTAATCTACTATGGAAAAAATGCTATAAATCCAGTCATCAATATACAGGTACTATCTATAATTAATTGTTCATAATCAGAATACTTTATAGTAGTCTGTTATATTTGCTATATACACAGCCATGTCAAGTGTCACACGCCAGAGAATTTGATATGCCTATATATATATATATATATATATATATATATATCTTAATGAAATCAATATGGCATACAACTTTTCTTTTCGTTCAAATGTATATTGTAAGTTCATAGGCCATCCGTAAAGGTAGATAGGGACGGCGGGGCAAGATGATGAATTTAAGATACCTAATTTTCCCTAAGTTGATGTTTTCAAAGTGACACTCTAAGCATATTATATTGAATACATACTTGAAGTCCACATTAGAAAATACTCGCTGTCTTTTGGGCAAAGATTGTATTAGGTAAACGATTGGCATTCAAAAGTAAACCTGTAAGCGGGCCAACTTGCCCGCCACAATGGGGCAATATGACGTACAACAGACGCAGACTATGGCGCGAAATAATGAAAAAAAAATGTGACAACAGTTAAAACCTGATTCTAAATAATGAACATATCCCAATTGGTCTATCTTTTCCAATTAAGCAATGCCTAATGGTATGGAACTTCGGTTTTTGTTTGTTTGTTTTTTATTATTTTTTTTTTTTATTTTATCACATTAAAATCGCAAAAATGGTATAAAATAACATAAAATTAAGCTTAATGGGTGTTATTAATGGTCAGCACTTTAATTTGTTATAAGCTTTGCTCATATAGTGACACAAAGAAACTTTGGAAAAACATGTTAAATACAGTTTGGTTTATATTACTTGACTTTAAAACGTGGAGGTTAGATAATGCATTATATCCAAGCATTTATATGCGCCATGTTGCCCCAATACGAGTCAAATCAATGAGTGCAGGATACGCGTTGCCATATAAGGCCATTTAAGGTACTGGTGCTTCATAAATATTTCCATAAACCGTCACTTCCTACCATAGATGTACTTGTTATTATTCATGGCCTAGTGTGGGCAAATGAAAGTGCACAATACCCAATTCATTGAGAAATAGGATGTTGGTATCAGTGTAGAGAAGATCAATGCGGTCCCCGTACTGGGGGCCAGTGGGGTTTCATCTCATTGCAGAAGAAGTCGAACATAAGGTGCTTCGACAGGTCCATTGTGCTCATGCCAATGTAGATGGATCGGTTGAGGGTCAAACGACTTCTATGCATCTGGATGGCAGCTAGGTCATCGTTGAAGATTTTCGCCCAGCTATTAACCGCCGCAGCCTGACTTTTTCGCCAGTGCGCATCAGCTTTACATCGACACACTTGCAGAGGTTCTCCATTGTCTTTCCAAAGACAGAGTTGTTCAAGGGCTGAATAGATATCTTTTTCGAAGTCGCTTGTGGCCTTTGTCCGCAGCTCCGTGTTCATCTGTATGCAGAGTTTCATCCAGGGGCTCTGGTCAAAGGGCAGCACCCGGTGAACTTTCTTGCCCAAAGACAGATAGAGCTGGAGACTGGGAATGTGGAGCTTGTAGCACTCCTTGTGGCTGAGGTTTGGGACTAGCTTTCTGACCTCGGTCGGTGCCACTCCAATGCCTAAGAGACTGTACTGGTAGTCACTCATCCACTCCTTTTGCACAACCATGCGCTCTGGATCCAGATGATAGGTGTTGTGTGCATCATGAAGCTCTGCAGGGTACTCCAGGTCCACCTCAAGTATATAACCCTCAGGGGCGTCAGCCGGGTGGTTTTTGATGGTTTTGGCCAGCTCATCACAGTCCTCCACCCAAGTAAATCTGCCCATCGGGAGAGACTGAGACATCGCCCAGGGGTAAAGTTTGTTCGCTTCGACGTATAGGATGTGGATGTTGGGCTTCTCAGGGTGGTAGCCCTCAACACGTGGGTTGTTAGCATGGGCGTGGTACTTGGACACCATGGAGATACCAGCATGCATGCTTTTCTCCACAAACAGGTGCTGGTTGTAGATAGTGAGAAGCTCGAGCTTCACGTCTGTGCTTTTCAGTAAAGCGTCCCAAGAGAGGCCCAGACTGGTGTACTAGTGGGCTGGGTCAAGGCCGTATTTTCGAAGACAGGTCTCGCAGAAGGCCTCAACATGTCGGCCAAAAGAAGGACGTTGGTGCGGCAGTATAGGTCAGTGTAATCCCCCTAGGTAGGGCACCCAAAGGTTCTCCAAACCTTTTTAGTCTCATAGGCTCCTCTCTAATGTCCTCATCGGAAAACTTGGAATAGAAGACCTCCCTTGGTGGGAGCCCGGTCTCTGTGAAGTGCGTTCACATACTCAAAGGGGTAGACTCCCTTTTGGGCTAAGAGCTGATCGTTTGCTAGGGTGTATCATTTTGTGATCTCAAGTGGCTCTGAATTGAGTAGTTTTGAGAAGGGTGCCGCACACCATGTACAAACCCCCTCAAAACAACAGTTCTCAGTTATCTCACCCTTAAGATCTTCCCTGCATGCGCACTTGCTGCCCAGGCCGATGGTGCTACTCACCAGCTTTTCTAGGGAGGCCAGGAGAAGCTGAGCACTGTCGATAAAGTGTAGCTGCCCCAGGGAGAATGAGATGTACTTCTCTGTGTTGTGGAGGATGCATCAGACTATACTCTCACCTTTGAAATGGTCTGCACGAGTACATGAGATTCATAGCCGTGCAGGTTGTGGAACACCACCGGTAAGGTCAAGGTTTTAAGGTTCAGCCTCAGCTTGAGGTTGCAGGCTTTGTGGGCAGCCCCTCAGTATTTTCCCATGATGTGACAGGTCATGTGAGCCTGGCAGTCTTATGGGGTCATCTGAATGGTCTTGGGATTGGTCCGCACTGTCTTTGTCTTTGTCTCATCTTCTTGGAGCACTTTCAGAAAGTGTTCCGCCACATTAGGCCCCATGTATTCTACCGGTGGCTCTGTCTCACCATCGCAGCCCATGACTACGTAGCAGTAGCTACAATCCTTCTGCTGCTGAATTCTCTGGGTGTTCCTCTTGGTGGGGTCGAGGGCAGGCCCTGCCACCTTCTTCGTCAGGGCCTTGAAGTTGGCAAAGACGGCAAAGGGGGCGTGACGTTGCTTGTGATAGTTCTGAAATGTCAGCATGTTCTTCCCATTCTTGGGCATCTCTACCCAGACCGCGCCGTCTGGCCTGTTCCCTTGCACTTGGGCTTGTGGGCCTCAAGCCGGTCTTCTGTAGTGTAACCATGGAGACAGCGCTCGAAGAAGTGTTTGCGCTCTCGTGCCTCCTCTGGCTGTATAGCAGATGACGGAGGCTCTTCACCCAGATATAGTGGTACTTGCCTGCCTTTTCCACTAGCAGAAGGTTGTCATGGGGAACCTCTTCAGGCTGCTTGCTACGGTGGTGGACGAGAGCACCATTATGCCAGCCGAACACTTCGATGGACAAACCGTTCAGCCTCTCCACCCTGTTGATCTGTGCGACAGGCATCAGGCATCCACCCCGCTGGGTAGGTAGGGTATTTGGTGGGTTGATCCGCATGGGCATTGGCTGGAAACAGGGCCGACTAGAGGGCCCAGTGAAGGCAGTTGTTATCACGGTTCTTTACATTTACGACTGCCTTCTTGCTCCTGACTGCTGCTGGCAGGGGAATGTAGGACACCCCCCACCCCACCCCCCGAGAGGCTCATACCTCGCGATGTCCAGCCAAAGAGTGCTTACCCTGTCAACCACTCACCCCGACCCCCTGCTGGTCCCCTTTTTCAAGAGCCTTGAGGATGTGGGGGGTGGCCTTGTCTAGTGCTTCTTCAATTTCTCCAGCCTGTAGAAGGCCCACCTGCTGGTGGCCAAGCACGGGTTCCATCAGTTCCTCAGCCCCATCGGGCCCTTGTTTACGAAGAGAGATATTTAGAGTGAGCTGTAAGTTAATGCCTCAGAGGGCTCAAATTTCCTCTTCAAGCTTGTCTTGGATCTGGATGTGAATGCCTTCAAGGAATGCTCTGGGGTCTGTGCCAAGAGGGTGCCCGGCAGGAACATCCATCTGCCAGTTTTGTAAGAATTTTCCGATGGTCCAGGGGGTCTGGCAAAGCACTGGTTTCTCCTCATAAAGCTCATCTGGGGTGGGTCGCTGGCACAGGGCCAGGATGGGCTGCTGCGGGATGGGCCACTCACACTGCTGACACAGGGCCAGGGTGGGCCTCTCACGCTGTCAGCATGGGGCCCTTGTGGGCCTCTCGCACTGCTGACGCGGGACCGGAGTGGGCTCACTCATTACTATGGGGTGGAATCGCCGAGCGCAACCCTTGGCCCTGTGCAGAGCTTTCTGCGCACGGTCTGCGCTGCAAGACTTGCTGCACAACTGGGACTCTGCCTTAGTCCCTTTACCACATGTGCGGCAAGGATGTGGTACAGTCCGCAGCTTCCGCCGGAACTGGGCGCGAAGAATACCACGGAGATCCCCAATACAACATTTTCCACTCTGCCCTGCAGAGCTGGCAATAAGCCAAACACATTGTACTCTCTCATGTTTGCATGCAGTGCCTCTTCCTTGCAGGTATATCATACCGACCCATTTCTTTAACTGGACATTCAGCAGGGAGGTAACCCTTCGCTGTCTGGGCTGGAGCCCGCCCAAGGGGGTGGGGCTGGCCCTACCGCCTGTTTTTGTTTGGTGGGGGTTGGGGCTGCGGTGGGGGCTGTGGTCTCAGCCTCGGGGGTGCTGGCGGGGCCCAGGGTGGGGCCTGCAGCTTTCCCTATTGTGTTATGTTTGGGTACCTGCAAACCTTTTGGTTGTATGTGTGTATGCGGATAGGTCCTGGCATACATAACTTTTTGGTGATTGTGTGTGTAGGTCAAGGCATATATGATTGAGGTTGGTTGGGTGGTCCAGAAACCCCCGATATATACTACTGCTGCAACTGGTGGGAAAGGTAACCTGGACACATTGGGGTGGGGGGTGGGGGTTTAATTTTTCTTCCTCTGGGGTAAACACGTCCTTGCCGGTTGTAACTGCTGTTTGTTTCAACAGAAGTAATGTATTGTTGCATAACTTGTCCACGCAACATTTCAGAAGGCATGGAATTCCTTCAGATGCAAATCTTAGTTGTTCCTCATGTTTAAATGACCCATACAGCAAACGAAACCAGTCACAATGGGCTGCCTTCAGTAAAAGTAATAAATACTTGCATCAGATTTGTGTTTTGACATATTTTGTGAGACTGCATTAAATATATTTGAAAGGTCACAATAGGCACCAATACGGTGGTGGTACAGTAAAGATTGATATTCGTGTCTGCTTGCATTACATACATCTCGTTGTCTTTCACTTAACTCTTTTAGTACCAACTGCTCTGAATTATATTAAGGATGCTAGATTCATGTTCCTTGTGCAAAGACCCTTCATTCAAGTACCTGCATGTCTGTAGATACATAGAATATCTAATAGTCCAGGTCAACAGATTTCCTCTGTGTGCTTTAGGTGCATTGCTCCTGAAGTGTGATGAGGGAAGCTGTTGACTCAGTCACAAATATGGCACTGGAAGAGTTCAAGACTGTTAATATTTGGGAAAGACAAAGTCTTTTGCTAAAAGATCATTAGTACATGTATTTGTGAAAAACAATGGAGTCAAAAATACAGTTTATTTGGTTTATTACAGCACAAAATGTACATTGTGTATGTTCTTGAATACATAAATATATTGCAGAGCTGAGGTGCAATTGGAATGATTTCAGACCCACTTACAGCTCTACATGAAGCAGTATTCTACACGTCTGTGTACACCCACTTCCTTCAAATGCCCACCAACTGCAACATAAAGCTTGTTTGCTCACCGAATCATCAAACTGGGACATTTGGCACTTTTTGTTTTTTTCACAGCCTATCCTGCCAGCTGTGTCATACTGCAACAATCCATCACACAATCAACAGTCCCCGAATCTCCTCCCTCTGAAAAGGCCCCAGCCTTCCGCTTTTCTGGAGACATTTGCTTGAATCATGACCAAAGCATCGTACGAGTCTCTCGTACTTAAACAGCTTGGTTCAATCTTTTAACTTTATCCAATTTTTCAACCAAAATCCCACACGTTACTTTAGTTTTGTTTGATTTAAAGTTTGCTTTGTAATATTGTTAGCAGCCAATCTAAAAATGTTACATTGAAGATAAAACAGTTATACCCTGGTGTACAGTCTTGTCCCTGATGATACAAGCTGACTGTAATATAAGAGGGGAGTGATATTAGAGCACAGATGCGCATATAACGCCACAATTATGTATATGTACAGAGATCTTCTATATGTTATCAAGTGCGTAAAATGAACAAATGATGACAAAGCCATTATTTAAATACTAACTGAAGTGTCTTCTTCGTAATATTTACTTGATCACTTCTTTACATGTCATTGACCTCTTATTCTTCAATTCACCAGTGCTTACTTAATACATTGGCAACCTCAGGATATTTCTTCACTATTGCATTACAACAAAATCTACTTTTAATGCTTCTGGCACTGCCAAAAATAGTTTCAACAACCAGATTAAAATCATTTTTTTGTTTTCCTTGGATTGTGCTTGTAATACAGTGAAATCTCATTAAAATCACACCATCTGTTTCCTTAGAAATGTGTCAGATAAATGAAGCAAACAACGACAAAAAATGAACTTTTCCCATTCAAAACTTGTGTCATTATACTGAACATGTCAGGTAACTGAGTGTGGTTATAATGAGGTCTCACTGTAAATGGACTGCCTTTAAACATGAACTTACAAAAATTCAACTCTTTTCAAGTGAGGCAAAGTTGGGCTGGTTTTATTTTGCATTTTCTTCCACAGTTCCGTACCCCTAATCCTGTATATTGTTTATGCCCAAGAAAGAAACACCACTTACTTTCAAAGACTGTCTGGAGGACTGGGTTTAATCAGTCCCAGAAACACAGTTAGTACACCTCATAACATGCATTCATTTAATAGATATGGCATTTTAATTCCCTTTGACCACTTTGATTAAAATAATTTAAGTCACCCAGGGACTCCTTCACAATAACACTGTAAACATCCCCCCCCCCCCCAACACACACACAACTGAGCTCTTTAAGTCGGTAACAAAACTACTTTAAAATGCAGTTTAGCATGTTATTATAAATGTAACATAAGTCACTGCACTTGAAAGCATTTTTTCTTTTGTTTCTATTTATGTTTAGCCAAAGATACCACACCAAAAACAAGCCATTCTATGGTGAGTGTTACATCAAAAATACTGAACGATACCGTCGAAACAGGGTGAACTGTGGCAGCTCCTACACAGAAGTACACAGAGGTTATAGGCCCCGGGATACAGTAAAGGTATATGCGAAAAAATTAAACTTGGCATTTCTCTTGCATTGTATACATTGCTCTACCTGTACATCTTGGCAACTTCCTGACACATCCTGCCACATGGCAATATACAGCTTTGCTCCTTACAACTTGTGCCAGTTAAAACTCCCCCCCTTCCCCTCGTCAACTTCCCCTTTGCACAAGCAAAACACCCTAAAAAAACACTGTTGGGTAAAATAGCAGAGCTGGCATGTATGTTGTGAGTAGTTTGTAGAAGTTAAAGTGACATGAACATCATTAACTGCTTCTCTAACTCTCATTGAGATAATGATGTTAAAATCAAACTTAACAACACCCATGCATCTCCCAAGTTTATTTTCCTTTGCCTTGCCCACATTGTATGCAGACACATTGCTGTCAAACATAGTAGACAAAGTCAGACTTGTTTTATGTAGTCATCAGTCATATTTCCACTATAAACGCTTCTCCAACTATTCAAAGCGAACAATCAATACAGGATTTCATGTTAATTATGATTAATTGCATTGCACGCCAATATCAGAATACATGTACATGTACATCAATGTAGTTAATGATATAACCTTGCATCGGAATACTCCGGGGTCCACAAATACAGCTTTGAAGTTCCCTCATAAGCGCTCTATTCACACAATTATCAGGAATCATCACAGCCAATCTTATCGAAAACACATCCACTCAACTTTTTTCCCATCACGTGACACCATAAAGTCAAATGCAAAAATGTTCTGCTCAAATAAAACAGAACTGCAGAAATTTCAGTATTACAAATAAGCCAATTTAGTATTTTGTTCATCTGTTCCCTTGTGTGACATATGTTCCTATATGATTTTGCTTCTATCACAAACAATGTTTACATGTTCATATTAAATTATGTCCATATACTTTGGTTAGTCTACACACCATTCTTTTATACATATATGTTTATCAACAGATATGCATTTCATCATTCCGGGGTGAGAATGAATGTACCTCAACAAAAATCTCTTAAATTCTATTATTAGTCAAGTCTGAGCAATATCCACTAAAATCAGTGAATCTTCAAGGGAAATTATCAGCCCTACTATTCCTTAACTCTAACAGTGCCAACTGCAACTTAAGTCCAACTACTTAAGATGAAATGCTCTCAATGATAATCAGTATGATAGATTCATATTCCTGGTGAAAGGACTGTTCATTCAAGTAACAGCATGCCTATAGTTTCACACAATATAATGGTCCAGGTCCAGGTCAACAGCTCTCCTCGGCACCCTTTGGGCACAATGGGCCCAAAGCGCACCTAGGAAAGCTGTTGACTCAGTCCAAAAGTTAGCACTGAAAGAGTTAAGCAAAGCAGAAAAAAAGGTAAAACACCATTTCCCCTTTTTGTCAATTTTGAAATTTGTACACCAAGAGTGTGGATATAGTGTTTTTTTGGCTGCAGTTTAAATACCTCAATTACAATGAAAATAGGGAAGGGAGCAGCCATTTTTGGCCCTAGTAAAAATGGCAAAGAAACATGCTGTAAATGCTAGTGATAATATCACACCATTCCCCCAAAAAGCACAATACACGTCCAGTCACTCGTAAACAAGCAGTGGATTCAAAAAGGTGATAATGATACTGATGATGTCATTGTTAATAGTCTGCAGGTAATACACACATAGTCAACTAGTTTCTTCTACAACATCTTCACAAGTGCAAACACATAAGGTACATTGTCTGCTCTTGTAATCGTGTCTTTGTATTTATGTTGCTCAAGTTTTGCTTTGGCAAATTTCCTGGAGGGGTCCCATAAGCATAATCTAAGTCCAGAGCCCACTCAGGCACTCTTGCCAAGCATTCATTCCAACTCCTACAATTGTCTGCGTCTCAGCATGGCTGAAACATTTACCGTGTTTCATTCTCGAAATGACTCTGCACATGAGCTTCATATTCCCGTTGGCCTATTTCCTGTCCTGTGTCAAATCGTTCATCACACATCGGACACTGGTTGCCATTATGACTGTCGATGTGAATGACAAACTGGGCATCGTCGAGGTCTGCAGGAAACACAGCGTTGCAAATAGGACACAACTTCTGTGGGTCTCCGTCTGCATCATGGAATCTGAAAGAATCCCAAATCAAATCTATCACTTGCCTATGACCAGCAGAAATTGGTCAAGGATATCCACATTATGCAATATCCAACTTCTACATGAGCAATCTTGGCAGAAACCCACCCAAGGTACATCTTCATCAAATTTTACATGCATCTAGTTGAAGTTTTGGAGAAGTCAAAAATTGTGACTTAGCACTGAAGTGCCTATTGACTTGCATTGAAATCAATGAGAATGTATGCGTTAACTGATACATCCCCAAACTGAAATTTGTTTACCATCCGAGATGCACAATATCATCTCCTAGTGAACAACTTTGTTTGACCAATCCACAAGCAACATTTCCACTGAATTTCAGAAGAATCTAAGTGACTTTTGTTTGGAGATGTTGAAAAGAGCTTTAACACACACAAAAAAGAACCCCAAAACCAAGAGCCCCCTGGGCCTAATAATCTGCTGAAAACCGTCACAAAAAATAAAATAAAATAAAATGCATTCCCTCTAAGACCTGCAGAAATAAGTTCATCCATATTATGTAATATCAAAATTCCACATTGTACACGTTTGTGGTACATTTGGTATCATTGGCTAAAAATTTGATTATTAATCTCATGCACATTTGGTGTACATTTTGTTGTTCTGTCTCAATTTATTATCACAAAAATGAATTTTAATGTGTTTTTGATGCCTATGATGTTGGTTCCCATAATAGCCACCAGTGGCACTACTATGACTCCATATGTCATAGACTTTTGTCTGTATAATATTCCTGTACTGATATATGGACATTGTAAGGGTTAATCAAAGCTTCCCATTTGGACATGCATCCACAAATTCAGATGCAATGACCATCACAAGAACATCATTAACCTTGTTATTTCTGAAGATAATGAATATCATAAATTTTGCCACCTACAGGTGGTGCCGCTAGCACTGCTCAGATTATAATAATCACCTCCAGAATTTTTCTTTCATGACAACGTATCAACAGGAAGTCAGACTAACATCCTTATATACCTATTACTATGGGTACAATGCCAAATTCTAAGGATCCACTGAAAATTAAACACACCAGAGCATTTTCAATTTTTTCACTTTTCAGCCCATATACTACGTAATGCTCCAAATGAAGCCAACAATAACGAAACAAACTGATTTTCATTCATACAGTATGTCCACAAAATTTCAAGGGGTTAACTAAAAAATTGTAGATGCAATGCTGATGACAAGCAAATGTTTACAGATGGACGGAATGATGGACATGAGTGATCACATAAGCTCTGCGACCTATGCCAAGCAGAGCTAAAAAGACCTTTCGTTCAAGCACCAGCATTCCTGTAGTTACACAGAATATAATAGTCCAGGTCAACAGCTTTCCTCATTGTTCTATGGGCACACTGTGCCTAAAGTGCCCTCAGGAAAGCTGTGGACTCGGTCCAAAATGTGGCCCTGAAAAAGTTAACAAATCAGACAGCTTTGAACAACCCATACAATGTCATTATGACTTTATTACAACCAAAAGAACCCATCAACATCACAATTATAAAACCAGATGATTTTTTTTCAGTGAGCACATCACTAGTAGCATGGACTCTAGCTGTTTACCACTCTTTTACCAGACTTATTATAAACATGAAATATATCAAACACTATCATATGTGGGTGTTTCTCTTCCATCACAATGTATTACCACGAAGTCAGACTCACATCCTTATATACCCATAACTACAGGTACAATGCCAAATTCTACTGACATACTGTTAAACATTCGTCCTGATTCTCAAACTCATCACCAAGATATAATTGGTTTGTGTACGACCTCATCAAAACTGCATCCCACTCTCTTACCGGTCTTCCTCTGTATCCGGTTCAACCGGTGTCTCACTGGTCCGCAGTTCAGCAGCAGCAACTGTTGCTGGCTCCTTTCCTTTACCAGTCTGAACCACATCCATCTGCATGTCTCCTGTGGATGTTGTCATGGCTACAAAAACAAAACAAAACACTGCAAATGAACACCATTTCTTCCCACAGAATGTACTTTACACTACAACTCTTTCAATATGAACTGTGACTCAAGCCAAACTGTTAAACACAAACTGCTCTTAATCACAATAATGATGCTAGATTCATATTCTTTGTAAAAAAACATTCCTTTCAAGTATCAGAACGCCTGTAGTTCCACAGAATTTATGACTTGGGTTAAACCTCATCTTGGCATGTTTTGGGTGGGCAGATTGCGGCCAAAGCACACCAAGGAAAGCTGTTGATTCAGTTCATAATTTGGCACTGAAAGAATACAGTACAGTTTGCTTATTATCAAAATATTACAGCCTTGTTGATTCTGCCATAAGGATCAATCAAAATTATAAATACGCAGTTGTCGAGCATTTCTCAACTTACAATCTTAAAGAGTGCTAATGTTGACCTATAAGTCACACGCAGCATCTTCATGTCAGTGGTTTACCCCAGCTGTAACATTGGATTGTTTCTGTACAGTCACCTGTTATATCTCAGGTGACCACACAAATGGTTTGGAAAAATAAAACAGTTGCCACTCAGTATTGCTGAGTATCATCAGCATACACACTCAGGCGATGGTCTTTTACCAGCTGTATATATAAATTGCACAAAGTTTAAGCAGCACTCACGATCTCCATTCACAGCCTTGACATAAGCAACTTTGGCAGAAGGCAACACTTCTGGCATCATTGGTGGTGGCAGTGGTGTTAGTGGAGGTGTCAGGGTGGCACGGTCTGCAAGACCCAGGTCCAGCGCAGCATCTACATCCACTGAACTGCCAGAGTCACTCTTCAAAAAGAAAGCAAGATCGTATTTAGCAAATAACAATTGAAGTTTTTCAATGCCAACTGCAACTCAAGTCGAACTACTTAAAACAAACTGCTCTGAATTATAATAGGGTACTAAATTCCTGTTCCTTGTGAAAACACCTGTCATTTAAGTACCAGCATGCCTGTAGTTATATAGAATACAGAAAATCCAGTATTGGTAGCCCATTGAGGATAACACTGGGATCACAAGTTGTTGAACTTTCATCTTTCTGCCAGGCTAAGCCGAGCAAAAACATGAAAATCTAACAAGTGATCCCAACTTTATCCCCAATGGGCCACCCATTCTAGATTTTCTTTCTCTTATGTCTAGAAAGAGCAAAAATGCACCAAATCGAAGTTCCATGGGAGAAATAAGTTTGAAAATGACACCAATTTGAAAGTGGGAGGAGTTGATGTTTTATTAAATGTACTGCAGCCTCCAATTGGTTAGTGTACTACTTGAAACCAATGAGTTACAAACCAAATGAAAGATCACAATTAAAACCTCATCCTTCATACCCATGCAGAATAACCCATTCAGGATAAGCTTCAGACATAGGAGAAATAACAGTTTAGGTCAACACCTTTCCTCAGTATGCTTTGGGTGCAGTGCACTGAGGGAAACTGTTGACTCAGCCCATAATATGGCCCTGAAAGAGATAGCTGCCTCTATGCTAGCTTTGAGACAGTCAACAGTTTTCTTTGTGCGCTTTGGCTGCATTTTGGACAAAGTCTACAGCTTTTGTTTGTATCAGGAAAGTTGTTAACCTGGACCATTTTTATCTTTTCTGGACCTACAGGCAACAGCAGTACTAAAAATACAGGGTCTTTCCATGTTGTTCACAGGTTATTAATATACTTACAATCTGTTTTATTTCTCATGCACCATGGAACAATACTTTTCACTAAGCTCTTTAACAATTTTTCTTTTTTTTCTTTTCTATTCCTCAAGTTAGGCAGGGATGTACATTAAATATTTGTTAACTCACCATGCAACTAGCTTACAGACAGGGCCACAGCAACACACCCATAACCTCAACAGAGTTCTGTGGTTTTGGACCACTCTCGCTTTTTTGTTACACGCTCCTATACATGTCCAGTGGTCTCTCGAGAGACAACTCCACTGACCAGCCACCTATCTTTACAGACTACCTTTTCAGGATACACTGCACAGGACTTTTCATTTTACTCATACCTTAGATCAAAGACCACCTGTCTCAAAAGACCACAATGTAGTCACTGCTAGGGTGGGTCTCCCAACAGAGAGCTCGCTGTATATGGTATTACCTCATCCGCGGCAGCTTCTTGCAATTCCTTCTCATATGGATTTCCAAACTGCAGCTTGAGAGGTGGGGGCATGGGGTACTCCGGCATCTGTGGCGCAGCACTGTCTGTCACCAGATCCGGCTGTGGCATAGGGCTCTGTGGTGGGTAGGTCACAGTTGTTGCCTTGTAGGGCATCACTGGGGTAACAGAGCTTGGGCCTGGATACTTGATCATTCCTTGTGGGGGATATGTCACCTCCTGTCGTGTGAAAAATGGCAATAATATTTAGCATTAGATCTATCAAAATGCTAGAAACTGTGGATGGATACAAATCCAAGCTATAATGTAGAAGTTCAGGACTATCAATATGTCAAGTGAAGTGCTTCCAGTTGGTGAGCTGGTTCTCTTTCTTAGTAACACATGTGAGGAATCTTAATTTTCTCTCAATGGTTGGTACATGTACAAAGTGATTAATATTTTGAATAAAGTTTGTTTGTTTTTTTCCGGACAGGTGAACCCTGCATAAAGCATGGCCTGATGACTTGATTAGTATGGTACTAGTCCTGGATCTCTCATATACAGATGCGTGTGTATATTGCCTTGTGATCTTTAGAATTCCTTCAAGGTCACCCAAACAATCCCAATCCAGGTCCTACCAAGACGGACAATCTAACCACTTTTCATCAAGTTTCATCACACTCTTGAAGAGTTATGGCACAGAAACAAAATTCATATTAATGGCCCTGTAACTTTGAAAATCACATGAAGGCAACCCCAACCAGTACCTAATCTGGGTTTTACCAACAAAAATAAATACATTAAATTCTGTGAACATCTTTTATTCTTTCAGTGCCAACTGAAGTTCAAGTTAAGCTACTAAAACTGCTCTGGTTATATTAAGGGTGCTAGTCATGATCCTTGCAAAAAAGACCTTTCATTCATGTACCAGTCTGTAGTTACAAAGAATCTAGTACTAGTAGTCCAGGTCCAAAGCTTTCCTCTAAGGTGTACTTTGGGCAACAAAGCACCCTGAGGAAGCTTTTGACTCAGTCCAAAATGTGCGACTGCAAGAGGCTTATCGTACAGAATACTGCAGATCACGATACCAAATCGATACAAACAGGAATGACAATGAGCAGAAGAGACAGCCGAAGAAATGGGAATTAAAATGATACGTCTTCCCAAGTGCAAAAGGAGGGGGGAGCCCATAATAAATGACTGACAATGATGGATTGATCATGCACAGCTACTCTCCAACAAGCTAATCTCACCTGATTCATGACTTCTTTCACCAGACAAAAAACGCTCACCTGTGTCTGCTGTCTGGCAACTTGTGACTGCAGCTGTACAATCTCTGTTTTCTGCTCATCTGCCATCCTCTGTGAAAACAAGGAGCATTAACATCTACGTGGCCTTAGAGAGGTCTTTACCCCACCCTGTTTTATCTCAAAATTGTGGTGAAATTTACATGCTGTCGTGAAATCAGAATGAGCTGCTGGTGCAGAGTTTGTAGGGCAAGTATATCGTTGGCTAGGAGGGACTGCCTTGTTTCAGTTGGGGACAGTAATCGATAGCTGCTGCGTGGTGCTGCAGCCATTGAAAAACTGAAAGCAGTGGAATTCTGTGTCTCACATCTTTGGTATATGTAATAACTCTTTCAGTGTCAACTGTGACTAAATTCCAACTACTTCAAATGAACAGCTCTATTATGACAAGGATGCTAGAAACAGGTTGTTTGTAAACACACCTTCCATTCAAGTGCCAGCATGCATGAGGCTACATAGAATATAATAGTCAACAGCTTTCCTTCACGCTTGCGCTTTGGGCACAATGCCCCCAACATGCATCAAGGAAAGCTGGTGACCCCAGTTCAAAATGTGGCACTGAAAGATTTAGTGTGTTAGTATTACATCACACATATATAAACAAACAGATACACATTTAGATACTATATGTATGAAGAGCTGTCAAATTGACAGACCTCAGGCACCACACCATTAAGGCTGTTTAGTTTTTCAATCTCTTTCCTACTGGTTTTTGGAGTACAATTACCGTTTCTGCTCTCTGCAACGGTCTTTAAAATTACATACCTTGGCAAACAGTCAACATATACATACATTTACAATGAGCTGTGAAAGTGACAAACTTTAAGTACCATACGTTACAATCTGTTTTGGTTTTCCACTTATCTTTTCTCATGAATTTATAGGAAATTCACACTCTCCGCTATCTACAATTGTCACCATGACCTATTTCCACAAATTTCTGAAAACCAAAACTGTGCATCTGTCCTGTTCCTGAGTGAGCACACCAACTGCACAATTGTTTCAGATTTGTGGATGAAGAAGGCCACAGAGAGCTTCCATCAGACAGCCGACAAATGTTGGCACAAAGCTGAAAATTTACCTGCAAAACTTGTTCTTTATGCTGAAAGTCTTCAACTCGCTTCATCATCTTGTCGACTTCTTCTTGCTTTTTTTTAATCTCCTCCATGTAGTGCTTCTGTAGAAACTGGTTTTTCTCTTTCTCGTCTTGAAACATCTGCTTGTAGCGCTGTTTCTTGGCTGTACGCTGCTCCAACTGTCTGCCCAGCTCATCCAATTGTTCTTGTAGCTCACTTCCTGTTAGTCCTTCCAAGATTTCATAGTCACCGCTACCAATTCTCTCTGGTGAGCCTGCTGGTGGGTAAATACATGAATGAGGGAATTTCAAGTGAGACGTTTGTTCACCAGAAATACTTCATCTCTATCTTACCACACAAACAGGTTAACCTCTTGCTTACTAGAAATACTTAGGTTGTCCTCTTGCTGATATCAACCACTGTTTTCATCTTTAACACTTACAGGCAAACATATACAGCACTGCTGAATAAATACCTTGAAAAGTTGTTGAGTTCTGACAAATTTCATCCCAACATTTTAAAATCAACTGCACAACGAAGATCCTGGCAAGTGGTCTCTATCAGACCTCAACATTCAAGATAATGTCCGAGTACAGAGTCTGATCATTGCTGAGAACTCTACTAATCCACAAATAAGTATGACCAGCCTAGGAATGATCTGCACATTCTAAATGTTAAAACATACAGTCTCAAAAGTGACAATACCTCTCTCACTCTCAGTCTGGACCTCTGCTTGTTGGACCTGTTGGACCGTGGCTGTTTGGGCATCTTTGTTGCTGGACACCGTCTGAGTGGCTGAGTGCAGGGGTGACCGTTCTCTCTCCTCTGACCCTCCGCGCTGATCTGCACTCTTGCTGGACCTGCCAGCCACTGGTCAAGAGACACAAATATAGGAACTTTCATTCAAGCACCAGCATGCCTATAGTTACACAAAATATAACAGTCCAGGTCAGCAGCTTTCCTTGGTACGCTTTGGGCACATTGCACCCAAAGTGCATGGAGGAAAGCCGTGATTCACCAAAACTTGGCACTGAAAGCATTAATGTACGGACGGAAAGATGGGCGTGGGCTTAAAAGGATCTGGAAGAAATTTTGGGGAGCCATGGACACAGGTATTTACATTATAATGTTGTTGGTTTGCTGCTATGCTATAACTTGTCTCTGATCACCACTGTCATTAAAAAAAGAAAAGAAAAAAAAGAGTACTATGCTGACTTGGATTACTTTAAATTTACACACTCAAAAAAAAACACGACTCTGTGAATTGATGTTTTTACTGTTTAATTGGGAGGCCCAAAATTCCCATTAAAACTGTAGATAGTGCCACTAGTATTACACAAAATCAAGATATTGACATTCCCCACAATCTGTCTGCTTGCCAGGCCTTACCTTGCTTTGTTAACTTTTTGACTTCGCTCTGTAGTTTTCTACATTCAATGTAGAGTTTCTTGTACTCCTCAGCACCCATATGGAGTCTTTCTTTCAGATCCTGAATTTCTCTCTCCATCTCTGCGCGTGTCTGCTCCCGGGAGTGCTACAAATATGGACATAAAATGTTCCCTTCATACCGACAGTCCATTATCAAGCACCGATAAAATCACTTGTTTGTATCTCTCCACAAACAAAGCAATTGATGGTTGCTTCATATAGAATATGGCTTTATTCATTTCCGCAAAAGTTCAGCTGCATGTTGTTCGCCTTTGAAAATGAAATGCAAGGCATAAAAACATTTTGCTTTTGTTGGTACCTTTAATGAACACCAGATGGCAGTGCCTTTATGTGCCATACTCCAGTGGGCTGCATATCTTTCAATAATTCTTGCCCACAAAGTTTCTTCTTCATTTTTACTTTAAAGTAGCATCGATATGATGAAACTGTTATTAAACTTATATGCATAAATATAGTGCATGAGGATCACTACAATTTTAAGTTATGATGGACAAATAACGTATATACTATTAATATTTCTATTTCCCTGACACGGTAAACTGACTTCATATCACAATATTACTTTCCCTCATATATTTTCTGTAAAAACCACAAAACAGAATATGCATGTACATGCAATTTAACAAAGGCTCACATTTTTTCAAACTTGTCAAATCAAACTGTCAGCAAAATGTGTGAAATAATGAATTAGTTTTAAGCATATGTACAATTTCAAAGTCATAGGAATTTAATGGTTGTGTGTTCACTTTGGAAATACAAAGGTCACAAACCTGTTGGTCAAGGAGTTCATGTATCTGTTTACTCTTTTCCTCACATTGTTTCTTGATTGTTGCGTAGCGTTCTTTTAGATGTTCCTGGGCAGTTCTCAAAGCATATAGTGGTCCCTCTTGTTCACTTTTCTGTTTCTTTTCTATGTCTACCATTTGTGATTTGAGAAGTTGTATCTCACAGAGGATTTTCTCCTTTTCCTGCAGACAAAATAAACAAGAAACTCACAAGTTGATCTATGTGTCTATTCTATGTTCCCTGCATTTTTTTTTTTTTTTTTCGTTTAACGTGTCGCAGACATTTCTCAGTGACTAGCCCAAAAAGATAAATGTCCTTCAACTTACTGGTACAATAATAAATCAAACAAAATCTTTATTTTTCCCTGCTTGTCAGCCCAGATCGTATCATGTACATAAATTTGGCAATCAGTTTTGTACAAACCTGTGATTTTTCTTCCAAGCCGTTCTGCAGGCCTGTGATCTCCTCAAGCAGGCAGTGCCGATCCTGGTGGTGTTTTTCCTGCAGTTTCTTATTCTGCATTCTCAGACTGTGTGACTCAGACTTGGAACTCTGCAGCAGAATATAACACATGTATGTACATGACTGTATACTATACGCGAGATGTAACTGGAAACTTCCATGCATCAGTAATGGAAATGCCTCTTACATCTGGTGCCACACGTGTGACCTTGGCCAGTTATACATTCTTTACACATGAATAGCATGGCACATCAGGTGGTTACCATAATAAGCACACAGAGTAGGACTGGTGCAAATTAACCCTTTCACCCTTTAACCAGCCGAAACCAGCTGGTGGTCAAAGTCATCTCCTTCAGTGTTTTCAACTAATTTCAGCAATGACAAACAAGTTGACTGAGAACTGCACGAGATTATCAAGATCACATGCTCAAGGTCAACAATTTCCCCTGACATGGTGTGGACACTAAAAGCCAAACCCCACTACGTGAAAGCTGTTGACTCAGTTTCAACTTGAGGGGGGATGGGTTAAGATATCTGAAGTGGCATTCAGGAATCATTTGACTTATTTCCAATCTTTCAGCAATAAATCCACATGTTGATAGCTGGGACAACTGGTTAGATGATAGGGTCTGTATAATCTATAAAAAGCTTGGTCCTTTGTGCTGCCCAAGGCTCTCTGTGAACACCAATCTATTTGGGAAATTCTAATAGTTTGGTATCAGGCAAGACTGACACTTTGTAGACATGTGGGTACAGATATAATAATGGCTTCGTCAGTCTAATCCCATCAAAAGACATGCTGGTGAGACCAACCGATGCTGCAGACAATAGGTGCTCAAGGAGCATTTTCCAAGGCACATCTATGAAATGAGGCTTTTTAAGGCAAAAAATTGTGCACAGAAGGAATTTACAACAGAAGAAACACTTGATAAAGAGGTAAAAAATATTGTGTTTAGGATTCAAACCACGAGGTTTTTAGTGGGGGTCCCTTTCAAGATGGGTTCCACTGTCTCAGATAATCTCAGCTTACTGATGGGGTTATCCCTGTAAATAACCAATAGGCAGCCAAACTTATGTAATTAATTACTGGCACCATATAATTATACTATATATATATATATATATATCTTGGGACATTCTTCACTAGCCACAAACAAATGGCATTTTGTAGATTACTCATGCATATATGTGCTAGCATCTCAGCTTGTTTCCATGGCGTTGGTAGACCTCATTTACTATTGGCAAAAGCACACAAGATATGTATTAGCCTAACTTGGTAAGTAATGGATGTGTGTTTTGTTTACAAACACCATGTCAAATAATACTGATATATGTAACAACTGCCCCTACTATATGGTAGCACATGACTTGATACGTCATAGGACAGGCCTTCCTGACACCATCTCCTCAAAATGCACATAACACAAATAAACATCTGAGCTCAGTGGCACTTAAATTAATTGTACATGTAAACCAGAGCCTAAAATAAGGTGCCTTTCATTTTGATGCACAAGTTTGGGGGGGGGGGGGGGGGGGTTATTGAATGTACTGACTTACATGTGTATGCGTATAATGGGACAGAATACAAACCTCGAGATCATCAGACATCTTTTTGAACGCCAACTGCATGTTGGTGACCTCGTCGTTAAGGAGTTTCTTGCAGTGCTCTGCTGCTGTCAACTTGTCCTCCGTGTTCTTCAGTTTCTCCGTCAGGTCTTCAATGTGAACCTAGCAACAGGACGTGTACCATCACCTTCCATGCAATCAATGACAGGGCAAAACAGAAAGAGTGTCCATGCAAAATGCACCCACTGTCAAAACGAACACAACTGATGGCAAGAATGTCACACACAGCTATTATTTTAATTGACTCTGTCAGTCTGCTGGAATTATTGCTTGTAGCTAACTCGGCACCTAACCAAAGTGTGTGTAATTTGCAAGACTTTCTTCCTATATTGTTAACTGTACAAGTTGCTGATGATGCTGGCTACATAACCCACCCATAATTTTAATGTAAGTTAGACAAATTTGCATATATATTAAAATACACTGGAGTGTGACGCAAGTTTGAAGAGAGCCCTGCATGCAGTTTGAGAGAAGGAAAAAAAAGAAAAGAAGCCCAAAAGTCTGGCGCTCTGCTGTAACCACCCTGCAAAATCAGTTCTAAACCTAGTATCTTTAGCTGAGGGGAACACAGCATAATGGAGCTTTGAAAAAGAAGACTATTATCACAGAGACCATCTGTCATGGCTTTTTAACAAACTGTGCACTGTATGTCCATACAGTCATTCTAATACAGGTAGTGTCCACTCACCCTGTCTGTTTGGGAGACACTCATTTGCCTCTCCATTTTCCGTTTTTCCTCATTGAGATTTCCTCGACAGTGGTCCAGCTCCTCTGCTTGCTGGCGGTTGATTTCCTCGTGAGTCAACACCTGCTTCTTCAACTCATCCACTTCCTGCAAGTAGGCTTGCATGGTGCTCTCTGAGGACGTGAAGTGGTTCTGCAACACCATACACATTATTCTCTGTAGCCTTCATGCACCCAGTATCAATTATCCTCATAAAATCTTGTTCTTTAAATGCATACATTTTATTTTTATCTGCTAGTATCTACAGAAAAACAAACTGAGCAGTTAAGTTTGATATCAAAATACTGTTGGCAAGACCCTGTCAATGAACATTAACCCCTCTGATATCACACTCGTACACGGAAACAAGCACTTCCACTACACAGATAAGGCAAATATATGGCTCAAAGGGGTCAACTTGTTTTGGCGATGCCTTGAAAATAAAACTTATACAAACAGCTGTTGTTAACCTTGTTTTCGCTGGTAATTAATTATACATGCATTTCCTTGATGCATCCAGGCCAATTTTGTTCAAAATGTTTCCTGGTAAAAGGTAGAGTACAACCTGCCCTAGCAAGCACTTGTCTGCAAGGAGTTCATCAGCACAGATGCCAGGATGCAGAGGAGCCACTCTCTATACCCCTGTGTCGATTTATTTGTCCTCGTGGAGCATCTGCTAACCATGGGCTCTTTTTGCCGGTCTGAGGGGTAAATTATAGTACTAGCTTTGTTTTCACCAGTATGACCTAGGCAGGAATTTTTTTACCACTTTCACCATGATTAAACCAGGAAGTGCAACCTTCCGCTTTTCAAATGCCACACAACCTCACTGTGCACCTTACATGCTATGGGCAAGATGTGGACACAAGCTAGTTCAGAACATCAGTAAACGTACATAACAATGTAGTCTGGGATCTGGTTTTTGTGGCAGCTCCAGCCATTTTTATTCCCTTCCTGTTATGACCTATGAGTGACTGTTAGTGGTGTGTACTGGTTGCTCTGGGTGCTGAACTCTACAAACACCCCCCCCCCCCCCCCCCCGACATACATTGTAATATGAACACTCATTTGACACTGTGTAACAGACCTAAGGTGCCCCGTCTTTGAGGACGGGTGGTCAATGGACAGCTAGGTGCTGGAGAGGGCCTCACAAGACAGGCAACTGTTGGCCCATAAGACCCTGGATATATGCAAGAGTATTTTCTCACATAGTCAGTGGTGCTAAAATTAGGGAAGCCCTGTCCAAAAGAATTCATCAACCTCCATGATGACACAGCCTCAGGCAGACATATAAAACAAATACATGTACTTGTAAAACTATACAACTTTTCTGTAATAATTTATTTCAAATTAATGTCCACATAATTATGCATCACCTTTTTAGTCTACTGAAGAACAAAATATTTTCTATATTGTGAGAATAGGGCCACATTAGATGTCCGCCATACTGGTGTTTTGCCAATATTTGCAACAGCTGGCAATACTGCAGGCTTTGTTTGCTTGCTGCACAGTTGGCAAGATTTAAGTTTTGGACCCATGCTATACGACAAGTAACATTAGACTTACCCTGAAGAGTTCCTTCTCGGCTTCTAGTGCAGCATTTTTTCCTGCCAAGTTATCTTTCTCATTGTTTAAAGACTTGATTTCTTCCTGAAGTTGTGAGATCTGGTCCTCCTTCTCCGTCAGTTTCAGGCACACCTCTTCGTTTTCCTGGTTTGTGACAACCAAAGAGCAACAATGAACTGAGTTTTCTTACAGTAGGGAAAGCTTCAGAAAGTTCCTCTAGATGGCAACACAATCAGCAAAATACACTGACTTATGTGTATGAAGTGGAGAGAGATTTCCACCCTAAATATTTCAACTTATTAAAGAAAGTCAAAGAGAATTGACAAGGCACGCACATGGAACTACTGGTTAACAGAGAACAGCATGTGTTCACTGTGCGACACAGGTCATACAAACAATCTGTCATGGTAAGCCATTGATTTACATGGAAGTTACTCCATTGGAGGGGGTGCTTAATATTCAATGGGAGTTTCTCTTTGGGGGTGTTTACTTATTTCATTTTAGTTTAGGTTTTTTGTTTTGATTAGTTTTTTTTAAACTTTCAGTCTTAACTGCAGCTATGGTCCAACCACTTAACCCTTAAATCGCTGATTTAAAACTGAGTTGACAGCTTTCCTTGAGGTTCTTTGCACATAATGTGTCCCAAGGAAAGCTGTTGACTAAGACCACTTTTTGCTTTAGACTAGTATTTGAATGAAAGGTTTCTTAATGAGGAATTTGAATCTTTTAACCATAATGATTATATGTTTAATAGTAATGAGAACATTGCATACCAGTTGTTCCAGAGAATATAGTGGTCCATGTCAACAGCTTTCCTTGGTGTGCTTTGGGTGCTAAAAGCATATCAAGGAAAGCTGTTGACTCAATGTAAAACTTGCCACTGAATGAGTTGAAGGAGACAACCTACCTTGGTTAGCGATGTGATCTTGGAACACAGTGACTCCCGGACTACATTCATGTCTTCTGCCTCCACTGTCAAATTCTTGATCTCGCCTTGACTCTCCTTGGAACAAATTTCAACAGGAGACAATGATGAATCCTGGTTTTATGTTTACCTAATATTTTTACACATCTGTCCATTCTATGTAACAGAATGAAATATTAAAACAAATGACACATCTCAATATCTATTGTTTTTATATATATATATATATATATATATATGAGGAAGGCCTCAGAAGTGCAGCGAGAGCACTCCTCCACAACCGACAGCCAAACTGTAAGCTATGACCAGCAAAATCACACAACTACTACTTCTTGTATTAACCTGCAACAACTTTGAATTCAACGGTGACCATTTCCTACAAACCAGCGCCACAGCAATGGGTACTAAACTAGCAGCATCTTTGGCAAACATCTTTATGGATATTCTTGAAACCAACAAAATCTTTCCCCCTTCAGCCCATGGCTTGGCACAGGTTTCATTGATGATATTTTTGTCATATGGACCTATGGGGAGTCACATTTACAGGAGTTCATTACCCATCTTAATTCCTGTCACCCTACAATCAAGTTCTCGGCCCACTTTTTGGCCAAAGAGCAAAACCCTTGTAATACCAGGGCCTGCCGCTACTGTCAGAGACTAGATACCTCAGGCAGAGTAACTGTATTTACCCTAGGTAGTAATACACAGTAGCAAGTTTCAGTGACGTCATAACTTATAACGTAACAAAGCACACAAAAGGTGGATCTCATTTTTGATATACACGGAAAACAAAGGGCCTGAAATGAGCTTTCGTCACTCCGCATGAATACTAAGTGACCAAGGTTGGTCGAAATGCGTTGGGGGAGGCTCCTCATTTTCAATACTACTTGTGACTTTGTTCCTCATTTAGTTGGTTTCTACCTTAGGCTCTACACATGTATATCATACATATATGTATCCATGGTCTGCCTATACATAAGGTCTAGTTTATGCTTTGTGTGTATTTTCAGGTTACTTCTATAGCCCTTCATGAAGACCTAAGTTTGTAATGAAGTACATGTACATGTATAGCGTGCAACAAGGTATGACCTCTCTGACCTCACAATGTAGATGACCAGGAGACAAATCCCAGCTGACAATATAAATTAATCTTCATGTTCTCCAGACAAATCCACTCAACAAATACAACTACCAACTCTTATGTCACCGTTTATTTACTGATGAACGGAATTTCAAACTTGGAGTGGAACTTTGGTCTGGCATGAGAATGTACATTGTGCTAGTATCGTGATAATTTTCACACTGTGCATCACTGTTCAAACATTCCACATTTCAAACCAAAGTTAGCCAGTTACGACAGTAAGTGTGACTTGTGCATGTTACACACTAACAAGGCATACAATCAGAGAAAGCATATTCAGCACTGGTCCGAAATTACCTCACACATTTTTGGTACAATGGAAAGAAGAAACAGTTTTTAAAAGAAAGGTCTACGTAGAATATTTTATACCTGTAGTTGTGCTTTAAGTTTTTCTTTCTCTTGCTCCTCATTGGTCAGTCTCTTGCCATATTCGATGAGTTTGTTCAACAAACTTTCCCTCTCCTTCTCGAGGATGTCTTTGGTCTGACAAAATGAGAACAGTAATTTGTGATGAGGCATATGAAGGATGCAGTTCCCACTTTTTAACTGTGTCCTAACACCAATGCATCAGCATGCATGTTTTCCCCATTAAAAATTACCAGCAAGTGTCTCATGTCATAACTGTTGTCAGCTTCTTGTTTTTACCCATCATAAGATGCCATCAGTCAATGGTTTTCCTTAATGCATTGCTCCTACAGTTTACTGAGGAAAGCTGTGACTCAGTCTTTTGCAGGCTTACGCAATAGGGGAAGATGACAAAATTAATAAGGTTCCGAATCATAATTTTGTCTTAACCCTTCATCCCTTGAATTCAGACTGAGTAAACAGCTTTCCTTGGAATGGGTCGGACAACAGGTGCCAAACCCATTCCAAGGAATGCTGCTGAGTCATGCGTGTCCTCGATAGGTATCATCCACAACTCTCAGTCAAATTGTTTTTCATTATACTGTTGAAATTGGTGGAAAACATCAGAGCAGGTGACATATAATCATTAACCGGTTTGGCCGGTTTAATGGGGGAAAGGCTATATAAGTATAGGCAATTAAAAATTTGTCACATACAGTGGTACCTGCTATTTAAGACCACCCTTAATGCCAGACAAAAGTGGTCACATATGACAGGTGGTCTTTCACTGCAGGTAAGCTAGCAAAGAAATTAAAGGCCAGTGTCTAGAAATGGTGGTCTTAAAAACTAGTGTGGTCTTCCATGAGAGGTGGTCTTTACAGCAGGTGCCTCTGTACTATTAATATGACAGAATCATCTTTATAATGTTCTGTACAAACAATACACTGCCCAACTTTAACTTTATGTAACAATAACAAATCTAAAAGAAAACCATGCCTTAAGTTTGTGTATGGCAATTGTCCTGACTAAGCTCCGGGCACACAGCACCCCCATGATAAGAATCCCTGAAGGCCCAGATCATTTTGGTACAATTGTTCACGTACTGTACTAAGTTCTTCCTTTTCATCCTTCAGTTTCCTCAACTCCTCCTCCAGCACTCGCGTCTTAGACTTGATAACCAGCATGTCTGTGTCTTCATCCTCGACAGCCACATAGTCATCGGCACTCGGCTTCTTGAACTGGAATGGTGTGCTGGCACCACGCACATGGCCTGTGCTGGTCACGTAACAGAACTGGTAAAATTCACCGTCATCTTTAGGTAAGTTGTGAGCTGAAACAAAACAAGAAATGACACGCTAAAGAATGTGGAGAAGAAAATAAGAGTGAAAAAAATGTTTTTGTATTTTCCACTGCAGTTATAATCAGTTGATGTCAGCCTATCAACCTGCCTAAATTCACGTATGGCATTTTTCTGCATTCCTTTTGCACTTTTAAACAGAAATTGCACATAATAATAACAATAATTATAATAATAATAATAACAGTAACTGTAATAATAATCATCATCATCATCAATCCTCATTATAATAATAATGATAATAATAATAAGTTCATCTTCATTCTTTGCTAAATATAAGATTTCCTTTACAGGAAGAAAAAATCTCCCTAGTTGTTGTCTGAAGATGCTGTAGTGTGCATGAAATCTAAAAATCACTGGAGTGTGACAATTTCAACAAACTTGGAAGAGACAAGCCTAAGGTACATCCCCATCAAGTTTTTAACTGAATCCAGCCAACACTTTTTGAAAAGTCCAAAATGTGAATTGATGATAAATGGACGCCAACACCAATGCCAACAATAGATGATGGACCATCGTGCAACCTCAGCTTGTAACAAATTTACATTTAATAACATTCCACCAGAAAAATATTTTTGCCTTACTAATGTTGCATTTGGTGTTCAATGCAGCATGTGATCATCTCACTTGAATGTTCTCTTTCCATACACAGAGGGAAACTTCTTGTCTCTTACCTTGAAAAAGAATGCTGACCTCAACGGGTCTTCCCTCCTCTCTGTTTGCTGGCATTGGAGACCAGTCAAAGTACACATAATCCCTCGAAGAACTCCAGCCCACTTTGTACAGACCTACCCAGTCTCTGGAGGTGGGGACAAGGTTTGCCGTTAGGGTGTAACTACATTGTATATGTGCATCTGTGGGGTAGGTTTCTGCTATGTTGTGGAATATAACTTGCGCGAAGTCGGACTTCAACATTTCATCCAGGGTCTGATCCATGCTTATCTTCTCAAAATCTGCCATTTTCCTGAAACAATTAGGAAAAAATTATTAGTTTGAAAGAAAAAGTGTCTCTTATAGTTTGAAAGAAAAAGTGCATTTCAAGATTCAAACTGTGATGTAAAACCTGTTGGTGTGTGTATGTATACACTGACCCAAGAGTTGTAGCCATAAATTTAAAAAAGAAATAAAAGTCAGTCTCAGTCTACCAGTATACTGCCATTCTCCTGAAATTATTATATGACAAAACGATTTTTTTTTTTTCAATAATGTCTCTTATTCCCAGTGTTGTTCCTGTTCACATGTGTACACACTGTCACTGTCTAAAGAGTGCAGTGGCAGCCACAAAAGAAAAGAAAAAAGTGGGGGAAAAAATGTCTCAGGTCTCTATATCTATAACTGCTATGCTAAGTATCATCTGAATAAAAAACCCAATACACAATTTTCCAGTGGGCTACCATCAGTTACCATACAAATGGTGACAATTTCGTCTTCTAAATTCAGTGCCTCCAGCTGTACCCAAGGTAAAAATTCAAATGAGTGACAATGTGATAAAAGGGAATGTCTGTTTTGAAGGATGCATGTTTCAATAAACAAGAGTACCTTGACAAAAGTCTATCTAGGCTAGTCTAAACATGTTTGATGGGCCCACCACTCACTATTCCATCAACTAAAAGCCTTTACTAGATGGAGATCTTCATAGTTAATGTCCTTTTGACACAAGCAGCTGCTCAGTAAAAAGTCTCTTTCAGTGGTCTCAGGTCTGGTCAGTATGACAGACCCAAGTTTTTCCATACATATGCATGTTCTTCCTGTGTGTTACCTTAAGTATCTGTTCAAGTTAAGTGAGTCTTGTTTGTCAAATATGGCAATCCTACATCTGTTTTCGTTGATTTTTATGTCTCAAGCCAGGAATGTAGCAGATTGATCATGATTTTTACCTTACATAGCAGAAAGTCCTGTGGGTATATCTTTTTCCAATTATTTTCTAACTGTTGTTTTTTATTGTCAGCAGATCATCACTAAAATCTTCTTGTGCACCCATAGTCTTTTCCGGCCACTCCATACTATGTAGATGTTAATTTTTTTCCATCCAATAGAATTTAAAAGATAGATGGACTGATGGACAAGGGACAATCCTCAAATCTTAGAAGATTGACCAGTCAGCTGAGGTGGTTATACCTGTACTACCAACTGACCCACATGTATCTTTTTCTCTCACTAAATGTGTACATGTATGTATAGTTATTACCTGATAATGCCAGTATACCTATATACAGCTAGCTCTTGTCAAAATTCTTGCCTTGTCTCCACCAGTTTACAGTACAACTGTATCTATATAAGACTATTTCTTGATCTGAGTTTACACTGGACAGTGGGTAGCCACATGGCCATTATTACATCAGTTAGGCCTGTATGATTCATGAGTCATACAATCTCCCTGTCAGTGTCAGGGGTCTATGATGCATACCTGTTCTGCTTGGCTCACTTTTTGCTGCATGTGCTCTAACTAGTACTGTTTACATTGGTGACTCGCTGGCACAGTAACCCAGGGGCCCAAAGGTACACAAATCAAGTATACACAGTACGTCAATACTCCTGATAATATGTTCACTTGACCATGTCAAAGTCTACTTCATGCAGTATGTGTACATGTACGTCACACAACCAGACATATGTACCTGTTAATTTACACATATCACAAGTCTTGAAAACCAGTATGCATAAGCACCATGGGCATCGTCTATGCCAGCAAAACATGAAATCACTATTGTCATCATGTTTATTCACCAAAAGGGAAACCCAATTTAACATATAACCACTTTTAAAATGGTTTACGTGTCCTAGACAAAATTAGGACACACCCAGCAGTGTGGTTCCACCTAGAACAATGATATGTCAGGTTACTTTGCTTTTTATGATAACATGTAACTGACAGTAATTTACAGCTTCATGGTACATGGTTCACACTGGCTGAAAATTATGGATTCTACACTAAAACATTGGAGGATCCCTTTGGGTTGTATGCGGAGACCATATAGCCTAGATTGCTATCCCTTTTCAGTACCCCTGGCCATATACATGTATGGCCTCCAAAGGAAATGGCACCTTTAGTGGGATTTGCATTTAGTTGGTGCAGCTGTTGTTTTAAGGGATGGTTCAACATAATCATCATTTTTGAATTGGTACTTTCAGTATGGGGGGGGGGGGGGAGGGGCTAAATGGACCTGTACATTTCTACAGATAATGGAAAATGATGGTTATTTGTAACCCAAATTTTGTGGTATTTGGTATCATTTTTTTCCCAAGATCATCATTTTTAAGTACTAAGTTGGGGGGAGGGCGGGGGATCACAAAATTTATTACCCTTTTTATTGAAGTACTACTTAAAAAAATTATGATGATGTTGAAACATCCCGAAGTGACTTCCAGCTGATCCAGAGCATCCCTACCAGCTGGGTAGTCTGATTAATCGCCCAAAAGTGCCCAAATGTAAATTGCCACCTGCCTTAACATTTTTACTTACATTTTTCATTACTAGGCAACATTTTTGCAGAGATTAGTACGTATGTCGATTCATGATGGCACCCCAGGGCAACAGTTTTGCTTAGTGTGGGTTGGGCACAATGCACCCAACGTGCGCCAAGCAAAGCTATTGACTCAGTCCTGCTGCTCAAACAGGTGCTCAAACAATACCAATATTGTAGAACAAATTACACTAGTGAAATATTGAAGAACCCTCTGTGCTGACTTGAATCCCTTGAAAAAAAAAAAAGGTGTGGGTCTTGTGGGCTCCAAACTTACTATGTATTACCTGGGTACAACTTTGAATGACATACATGTACACGTATATGATCAGAAGACAACTACCATGCCCACTAAAACTGTACAGAAAATCAAGGAAATAAACAAACAAAGGGCAAATTTATCAACCTTCAGCATACAAAAGGGGATCAAAATTACATATATATGTATTCTGCAAACACAATCAGTTCCTGACCTTCATGCAACATGTAATGAATGCAAATTAAGAAAATTACAAGCAAATGAATTAACTCAGAAATGTGAATACAAGGCAAGCAGAGATTAATCTACCATTGCTGATGGGGAAGAACATAGAGCCCACTGCCCTAACAGTAGGGCTATCCATCCATCCTCCCTAGCCTACTGTGGCAAAGATTTTTAGCTCCAGTCAGTCAGTAAAATTTTCCCTAATCAATCAATTATATTATTCTGTAATGTGCGCTTTGAAAAAGCATTGGTTCAATAGTGTTTACAAGTTGAATAGAAAATTAAGTTTTTGGTACCATGATGGGGAAACAATTAGGTGGGAAAGTATATGCCAGCATCTGTGCCATGAACAGTGAGTAACATGGGCTTGACCGGTTTCGCAATTAATGTAAAAGACATTTGTTCTTATCTGAACCTGTACTATGAAAATTTGGTAATTATGGTTTGTTTGACGGGTGTTCTTCTTTGATATGAAGCTCTGCATTTATAAGCAAAACTTCACATATTTAGCTAATTCATCACTTGCCACGTTCATATTTATTCATCATTATGTGGGTTGTCTTTGCTGAATATTTAGCTTAGACAAGGAGCCGCTACTCAGAGAGACATGTACGGGTAAAAGGCTCCGAAACATGTTGAGTAGTTACCCGCTGAAGACCCTTTAATTTATTTGGGCTAATACAGCCTATGTGAAAATTTTACAGAGGAACGTGTGCAATATGGACAATAGAACTTCTATGTATATAAGTTAGACAGGGACAGGTTAGCTTATGGAGAGTAAAGAGTTCGGACTACGGAATAGGGTAATGACTACCAGGAAGTGGTTTTGGACAAAAAGACACAAATATAATGGGTCTATCTATGATGGGTGAAATATCGAATGAGACAGTCAATTAGGATGATGGCTAGATATTTCCTTTGTACTTCCTCTAGGCCCCCCCCCCCCTTGTTAAGCTTCATGCCTTTGGTGCAGGCTTGTGTGCTTCCCAAACCCTGAACATAATTTGCAATTCCCAAAAAGACACCACTCTAAAAAGATCGACTAAATGCTCACAAGCAGAACACACACCAAAAAAAAATTGAAGTCATAACTCAATTAGCAGTTTGATACAGTGTTTGTTTACAAAATCTTGTACAGGTCCTTTAGTGAACAATATTTCTTACAACATGAACATGTCGCCTATCGACCTTTGTCCTGGTTCGTTAGCTTGAAGTATTTTTGGCATTTTGTACGACCAGTTTAAAGCCACCTTTAGTCACTGGCATTAACTGATCTTGTACTTATAATGTTGCCATTAGCATATCTTACAATGGTCCCAGTAAAGCTTCAACAGTTCAATGAACATGACGACTGTTCCTTTATGTAAAATTAGAGAGGGCCTTAGCCTAATAAGGTCAAAAGGACATAGTGAGAATCAATAGGCATCAACACATTCACATGGTCCACCTGTCCACCCAGCAGAGGGCAGTTTACAACTTGTGGGTCACCTGGATGTGGGTTGTTTATTCTCAAATGTTACTTTTCACTATTGCTTGCTAATTCTAAAGACCTTGAAAATAGCTGCTTTTGGAACAAAAATTTTCATGGCCCAGGTAAAGGTAGAAAGACACATCAGAAATTAGACATGTCTTGACCTGTTGACCCCAAAAGTATAAATTTTGGAGATCAAAGGATAGGCATTATTCACGCGAGACTAAGAGAATGGGCTGTAGCCAACTAAACAAAGATTTGTGCAGTATGAATCTAATTGAATCACTACCACGTTTTGTTCCTGCGGTACCTTGGCAGAGGACAGTTTTCATTATTTTTTCCAACGCAACAAATACGTTATGGTGAGAGACGCACTCCAAACTAAAATAATTTCCCTTGCAGACTTCGATTTTAAAAACCCCACTTTTCGGATTGTCAACAAAAAACAATTCAGGAAATCGGGATATATTCCAAGCAAATATATATATATGTACTATAACAACTAAAAGATTCAATGTTCAGCTGTCCTAGCACCTGGTTACAGCTGTGCCATTATAATTAGCCACATAATTATACACAAGGTAAACATTTTACAGAGATAAGTCATATATACTCTACTTATTGTTACCAATATATCTGTGTATTTACGGGAATAACGCCCACCTACTGTATTCCCTCCCTCTTTCTCATCATATTTGTTCTGTCCTGTGCGTTCTCTATTTCTGATCTAAATGTTATCCAATTTTTGTTGTATTGTCAATTCATGTACAGGAGGCCGTCATTTAGGCATTGTGCCTGTTGGCCAATTGCTTTGGCAAATAAAATATGTTTAAACCAAAATTAAAAACTTCTTCAGAAACATGTCTGTATGTACATGTGTCATACATGCATCAATTTTCTATTTACATATACAATCCACTAGGAATAAGCAACCTTACCTTGATGAAGATTTCTCTGTTGGGTTGTGTATTCAACATAAAGTACATGTACTTGTAATCATTAGTATGAATCCACTTCTGCATTTAAACATTATCCAGACTAGGCATGTTTGCCTATAGGAGGTATAGTAGTAGTCAGCACTGGACAAACTGGGTGTACATCTCCTATCTCCTTTACATGTATTTCAATCCAGGGAGCACACATAAAATACTGGGTGTGCTTTCAAGAATTTGGCAGTGCAAAATACACCCACACAGCTGGGTGCTGTAGCTGGCTGGGCTGTGTTCACAGAATACATGTAGATAACCCTCACCCACCCCTGATCTTTTTCCTTTTTTTTTCTGAATACATTTCGCAGTACAAAAAGTCGTCTTTTCCTCTTGAGTTAATGTGAACTTATGACCTTGACCACTAGGTCATAGTTACCTATCTAAATCCCAACCTATTATTAGTATCAGTTCATCATTTGATGTCACTGAACATGCTCAAGGTCTTTGAAATCAACTACACCAAAGCCCTACTAGTACAGTCCTATCAATGTTCAATATCAACCACAGGCCTAGGATCCACCATTAGTAATATGCCAATATGTCACTTTTGAGTTTGACTTTTCAAGGTCACTTAAGGTCAAAATTAACCAGATCAAAAGAAATTTCAAAACAGTCACGCTTGTGAGGAATTTCTGATGGAGTTTAAATGCAACTGTGTTTTCCCTGTTCGTAGCTACTGATGACGAAAGACGGCAATTGTGCTACTGCACTAAATCAATGCCATATTCATTAGATATAAGATATCCAAAATGAAGGGTAATTACTTTATGAGACCCTGTGTTCAAAATGTCACATTCAGTCTCTTTTTGAAAGAATTTCATAAGCCAAGAGAAAAATACTCCTGAATGCATCCCATGACATCTGTGTGCATCACAACATAAATTTGAATCTGCTGGATGGGAACTGTTCAAAACTCAGTGGTGTTGTAGGATCATAATTGTTGAAGATTTTCAGGTTTGCTGTTTTCTTTTCTGAAACCATAATTTGCATTTTACTTAACATCTGACGACAAAATCATGCTCTAGCATACTGATCTACAACGACGGTACTGTGACACTGAACTTCAAAACTGCTGTCATGGTACCATCCAGGATTTTAGACCATCCTGTTGTTGCCACAGTACCACGACAATCAATATCACTGTGCAAATAAAAATCACTGTGACGGAGGCATGGATGATAGATTCAGACAGCAGTCTCTTCTAACAGTTCACTGCTTGGCACAGCCTCATGATGAACTGTTAAACTGGGGCTCTCTGAGTCTCATTACCCTAGATGCCACAGTCACCATGAACGCCAAGTGCAAGCAAACATATACATAACAAAGTTCATTCCATGTAGAGTAGGGCTTGGGCCATATTGAGATCCCGAAACATCACAGCATATACTAACCCTGCACTGAACCTTATCATGACGAAATCCTGGACGAAATCATAATCAACTCTTCACGTCATGGTCACAAACTTTAAATTTTTCCATAATTTATAAACCTATGTGAACAAATCTGAGAAACGCATCCCTCATGCCCAGAGATTTAAAGCCAACAACAATTTTCCCAGCTTGCATTAATCATTTTAGGACCAAGCCAGGACAGTCAAGTTCATGGCCGGATCACTCCGAGTGTGCGATGTGCACAAGAAGTGATTTGTCCATGAATGAGGCTGTCCTGGCAAGCAGTCTTCTTCATACATGTGGTTTTATTTTATCCAGTAATTATAGCTGTATTGTAAAAATAATTAAAATATATTGCATGAATATATATATTTTTTTCATTTCTGAAAACAATTGAAATTCACAAGTGCACTACTTTCATACACGGAAGAACAGGATTCATGAAAGTGAGTGATCATGACTCACCACATCCGAGCAACATTGGTCAACATTCAGTTCAAAAGTAAACAACTGTGCATAATGCAATGGGGAAACAGACTGTCAGTCCATGGTACAGGCTACTGGAATATTAACTCAAGTGATAATGATAGCCTTCCAGCTTCATCAGAAACATCCATGCTGTCATTGACTACTGAGGTATCTTAATGGTCTGTACAAATCTGACCCCTGCAGGTTTTTCTCCCTCCCAAATCGTAATCTTACAGGGCATAACAAAAAGTTACTTAAACAGAGGTGCACTTCTGATGCTCGAAAGTAGTTTTTTTCTCCAAGAAAGTCATTAATCCATGGATCTAATTGCTAGGGATGTAACAATTCACCGGTCCATCGGTGCACCACGATGCGCATATCGAATCATCAGTCAGTGTATAACAAAAGAAAAACCCCATACACATTTTGTCGGCATGACAGTCTCAAGACATATTGGAAACATACATACATGTACAAATATATTGTTGCAAATATTCTCATTGCCATATACCAGCAAAATTTGTTCAACAACAGAATGAAGAGCATACATGTCAGTTTTTATTTATTTTATTCTTTGGTGTCCAGCCCAACAAGGAAAGAAATAGTTTGGGACAGGAGAAGTAAGCGGCAAAATGGCGGCCAGCAGCAGTGAATGCATTGCCATTGAGTTTAAACATTCGCCAAACACCCTAAATATCAACAAACACTTCGACAATACATACGGTTTTCATAGATATTGATATCAAGCTGTTAATGACCAAACCATGGTAATAAAATCCTCACAATGTGCAAAGTAAAACCAAAATCCACGTGTGATTTCATGCAGCCATGTGCACAAGCAGTCAAGTACTGTGACACCATTCTGCAGTTTTGTTTTGTTTTCCAATTTTTTCATTTCCAAAACAGGACATAAAAAATACAATGTCATCAAACTATCATATTTAACTCATTCCACCCTGGTAGAAGACTGAGTCAACAGCTTTCCTTGGCGCGCTCTGGGCGCAATGCGCCCAGAGCGCGCCAAGGAAAGCTGTTGACCATGGGCATATAATTTGGAATGATCTTCCATGCAAGTTTCATCCAAAATATTGAAAAATAATCCCTAAATTAGTAAAATACAATTAGCAGACGACATTTATATATTAGCGGGAAAAAGCGTCATCAGGGTGGAATGAGTTAATACAAAATGTATTATTATTCCAATTAATACCTATTTATACCATATATACTTCTAATATTTCATTTAGAGACCCCTATGACATAAAAACTAAATATATAAAATTGAAAAAGTAAGTTGTTTACTTATTCCTGGCTTAAAAATTAATATGAATAAAACAGAAATGCCAGAACAGCCAATATAAATGAAAACAGAACTAAAACAATCAAAATCAAACATGAGGTCATGTGGATATTTACACTACCGCTGTCACATGATCAAGCAATCTAACACAAGGAAAGAATAATCTGCCTCCTATCAAAAATCGAAACTTACAGTAATACATGTACTTATAAATGGTGTGGCTGGGATTGGGACCATAACAGTCTGTAGACTAGAAGATTTTTCTAGTGTATAGTTGAGTTGAAATCTAGGAATTCCAATTAAACAATAGGGAGAAAAGAAAAGTACATGTGCCATACTCATATGTATTATACATGTTATGCCAGCACAGACAATATAAATGAATATGGGTGCAGAGCTACAAACACAAGGAGACCTTCCCATCCTTATTCCTGACACAAATGAGAGAGGACTCGCTAACAAAAGGGTACATACATGTATATGCCACATTTCCATTTGCAATCCGAACCATTGAGCTAGGTACGACTTACCAAGGGGACTTGCCTCCCCTGAAACCTTGACACCAAAGAGCGACCATTCCACATACACATTATGGCAAGTGTGAAGTATGATAAAGCTTGAGGCACATTACAAACCAATTGCAACACATCGTCTCAATGTAATAGAGAATGCCAATGCAAACACAGGTTTGCCCTATTCGTATCACTGGTGAGTCTGAACAGGTTATAAACTGAATCCAGGCAGAAACTAACCAAGATATAGGACTATACTGAAGTCCTAAACAAGAGATAGGACTATATAACATTACTGAACCTTATTATCGAATATCTGATTTTTTTTTTTTTTTTTAAACAGTACCCACAGAAAAATGTATACATGTACATGCATACTTAACAAGAATATGGTTATCACAGCAATGCCTGTTGTTCTACAATAAGAATATCCTTGTCTGAAATTTTTCAGCCGAACACAAGAAAATGGAACCACTAAGGTTATACCATCACTGCACCTGCATTCAGTACCTCTATATAGAGAGCACATTGCTCAAAGAACCACCGTCGCATAGGTCACGGAGAATAAATTATGAAGCAAATCGATCCTTGGTCAACCAAACCAAAAAAATAAAATAAAAAATTGCATTCTCAAGCCAACGTCATGCGTACATAAAACCCAATATGTTTCTGTTTCAGAAAAAAATTGGAAGTACACTATAGTTACTTTTTATGAATTAAACCACAAAAGTATATCTTCAAATATATGCAGGTATTTTCAAACCGGCCTACATCAGAGTTTATAAATTGTCATAACAAATGTGCGGTGCTAAACCACACCAGACCAACTGCACTATATACCGTACTGGACGCCATAATAGTCGCACCCGCACAAAAGTCGCACCCCCAACTGTGGAGGGGGAATAAGACACCTCAAGGTATGTGCGGCACAATAGTCGCACCCCAAAAAATTTAAAAAAACGGTCTCCCTGATATCACCATGAAGAAGTATAACCAGGCTGCTCACGACAAGGAATGAACAAAAATCTATGATTTAAAGCTGGTAAATAAAGTTAAAATGAAAGTAAATAAACTTAAAAACATCCACCTGTGTTGCCTTTTTATTTTGTCTCGGTATGTGAAAAGTGAACTAGAATCTCGCTCCTCACTTTCATGTTGAAACTGTCGTTTTGTGTCAGATTCTAGCTATCAGCGGGTAAATGCTATCATACAGCTACTTAAAAACATTATGAGTTATCAAACTTTGGTATTTGTTTTAAAATTGTGTCATTTAAATTTCTTAAATCTCGCTGCAAAAACATCGTGGATGATCCACATGCGTTTCCATTAGGGAGCCGCCATGACTAATCTCGTTTTCGAGACTCTCGCGAGATTGCATAAACACAACTGTGTCATGTGACTAACACATGGCAAACATGCATGCTTGTCTTATGAACACTGATCGAGCGTATTTCCCCCGTTTTTCTGTCTGCATATTAAACTATGAACAAGAATACGCAGATTATAGTAAGGGTAAGCCTATAGTTATACATTTTATTGCATTATTGAGACTTTTTGACGACGATCACAATGTATGTACACCGGCAATGTAAACAAACATGGCCACCGGTCTTTTCCATCGTCAAGAAAACTTCCTCCCAGGCTAAGTCCCCGGGAAGTTTAGACTGTAGTCGGCATAATAGTCGCAGGTATGGCTTTGAAAAAATTATTTTACCCCTCCAGCTGCGACTATTATGGCGTCCAGTACGGTACATGTATGTGTACAAATAGGACGACCATATCTTATTCCATATAACAATATCAAGCATTTGTGTAAACATGATGACCTTTACTTGTAAGTTGTAGCAGACATAATGATGGGGTCTGAATATATATTTAAGATAGCTGTGCATGAAAGGAAGGAAGGAGAGGAGCAGGAGGCATGACAGGAGTACTCACCCAGTTGAAACCTCACCCTAAACAACCTCTCTACAATGGCACGAAGCCCCAGCCTCCTCAAATCCCACTGCCACCAGGACGGGAAGGCTGTTACGGAGAGGCCTGGGCCTTTCCTACCTCTGCTGGGCAGGAGTGCCTCCAATCCCGATAGAAACGTATCCCTCCGCCCCCACAATATGAACATCCTGATACCAAGCTTGGTGTCATATCTCGTATGTATGTGAAAACTGATATATGTATAACCTCATAGTTATATTTGGTCTCAAACTTGTATGATATGCTCATGTACATGAGCATTATTGGTAAGATATTGAAAGCACAAGATGCAACACTGTAGATCTGTGTCACTCAACTGAATCAGTTAATCGCCAAAAATTATTAGAATCCTGAATATACCAGACCCAATGTTTAATTGCTGTTAGACAAAAAAAGTTACCACATGACTCTTGCAACTGGAAAGAGTTAATATGAGAAAACCACACAACATAATACCATTTTTATAGTTTGTTTTCTCTCTTTTTTTTTTCCTTTTGATCCTCTTTCTTTTTCCTCTATGTTCTGTTTAGTGTCAGATCAACTGACATGATTGAGGAGGGAGTCAACGCTTTGTCCGCATCTGACCTTGTACACCCGATTATTTTGGTCCTTGAAGAAAATATCTGAGTCCCAGGTCCAAGAATCTTTCACTCTGGGATGGTTTCGGACACGATTGTACACCATATACAAGTGCTTGATCAGGTCATCTGCTATTACTATGCTGCTCCCCTTTAGTGCTCTTCTGGCCCTCATCACTGACATGTTCACATCTCTGTATCAAAATCTCGCGACAACTGGCTTTGGATCTGTGTGATTAGCCCCACAACATACCTGTGTGCCACCTCTGTATCTTTGGGCTCCAGTGATGTGTTTAGCTTACTCTTTATGACATCTGCCACTTTCTGCACTCAGTTTTCACCTGGTTCCTGACACAGGTCAAAGATAAGGGCACTGCACTTTCTCGAATACTGCTCATTCTCAATAGCATGTATTTTCACCTCATCAAGCTCTTTCCGCAGATGTTTGTTTTCATCTTCAAGTGCTTATACTTTCACTTTCATCGGTTCAATACTGTCCTCTATTGCTTTTTTTAGCTGTATGAGGAGATCTTTCTTTAGATCTTCAAACATCTTGTTCATCTTTTCCTCCAAAGCCTCCATTTTGATAGCAAGATCTTAGGAGTCACTAGATTCTCTTTCAGAAATGCTTAATAACTGTTTGGCCCTTTTAAGGTCTACCTGTGGTGAAGAGCTGCTGCTGGTACTGCTGGCTGAGCTTCTGGAGTCTCCTGTGACGTTTCTTCCCCTTTTTACCTTTTCCAGCGATAAAAAGGTAAAACAAAGTATTTACTGTGGATCACTCTAAATGTTTGCACTTGACTGTGGGGCCCAGAAGTACAACACCTTTGTCCAACTGGGACACTTTTCACGCCTTCTTGCCTAGGTACACTATGGCCACCACTGCATGGACCCTAGCTTGACCACATGTATCAGCCCGCCTCTAGCAAAGCATGGAACAGAGCTTGCAGCTAGTGTTCATGTTTTTACAAACATATCTCCATATACTTACAGACAGATCTTGGTGAGCTTATAGATACTAAAACAGCCAGCAACCATCCCAACACTGTCAAAATCCCACAAGCTGAGAAAGTGGGAATCCACTTTGGATGGTGGTGACCTTGACTGCTCCTACACCATTCTGTAGTTACATCAGTTCTGAATAGGGGGCAGCACCTTCATCCCAGATGCATTGCATTTTCCTGTCTGCCAAGACAGGATTGAAGAATTTCAAGCCTCAGTGGGCCCATCAAGCCTGGTTTCGTTTAATTTCAAAACAAATCTGTACATGAATAAATAACAGCAGGACATAGTACTGTTTATACTAGTTATAAAATAGTAGCTCAAAGTATCATAAGTTGACAGCAATTTTGTTGGAAACATTTAAAGCTTAGATATGTTTCTGAACTGTTTTAAACTAGCGAGACTTTGAATTTGGTAGGCTCCACATGAACAAGATGACCGCAAAGACAGGTGATGATATTTCAGTTACACACTGATTATAATCTACATCACAAAATTTTAAAGAATCTATAATTTCAATAAATTTCACTGTAAGGCATTTCATTTTTTTAGCCTTACATTTTTGAGTTCTTTTACATTTGAATCATTTATCATGTTATTTTATATAGCAAAATATAAACTCCATCTTTAATTTAAAAAATTAAGCGCATGCATTTTGAATAAGTGATAAAAGAATATTTAAATTTGATTTATATCCATTATTCAGCTGCACGTATCGTATACCGCATCATGATCCTTGTTTCGAGATATGTATCGTGAGAAAAATGTATCGTTGCAACCCTACTAATTGCCACTGGTCTGCGCTGCTGAGGCACCAACCCCGGCGACTTTTACAAAGAGGCCTGAGATCAATGCCCCAAGGACTGAAGGAATAACCAACCAAGTAAACCAAGTCAGTAAGTAAGGTTCAGACATGGCTGTTGCTGTACTAGGTATAACGTTACCTGATGCTGATGCTTGACTGAGAGATGAAGGGGGTGATACTGATTTCCCAGATAAGTAAAAAGAAACTATGAGTGGTTATAGTCAGTTGAAATATTGAAATAGTTGTAAACACATATGTATCAAAATCGAAATAAATTGATCGCGTTCCTTACTGGCGTACCCTGTCCCCGATAAAACTTGCTTGGGCCTCTGTGCATCAGTTTTCTGCTGACAAGTCTTTCTTGTTGTGCAGGTGAAGCAAGTTGTGTTTTCAAATGACCCAATCACTTGGTCCTGCATCACACATATTCATACGCCGAGCTATGCAAAGGCATTGTTTGATGAAATAAAAGTTGAAACTGTTTTGAATTGTTTTCTTTGTATTTTAGTGAAAATAAAATCACAGATATGATTGCTGAATAAAAAGTACAACCAGTTGCATGGAGGAGACTCATCAGCAGACTGGCCTCATTCCTGCGATGGACCACTCTGCCACGGGAACAAGACCAGTCTACTGATGAGTCTCCTTCGGCTCCACTTGCCTGGTTTTACTACAGTACCCAAGCTCTATCAGTGCCATGAGTACTAGGATGATACAGATTTATACTTGGGTAAGTTGGGACACTTGGGTGATGTGGATCAGCCGTCACTCCATATTATAACATATTTTCCTGTTTTTAGGTCTGATACAACTGTTATTACTGGATAAATCGTGACACGTATCATGATGAGTGACTGTGTACTGAAAAGTACAAGGATACTGGAATTCATCAGGAACCCATCCAAAATCATATATACAATAATGTCAACATGATGCCATAGTCTGGACAGAGTCATGGTCCTTCAAGTTCAGCTTCAGGCTCAGCTGTCTGGCCCTCTACTCTGGGCAAAGATTTTGAGATCAATTCTCCTTTACTTACCTATGTCAGCCGTCCTACTATAACAAATGTTTACAGTCTGTCTCATTTACGCCATTGAAAACGATCGACTCACTTTTATGGCGTGTTTATGAGAAAGAAACTTTGTGACTAAGTTGGGAAAATCCATGTCCACTCAATACGTCACTGACAGTGATATGGACGTAAATGACAACAAAACCACAACATGGCTTCCACAAGGAAGAACTCCAACCAATATGCTCTCAAGAGATAATAATGCGCCTTTTTCCCTTACCCAAATAACGCAGATGCCTCAACCAGAATGCTGTTTCTTCAACGCATCAGTAATCTGAAGCCTCGCCCTTCAAGGACAGCACGAAATTGCAATTTCTGTCCCAATGCAATGTCAGAAGGAAGAATTGTTCAGCAATATTTTGGTTCATGACGTCACACCTCGTGTATTTCCGTCACCCCGAGTTTCAGCTACAATCGCCAGTCCTCATTAATTATCCATAATTTTTTCCCTATTAATTTGTATAGTTTGCATCAATTAAAAAAGATATGCGTGTAAACTGACAATCAGAAAAAAAAACACTGAATGGAAATTATTAATCTCAGTCAAGCCTCAAGGTCGGACATATATTTTACCGTGATGCTTCACAAGGTCAATGCCAAATCTGTACAGACGACAAGTTGCAAGGAGATAGACCCTAGTGCCGACTAGAATAATTCTATGTATTAGAATAATTACTTGGGTTTTGGCAGAATAGAAGCTACATATACCAAAATTTAAAAGCCGTGGATTATTCTGAAACAAAGCAGTCATGACAGAAGCGAAAAAGATTTGCATTGTTGGCTCGGGAAATTGGTAAGTGGTTGGTGGGTGAGCGGAGATGTCTGTGACTGCCAAAAAAAAAAACAGGCCGCAAGCACAGCAACCGGGTACGGCCTTTTTCCAAGTGTTTCAACGTGCACAGGTTAGATGCATACATGACGCACCACACTGTAGAGTGTCAGTTGCGGCTTATGAATTTAGCAGTATGATTACTGTGTAGATGAATGAATTCTGCAATTAAATTTTATACATTTTGCCATCAACTTATGATTACGGAAAATTGATTGGCGTACCGTGCATTTGGCGTTACATAACAAATAAGATCATGTACTACTGCTACAGACTTGCAGACACCTCGCGCTTGTGCTCACCATCCTGACACTTGCATTGCTGATCTAGTCAAAAGGTGCCAGTTTGCCTGCAATGGCTGCATCCATATTCTGCCAGGTGGCGACCACTCTGTAGCAACTTTTATGTATGTGATAATAAGCTTTATTGTACCATGGACCTATTAGGGTAGTGCCAGTGGAGGCAGTTTTCGGTGCGGGGGGGGGGGGGGGGGGGAGCAGTTTTCAGTCACCCCACCCATTCATTAAGTTAACTGTTTTATTCTCGAGTTCGCTGTCACGTCAGTCCTCACACTGCATTAAGAACTCAGTGAAAATTCACAGACTTCACCTTTCACTTACATGCCAACCATATCTACTTTGCTGAACAAATTTCACAGAACTTGGAGAGCTATTTACAAGTTTAGCTTATGATATTGAAGAAGTTATAATGTTATAAAACAAGCTGCAAAATTTCATCAAAATTTCTTGTCAAAAACCTGAACTTTGAGCAGGTTTTTGTTGGTCTTAAATAGCTCAGCTAGCCAAAGGCCGAAGAGCTTATGTGATCACTCTGACTCATCTGCTCATGTCTGTCCATCCGTCCATAAACTTTTGCTCGTAAGCATGATACCATCCACAGTTTTCACGTTAGCCCAACATAACTCTCAGGACTTTAAGGGTGTATGAAAATCTAGGCCTCAAGTTTATTGGTGGCGCCACCTACATTATGTAATATAGGGGTCAAAATATGAAAATCTTGTGAACACTCTAGACTCTTTAATTTTTGTCAGATCTTCACCAAATTTGGTGGGATTGTGGGGGAGGTAAAAGTTGCTAATGAAACTTACCTATAATTTGACGGAAAGTAAGTTTAAAGAGGTGATTATGTAAAGGCGGGGTGTAGCTTTGACTTCAATGGCAATGTCAGCACAGCACCAGAAAGGCCTATGGGCCTTTTGTATTACATAATCTTGGTGTCCTTGATCTTCTCTCCCAAGGTCAGTGAGAAGAAAGTTGAGGACTCGCTCATTGTTGTCTTGGCACATGCAACAATACTCGTCACGGGAGTTGTGCTGGTAAATAAGCTATGATTACATATGGAGCTAAGTGCCAGCTGGTGGACAATTTTTTACATTGAATGTGCATAAGCTTTGTGATCAGAAGCCTCTTGAGGACTCACAACTTTGAAATGAAAAAAAGTGCAATATAGCCATGATGCCAGAAGAGCATTAGGCCTATGAGCCTCTTGTTTAGCAAAGAGTATGCAGGTTGTCATGCTATATGGTCACTTAGCTCTTTGTGGCTGTATTATTGTTGTTCACACCTTTTAGTTATGTGTGGATGCCACTGTTGAAAGTTCCCAGATGTGCGAACTCAAGAATTGGAGATTTGAAAACTTGAAGTATAACATATAAATGAATGAGGATCATGGAATGTTTTCCCCCCAGCTGGGTCTCTGCTGTGAGCAGAGCTGACAATACACTGAGTAATGAGTTGAGACTGAGAATAGAAAGAGTCATTATACACATTGTACATCATTAAATTTATCCATTTCTGTTTAATTACAAATTGAAGCCTGGTTACAATGCAGGTTCTCGTGTAATTTCTTGTATAAGGCCAAAAAAAGATATTATAATTGTGTTTCCCCAACGGACCAAAAATGTTTTGGATATGCAGGTAGGCATATGTATATATATATATATATATATATATTTTTAGTTTGACAATTTGGGTGGGACAGTATGTTTTCTTTGTTAAATATTCCACAATTTTTCATAGGTGGGTGTTTGTACTTTTTGGTCCGAAGAGAGGGGTTAGGGATTGAATCAGTCAGGTTAGGGAAAACAATTAATTTTTGCTTACATATTACAATGAATGGCCTTATTGAACTAAGGGGACCTTAGCCCATGTAGACCGAATCCATTGTGATGTATTGCTATCATTTGTTGATTTTTTTTTTTGGGGGGGGGGGGGGGGGGCTGCAGACCATTTTGTAATTATCCTGGGGTTTTTTTGTTGGTGTTTTTGGCTTTTCTTTTTTTTTCTTTTTTTTTCATGGAAGAGATGCTTGTACTGTAGGCATCATATATCTTAAATAATATATGGTTAAAACCCAAAAAGTGAGCAAAGCTCCTAAGCCATTGCCACACATGTGCTAGGGCTTCGCTGTGTTGTGTTTTTGTAATATATTTCAACCAATCATGGCCGTCACTGGTAGTTACCAGGCCTTGGTGGAAAGTGTGGTATTTTAACCAATCATAGGCCATATTGGTGGAAACTATGAACCCATGGTCTCCAGTAGCCTTTTGTGGCATTTCAACCGGTCATGGGCCTCCTTAGTGGAAAAGTATGAGCCTATTAGGTCTCCAATAGTTGCCATTTTGGACCATGGGAAAACCTGCTGTATGTATACTGACCATAAAAGCGAGCTTCACTCATGATTAAGTGTATAGATTGTTGCCACAATAGAATTGACCAGTAAATGTGCCACATTTGCATTTGTACTGCATGACTGTTGACATCACATATTACAAGACAGCAAGTTGATTTTACCCAATCACATGACCGGTGTTCTCCCCACATTATAAGCTCAAAGGTGGCACATCTTTCACCTTTTTACCACCTTTCTCCTTTTTCATTAAAAAGTAGGTTGCTATAATAATATATATGCAACATTTGGTCAATATCTGTCCTGGAACAAGAAATTTTAGGTTGCCATCAGGTTCACCACCTTTCTGCTCTCCAAAATTGGGGAAAACCCTGATGACATAGCCAAGTGTATGTGTTTACTTTCACAGGGAAAGTGGTCTTTTCCAAATTCACTGCCCAGAGCACATTGTCTCCGCTGTTTAGTTTTGCTGACCACATGTACCAGCGCTCATCTGATCACTTGTGTCTGTCCATCTGTGATCTTTTGCTTACAGAAAAACAACCAGGGTTCATACGAGCCTTGAAAAGTCTTGAATTTCACACTTGTGTCTTGAAAAGTTTGGAAAATCATAGGTTCATACGAGCCTTGAAAAGTTTTTAGAAGTTTGGAATTTCAGGTCATGCCCTTCAAGGCATTGAAAAGTCTTGAATTTCACACTTGTGTCTTCAAAAGTTTGGAAAATCATATTTTGTAATCAAACTTGGGTATTTTAATTCATTTGGGACATAAATGTGGAAGTTCAGTTCAATGATACCTGTTATTTTTGTAACGTGTTGGCCCTGATGTTACTCACAGTAAGTTATTTTGGACAAATCAGTGTGGGAAAGTCTTGAAATTTGTCGCCAGATAGGTGTATGAACCATGAACAACTGTTTTGATGTCAATCCTTTCCAAGCATCTAAAGTATTTTAAACAGTTTGGTTTTGTATTATTTTTATGATTTTATTTGGTTGATTTAAACTTGTCCTGATTGAAACTTGGGTTGTGTTGGGTTAGGGAACATGCAAATTGTGGAGTCTTGAACCAATAGGGCAGTATCAATAATGTTTCTGTTGGTGTTAATTTTGACCTTCAGTGACCTTGACATTCAGACAGGTCAAACTAACAGACTGGTTCACTATCTTGGTTATGGTGGATTCTAGTCCCATGGCTACTGCTAAATACTTGGAAATATAAAAGTACTGGTGACTATTCTTTTGGTGTTTTTAATTTTGACTTTGAATGGTCAAGCTGACATTTTGGCTTAAAATATAATAATGTTGAGCTTTTGGCCGATTGTGGGTTATAACTAATATACACTACATCTACAGAGCAGTAAAGTTGCACTTTAAGAAGCAGCATATTTCAGTCTGCAGAGCCCAGGAAATGATAAGTGCGCATGCGCAAGTGTGATTAACAGGTAGTTTTTAATTGCCTGCAAGGTACGTAAGTAGGCCGCAAAAAAAAATCGGTGGTTACAGAAACAAATGTAAACCACATTGCCAGTAAATTTCTATCAAGAGTAAGGTAAACTGCTCAGATTTGGTTATGTATGAAATGCATGGTCATTTTGCCCGCTCTTTACATAATTTTTGCAAAACCATCTTCCATAACTCAGGGTTGACTGACTAAAGAACTGGCAAGCGGAGATACAAAGTTTGAGGCTGTAAAATATGCAATTTTACTGTTTTGTGGATTTTTGTCGGCAAATGTACCGCAAACAATTGATCAGATGTTTATTTAAAAGTCTGTTTGAATAAAATAGTCGCATTTACACAACAAAATTGTTTCTGCTGCAAAAACTACGCAGTTTGATTGAACAGAAATGAGCATACGATGCGTTCCTTTACGTAAACAAATGTCGATGGGGACGCCCTGAAGATCGTGCTTGTAGGGCTATCCCAAGATTAAGTTCAACGTGATAAACATTTAACCCAAAAAATATATAGCCGAGGAAGGGTTAAACATGTACAATGGAGGACTTCTCTAAAAAAGGGCTGCAGCTTACAGTGCCTTAAATTCTGTTTCTGAAGACTTAAATATTTACCAGTTTTCACTCGTGTGGGTGGACTTTTGTCTCCAATTTTGTGATAGTGCTGTATACAGCACTTTGTATGGGCCCATATGGAGTCAACTGTGCTGTTCATGGTATTCACACGTATCTAACCCTTGATCTCTGTTTGAGAATGGGGATGTGACCAAGTGGATATGTGTCCCGATTTTTTGCCCAGTGATAGGTGCTGAAAGTTGCTTGTTGAAGACCTGGCCTGTCAATGATCAGAAGATAAATTGAGTGAAGAAGGTATGTAGGTTATCCCAGCTTAAGGCACAATCTGAATTATGTCGAATTGGTTGTTGAGACAGTGATTTATCATTGTGGCAGTTCTTGAATGGAGAAACTGAATATGTGAGCATTTTGTTTTAAAAATGTGTTTAGTAAAGCCTCTCTTCAAAGCCCACTTTTAGGGATGATAAACTGGGATCTCTGAAGAGAGTTGGTTTGTCTTAGGAGGTGTGAATAATATGGAAAGTGTCCAGCACAGTATGTTAGAAAGGTGGTCTTTTATTCAGGTTGCCTCTCATTAGAATAGCATAAAGACAGGGACCAATCTATTGTAAGTCGTGTATTTATATGCTGTTCACGGGTTCACCTTTGGTCAGGTGTTTTAATATTGTTTTTGTTGACTTAAACACTGGTTTTGACAGTGACCAAACATACTCTTCTTTATCATGTTTATACTGCTCAGTCAATGTCACGCTCCTAGATGATGGATCAACAGCAAACACTTACCCTAGGTCATGCTTGACAAAACCAAAAAATAAATGTCAGTGAGTCATGATGGCAAAGATGTTTTTGTTTTGTGTGGTCCAGTTTACTGGTCAATGCATCATGTACATGTAGCCTATGTGCATTGTATACATGTAGTGTGAATGTTTCCTTGCAGTATGTATGGTATGCATAATTTGAGCAGAGTTTTCCTTAGCTTAGTGGCCAAATGTCCATCTTGTTAGTAGGGTTGGGTATCGTTACTATTTTCTGTATCACAATACTTGTATTTGTGTCTTTTTGCCCAGAACCTCTTCCTAGTAGTCGATACCCTATTCCGCAGTCCGAACTCTTTACTCTCCATAAGCTAACCTGTCCCTGTCTAACATATATATGGAATTACTATTGTCCATATTGCACAAATTCCTCTGTTAAATTTTGACATAGGCTGTATCAGCCCAAATAAATTCAAGGGTCTTCAGCGGGTAACTACTCAACATGTTTCGGAGCCTTTTACCCGTACATGTCTCTCTGTGTAGCGGCTCCTTGTCTAAGCTAAATATTCAGCAAAGACAACCCACATAATAAAGAATAAATATGAACGTGGCAAATGATGAATTAGCTAAATACGTGAAGTTTTGCTTATAAATGCAGAGCTTCATTATGAAAGAAGAATCCTTGTCAAACAAACCATAATTACTAAATTTGTATAGTACAGGTTCAGACAAGATCAATTTGACTTTCCCCTGAACCAATATGTACCCTTTCTGGCTGGACAGCTTATCCTAGGTAAACCACCTGTCAGTGTATACTGAAGTGGAAACAAGCTGGGGCCTTATATTCAGTCCCAGTGATAGTAAAATAAACAGTTGCAACTAGACCACCTGTACAAGCCAAAGGAAATCCCAACAAGGACTGCAACAATGGACATCCTGCACCAGAAATGTAAAACAAACTCTGTGATGACACCTACCCCTCAAACAATTAAGCTCTATTTAACTGCCAACCCTGAGTCAATGTATCAACGTAATGTGTCAGGTTTGTGACATTTGAGAAAATACTGTTAATTTTGAGTAAATGTGCATTTAGGCATGTCAGAAAAGAATGAAAATTGAAAATACGAGCAAAGGTATGGCTTCACTTTCGTGCCGTTCGACCGGTTTCGCCAGTAGTGTGGCTCATCAGGAACTGAAGATTTCAACGGCTGCAGCGTGGTACCGTTAATCACGTAACGTAATGTTCGTTTGTTACGTGATAATACCGTACGTTGACAACAATAGACGTTGCTAACCAAGAAATAGGCTCAACGTCTTGGATGAGCTTGGTGTTTGCTCAGGCTATTTATAGACACACCTCCTTTGTCCAGTGACAAGGTGTGAACACAAATATGCAAGTTACATATTGTTTACGGGTGCATGTGACTCCCAAGTTCCTTTATGGGAGCGGGCATCCATAATCATGTCATAGCTTGTCCTAGTGACCAACCTCTGTCCAGTTTATCGATAAATAGAACTGGGGCTGGGGAAGGGTATCACTCAAATATGTAATGAGACATACAATAAAAGATGTTTTTATTTCCTTAATGATTGTAGATATTGTTGGGGTATGACTGGAGTGACCCTAAAACATGTGTAGCAGCTGTGAAAAGGGGGGCAATTTAGTTTCTCCCCATATATACATCCTGAATTACTTAGTGACAAGAAAATAAGCATAGACAGTATAAAAATTTAGCATAATACAAAGCAAGTATGCTTATTTTCCCATCACGTTGAGACCAAATGGTTCCATGGTACAAAGCTGATGAATCCAGAAAAATTCTCTCTTTAATCTCAGTGTTTCTGTCTTTTTTAGTTTGGGGGGTGTTCGAATGTGTTCTAAGATCTGAATCTTGAGGTTCAGACCATTGTGGTCTGCTCTGGCAAAATGTCTGCCTAGAGGCTGTAATACGTCTTTTTTATTAATGTAATAAAAATGCTCCCGCATCCTGTCCATTAGTGTACGCGAGGTCTGACCCACATATTGCTTGCTGCAAGTACCGCAGGTCAGAAGATAGATCAGGTTGTTATGTTTGCAGGAGCCACCTTGTGGTGTGCTGTATGAACGTCCAGTGTGTGAGCTTTTGACTGTACCCGACACATCTAACCTTGGGCAATACCTGCATGTGCTTGAATGGCAGGGATTTCGTTCCGTGGGGTTTCCCACATTGGATGTTTGCTCAACCGTGGAATATTTTGTCCGTGACTTCACCAATATGTCTTTTAGGTTGGTTGCTCTTCTATATCCTACCGTTACCTCTTTGTCCCCCAAGACATTGCCATATTTAGAGGCCTGTATGGTGCCCCAATTGTCCTGTATAATCCTTCTCAGGGGTGGTGATGTTGGGTGATATGTGGTGATCAGGAACAGTTTGTCCTGACCTGTGTCACGTGTATTCTGTGTGTTCCTATACTGTAGAAGAGTGTGCCTATCTAGGGCTTCTACTTTCTCATAGGTATCACTCAGAAGCTTAGTTGGGTAGCCCCTCAGTGTGTAGTAATGCATAACCTGTGTTGCATATTTTTCAAAGTCTTGTTGGTGGGTGCAAATCCGTTTTACCCTTAGTAATTGACCGTATGGACCTGCTGTTTTGTTGTGTTTTGGATGTGCAGATCTGTAATGTAAATAGGTGTGTGTATCTGTGGGCTTCGTGTAAAGCTCAGTGTATAGTTTATTGTTTTCATCAAACTTGACCATGGTGTCCAAGTATGGAATTTGTACAGAAGAGTGTTGTTCTGTGAATTTAATGGTTGTGTGACAGGAATTTAAATGTTGTATAAATTCTTGGAGACTGGTCTCCCCGTGTGTCCATATACAAAAAATATCATCAATAAATCTCCACCACTTTTCTGGTTGTAGTGGAAATTTAAGAAGTTTATTTATTTCTAGATCCGCCATGAAAATGTTGGCATATGAAGGTGCCGACCTTGAACCCATTGCAGTTCCACTTGTTTGTAGATAATGGTCACCATTGAATTCAAAATTATTGCAGCACAGAACCAGCCTCAGTAGTTTTATTAGATCATGTGTGGCTGGTTTTTCTTGTGGTCCCCTGTTCAGTAACAAGGCCCTTGCCGTTGCTCTCAAACCTTCCTCAGTGGGAATATTTGTGTATAATGATGACACATCTAGAGTAACCAAAATGGATCCCTCCGGGAGAGGAGGGAGAGACTCTATTTTATTTATGAAATCATTTGTATCCTTTATGTAGCTCGGAATATTTGCTACAATAGGTCTGAGAAAGTAATCTACAAACCCCGAGATTTTTTCCGTGGGGCAATCATTGGCACTTAATATAGGTCTACCTGGTGGTGGTAATATGCCTTTGTGGATTTTTGGGAGTATATAGAAGCAAGGGACCCTTGGCTCCTGTACATATAGGAAGTCAAACGTTTCCTTTGTAATTGATTGTTTCTCCACAAGATCAGAGAGGCAAACTCGTACTTTCTCATTATGGGTAGCAGTAAGATTGCCATTTACCGGCCTATAGTGATCTTTGTTTTGAAGTAATTTGTTGACCTCTTTTATGTAATCATTGGTGTCCATGATTACAATTGCTGAACCCTTGTCGGCCTGTTTTATGGTTATGTGTGGGTTATTCTGTAGTTCTTTCAGGCCCTGTCTTTCTTCGGGTGTCAAATTGTTGGACCCTGGGATTTTAGGTGTATACTGTGCTACTTGATGTTTTACAGTCCTACAGAAAGCGGTGATATTTGGGTCACCTATCTGTGCATCACTGGGGGTGAAATTGCTTGGTTTTTTGAAGGACTTATGACTAAAAGGGACTGTGTTGTCCCCTTGAGTGTCAGATTGTGTGGATTGGCCTTCATTGGTACTTGTTGTTGGACTATCTGTGATTTCAGGCTGTGACTGATCTTTGTAGAAGTAAGCCTGAAGTTTCATAGATCTGAAGAACTTATCTAAATCCCTCCCTATTTCTCCCTTGTCTGGTTCTTTAGGTGTAGGGCAGAAGGACAGACCCTTGCTTAGTACACTCTTCTGTGCGTCAGAGAGAGTGCAAGATGATAAGTTCACTGTAAGGTTTTGAGGGATAAGTATACTGTTAATGCCCTCCAAAGCATTGTTTGAATAATTGAAATTCAAATCTGGTGGATGTATGTACTCAAACCTACACTGGTTGTGTGGATTAAGTAAAGAAAGGACCTTACTTACCCTAGGTGTGGTTTCCTGGGTTGCAAAGGCTGCTGAGGTGCATGCTTTACCTGTGGGAACATCTGAATGTGAACACAGAAGATCGTCTGTACTGAGCGATAAAGGGGGGTGGTCCGTATTGAATGTATTAAGTCCAACACTATTGGTATTTTGTGTGGTCAAGTCCAACAAATTTGAAGTAGCAACTGTCCTAAATAAACATGAACTGGAATCAACATATTTACAAAGAGGTTCACAAAGTGTGAGCCCTAACGGCGGCCCCTGGGGCCTCGCCAATTCTGACGGGGACCCCCTCTGCCAGTGCCGCGCCTCGTTGTTTGGTTTTGCCAGCGGGGCTGATACTGGTATGGCTGATAACGTCGCTGATGTTGAGCCGGCCGGATGAAGCTGCTCATCAGATCGGCAATCATCTGTGTCTGGCTGGGTGTCAGATTCAATCCATCGTGCGGTGATCGGGTCCTTGATGCCTGGCGGTTGCGATTGTTTTGATACTGAGGACGGGGGGGTGTGCCAAAACGTTGTTGTTGTTGTTGTGGGCGGTTCCCCCTGCCGCGACTGAAACCACGAGGTTGCTGGTTGTTTACATTGTTGTTTTGACGCTCCTCCTCTGTGGGCGGCGCCCGGGAACGCATAGGGGAAATGTTGCCCCTCTGTGACCTGAAAAAAAAAAAATGAAAAAAAAAAAAAAAAAAAAAAAAAAAAAAGAATGAAAGTCAGTAGCATTTATGTCAAAAACATGTTATCAAAACAATTTTTCTTAACAGGATTTTGAGTACGTAACACGACATATCGTGAGAGTATATGAAGTGATCACACTCTTTGAATTTTCACAGAAGTCAGTATCACAGACTCTGTGCTGGTGTTTTGATAAATCATTTTACTGTGTCTACATGGTCTACATGCACTAGCAATGAATTGATGATGTAAGCTGTGAAATGTATTTTATTGGCTGTTTATCTCCATTCGGGGATGATTTTCTTAAATTTGTTCATATGAAATTCATATGCTATGAGAAAATTGAAGTTCTTTATGTTATCTTGAAAATTTGATACACAAGGATTGTATCACGATACGGTTCAGTAAGGGTTAGTATTACGGTTTTTCGGTATTTCAATATAATTATCGTTCCAACCGTACTTGTCAGTGTTTTATATCCATGATATTTGTGAGCTGTTTCTTCATATATTTGCTGATTTGCTTAAAAATACTTATGCAGTAGTTTGCAATCACAGTATAACAAATATCCCTGGACAGATTGTAGCTCAACTGTTCAAAGCTGAGGCAAAGTACGTGGTTCTGATTTTTATCAGATTGATCAACTGTGAAAGAGGTCAAATTGAGCTGAAGTAAAAGTACATGCATTGTACATGTATGGCCTGTTGTGTTTGGCCCATACTGTACATTCAAACAGGGGTTAAGTTGGGGGGGGGGGGGGGGGGGCACTGGCTCAAATAGCTGTCAAAAGGCAGGATACTCTCTGCTGGTGAGGTGACACTATGTTATGACAATGTCTGCAAGATGTTTTGTCTGTGTGTGTGTGTGAGGTGTGTTTTTGAAATTTTTTACTTCTTTCCTTAAAGCTATATTGTTGATTTCTTCTCATATATGTCAGAAATATACCATGTTCCTAGTCTAACTTCTGTCCCAGATAAGTATAGTTGGTGGCGCTCTTGCTGTATTCCAATTCTTACCTCAGCTGACTAGTCAGTCAGCTGAGTTTATGTGGTGGTAAGGCATGGACCGTCACTAGTCCGTCTGTCTGGCTGTCTGTCCGTTTCTACTTTTGCTATAAGCTCAGCTGACAAACTAGTCAGAAGAACCAATAAAGTGATAGGCTTACCAATTCTCTTGTTATTTTTGGCAGAAGTGATCAAATTTGGATTTTGAGTAGTTGGGCCTATACATACTGGAAACACTATAGTCTGTATTTAATGAACAATATTTCAAACGTTGAGAAGACTGGTTTAAAAACCACCCAGTTGCCATTTGTGGGTGACTGCCTGTCTCAAGTCAGGAGTGAAATAGGTTTCTTCACATTGGTATTGGAAGATGGATGTTGATGCTTTGGTAACTGGAATCTTGTTGCTGTCACTGTTGGGTTTGATATTTATGAATATAGGTCATGTTTTTATAGATATAAGTATATCATACAAGTGACATCTGTTGGTGTCCACAATTCACATTTTTGACTTCTTCTCCAACATGTCCAAAACCACTGGCCAGATTCACCTCGAACTTGATGGAAATATACCTTGGGTGGGTCTCTACCAAGTATGTTCAAATGGTGATGCTCCAGTGATTTTTTTATTTTTAAATGAATATTCTTTGTTCTTTTTTGGGCAAATCTTTAAAAATCTCCGAAAACACTCACCCAATTGCTTTGATGTCACACAGGAACACTCCTAGGAACTCCTAGTTCTTAATTTCCTCACCAGGCGGTGCTGCAGTTTATTTTGTTTTGGTTTTTTTTTTTGTGTATTTTTAGCTCAGCTGACCTTTTGTGAGGGTCTGGTGTCCGTCTGTTATCTCTTTGCTGTCATTGTATGGTTTGATATTTATGAATATGGGTCATATTTTTCTACAGAAGTGTATCATACTAGAGACGTCCGTCTGTCCATCCACAATTTACATTTTCGACTTTTTCTAACCATCACTTACATTCACTTCAAACTGCCTGGGAATGTACCTTGGGTGGGTCTCTACCAAGTTTGTTTAAATGGTCACACTCCAGTGATTTTTGGATTTTTTATGAATTTTTTGTTCTTTTTTGGGGCAAATCTTAAAAAATCTTCTTCTCCGAAACCGCTCACCCAATTGTTTTTATATCACATAGGAACACTCCCAGGGAGTCCTAGTTCTTATTTGTTCACCAGGTAGCACTGCAATTTTTTCTTTTTTTTTTCTTTTTTTTTTTATTTATTTATTTATTTTCTTTTTTCTTTTTTTTTGTGTGTGTGTCTGTGTTTTCACTATTTTTGACTTCTTCTCCAGACCCATCATTCAGATTAAGCTGCAACATTATCGGCCTTTTCACAATTGAGTGTACCCAAGTGCCTTAAAACTAGTTATGGCCTTGTAGCATCAAACCTTACACAGGTACATTAACTTAGATTACACTCCATGATTGGACATGTTCCCTGAAGCAAAATAAAAAAAATTGTTGAAATCCGTCAAGATTTAGCGAAAATATAGTCATTTATACACCCCGAAATGTTCACTTTTTAGGTGTTACGCAGGGCCAGAATTTCGCATCATAATTTTGCGAGAATTTTTTTGGATTTTTGTCTATTAGTTTTCTTTTTAAAGAAAGACAACTTTGGGAGAATCTTTACGAGAATGGATTCTCAGATTCTCGCCGAAATTTTGGCTCTGGTTACGGTAAGCCAATTCTATTTTTACTGACACTCATACTGCATAAATTTGAAAAAAAGGGCAGCTATTTTAATTATTTTGCACATAAATTCAAACCATTTTGTTCTAAATACGTTTGCAGGTCACTTAACCTGGAGTCTACATAGACTGTATCAATGTGTGGCAAAATGTATGAAAATACATTTTTGTTATGATTTTTGTGTTCATTTTATTCCATACATTCAACACCCTGAAAAATTACAGTTTTTACATTTTTAAGTTACAGGTTGAGCTTATAATTGTACTAACCACTTTTTAAAAGAATATTAGCTTTACATGGTTCACAATTGGTTTCCAAGTTCAGAGCTCTACCTGAAAAATGATGGTTACACTTTCCGTAAATTTCTGTAGTGTCTGTACCCCCATTTGTTATCTTCCTTATGTTATTTTGCATCAAGACCTCACACACTAATTTTTATAGGGACACTGAACCATATCAAATCCACTATTAATTTAGTGGCTGGTAGGAATCTTAAAAGATAGACACTTTAATTTAACATGAAATGTAGTGTCCGTACCCCATGGAGAAGAAACAATATCTTTTATGCAAGATTCACATGGACATTAAAACCTTTGCAAAGAATACCTTTCAAGATATTCAGGTAAAAATGCAGGATATTGTTATTTCAGGACTGTTACTAACATAGTGTGGTGTCACAGGTGTTAAAATGTTTTTAAAAATGAGTAAAACAATTTCTAAATAGTGTTTGAAGTGTACAATGATAAGGGTAAATACTTCTAACAAGATGTACTTCTGAGGAGAAGAAAAAATTGATGATCTACAAACAAAATATTCCACTCAATTGTCCACATGATAGAACACGGGCTTCAAGAATACCTCCTTTCTGCAAGGGGTACGGACACTACACCAAACAGCACATGTATGTTTTCTCATGCACATGTTGTGTTTTTTCGCAGGGGACCATCAAGAAGTACAATTTTAGTTAAGGTTTTCAATGACTTGCAACAGACAGTATTTTTCTGATTATAGATCTTCTGATGAACAGTGCATTTCATCCTTTGTGCCACTTGACTGATATTTGGAGTGCGGTCTTTTTGAACCAAGAACTTTTTTTTTGTGCATACCTGTTTGTACCAATAACTACAACCTATAAAATAAGTTGAAAATTTTCATGATATTATTGAAAGTTTTAAAGTGAACTGTACCCATCTATCAACATTGCAAAGGCAATAAATATACGTTGGAACAGTTGACCTTTTAGTTGCAACTTTTGTATCTTGTTTAGCATGAGTAAAAAAAAGTACTGAGGTTTGTACATCTCAACCGTTGTGTGCATGATGTCTGAGCCCTCAAATTGTTTGATTTAATGCCTACAAGTACAAGTGAGCAAACTTCAAAGTTTTATGTAATTATCCAGGGTCTCTTCACTGATAATCACTAGCAATTGTACTGTCTGATATGTTAATTATCAAATATGTTTGGACACTGACGCTAACCATATGCATGTTATAACATGTCAGAGTTCATGTGTTGTTTAATATTCTTTTAATGCAAGTAGTTACAGTGACTCGACAAGTTTCCATGCTGAATAAATAACTGCCATAATAGGAAGTCATCCATATGTATTGGAAGTAACGTAAGAACACCAACAAGAGTTATTTAGGAAACCTACTTTGTGGTGTCCGTACCCCCATAACAATTGCCAGGTAGATGGAAAAATAATGACTGGATTGCATGCAAGTCTCCTCAAAGTATCAATCCTGAATCTATGAGCAAACAACATGCTAAACCTAGGTGACTGAATCAAGTTGGATGCTCTATTGCTTGCAAACCCCCATTAAATGGCCATCTTCACTTCTTTTGAACCAATTCGTGACCAGTAAAGAACATTTATTTGGCTACCATCCACCAAGATCTTGTCTTATTTGATGAAAAAAATCATTACAGGTATACTAATACGCTATGTACTTCACAAGTTATGATGGCAAAACCAAAACACAGGACCATTTTCAATATCTATACATTTTATTGTGTAACTGTAGTGTTCATACCCCCCTTGATATTTCCCCAGTAGCAGGAAAAATAAATGGTTGGATCACATGTAAGTTTACTCAATGTATCAGTTCAAAAACATGACAAAATAAAATGTTAAACTTGGCTGACTGAATCCATTTGGGGGTTCTATTGCCTGCAAGTTCCACATACTGTCTGTTAAATACATTTTTTAACCAATTCATTTCCAGAAAAGAGAAGTTTTTCAGCTGCCATACACTAAGATCTTATTCTAATTAGTAAAAACATCATTTTTCTCGTACTCAGAATACTTTAAAAGTTACTATTGCTTACTCAAAACACAGGACCAAGTGAGTATATTGTTTGATAGTATGTTACTGTAGTGTCCGTACCCCTCCCAGAGTACTTGTATTGAAGCGACTGCCAAATCATGAAAAGTGCAGTTTGTGCAAAAATATTTCAGGAAATAATTCCTAATGCTTCTACTAATAATTTTATGTTATCAAACCTACAAAATAAGGCAACTTATTTTTCATACTTGGTGGCTGCTAAATGGTACACTCAACTGTGAACAGGCTGTATCGATAGGTTCCTTGTGGAATGGTCAAAGAAAGTTGTTCACTGTGCTGCTGTGGACTCCTGATTTTTAACGATTTTTAATTCGGGTACTTACCCATTAATGCACATTTCCTATTGATTACCATGCAAGTCAATGGGCATTCTAATGCTAAGTCACAGTTTTGACTTCTTCTCCGAAACTGTCAGTCAGATTGACTGTAAACTTTGTGGCAATGTACATGTAGCATTGTGGGTCTCTAGCAGATTTGTTCAAATGGACACGCTCCAATGATTTTTTTTATATATATTTTTTATGCATTTCTTTGGCTTTTGGGGGGGGGGCAAATCTTAAAAAATCGCAAGGGTATATGTACATGTCAGCTGAGCACATGACTGTCACAGTCCTCTTGTTTCTGTTTCATGGACCCTTAAAGATGTTCGGTACACCGCGACATGCGCAACCATTTAGGGTCCAATGCCTCTGTACAGTTAGAGCTGGTATTTCGATACCTGCACTAGCTGCTGTTTGCTTTTCCTATTTTGCACAGTTCCGTTTGAGAAATATGGATTGTTTACGCAGAGTGAAAAGGGAAAAGAATGGGCGGTTTGTTAACAAATGACAAAACAAAGGACTAAATGCTTTAAAACATGGCAGAATTCGAAACACGGCAGTGGTAGACCAAAAGGCATGTACACAATCAGCAAACGCTGACCAAGCCATCGTCGAGAGTGCCACGCCCACCCCCCAAATACCACATGTACATGTAAACACTGACAGTTATAACTAGGACGAAGGTCGTAGAATAGTGGAACTAAGTGTACTAGCCGATAATCTTGTATGCGAGGAATGTAAAAAAAAAAAAAAAACCATTGTCCGGAAAAAATACAGAATCAGAAAAACGATATGGCTTGGCCAGTGTACTTTGCATTTCTTGTGAATGTGGTACGATAAACGCTGTCCCAAGTTGGGGGGGGGGGGGGACCACAGTAATACCCCAGCGTCAAAAGGTGGCACAGGCATATTTGATAATGTGCTGCCATTGTTACCATTCGACAATGTATTAAGGCAACTATAATTTTGATATTCTTATTTTTACCTCTTTTTCCACACTGCTGTATTGCACTATGGAGAGAATCTTAAAATGTTTACCTCTTATAAGTAAAACTATGAAAGTATATACTATGACTGGAATATAAAATTAACGACGTACTGCCGTTTATTTAACCTACATACATGTATATTGATATGGCATCGAAGTTAGACAATGAATGGATACCTTGTACCTATGAACTTAGAACAAATTAAATCAATATGCATGAATTCTTTGTACAATTGCGGAAAAAATAGCACCGTATGATATCTTTTTTGTTAATCAATGGAATCAGTGTATATTTTGGAAACCCCCTATAATTTTTCAGGGATTTGCAAATATTTTTTCTATTTCAAACTTACAAAATATTGTGAGCACTTATACATTTTTGCAAGACGAGATGAATTTAAAGTCACATTCCAGCATGTTTTGTCTACATATTTGTTACTAAAAGGCTTGATATACATTGCATACACTCATATTGAGTTATTTTATGCATATTTTTGCATCCTTAATGTATTTTTTTTTTGCTTTTACCCACATATATAATGTTTGCTATCAAATTTCTGTAGTCCTTACATGTAGCGCCACCTAGCGACAAAAGTAGCACCGTGACATGCCATTTTTTTGCTTGCATTTTGTTTCAAATGCCAATATCTTGGTTGACACCAAAAACCAGAGATTTCTAAATTCTTGTGACCAGTGTACCGAACATCTTTAAGCATCAAAGGTCACTGGGCCTTTTGAGATGGACAATCTGCACGCCAGACATATGGAAGAGAAATTTTCAAATCTCAAGAAAACCATTGCCAAAACCAAGGCTTGAACAACTCAAATAGCTCCAGATCGAAATGTTAGATAAAGTTCACGAACTTTGAATTGTGCTACCTGAATTTATATTAAAGAAGAAAAATGTTTGAATTTGCATTAAATTGTATCCAAAGGAGAGAACTTTTGGATTATTAATGTGCATTTATGAGTCGGAGAAAAGTTTTTTTTATGAATAAAAAAAGAATGGTTGAGGAAAAAACTATTAACAAAGGCCCAAACTACTGAAGAATTGAACATCCTAAGTACAGAAGTGGTAGATTTGGTTTCAGAATCAGTTTGCATTTGAATTGTGTGCCTGAATTTATGTCAATGGAAGGAACTGTTTGGGTATGGATTTTATCCAAAGGAGACAACTATTGGTAGTGTATTGTTAGATTCTAAATAAAAACAAAAGTGGAGACAAAATATTGTCCAGTCAGAGTGTGTGTGCATGAATACAAAAATGTGTCACTATTAATGACACACATGCATGTATATGCTGTATGTGATTGGATCCACATCAAGTCATCTTATGGACCCAATCAAATAGATTCCTTGTATTATATACAAATTCAATATATATTTTTTCCAAACTGAGAGATTTAGTGTGAATGAGCTATTGAGCTGTAGGTAAAACCATATTAATATTGTGCAGGTGTAGGAACTTGGGTGTAATCCACTTTGCAGAAACCTACTTTAACATGTGCAGAGCAGCAAACATTTATATCTTGTCACTAACGGGACAATTCTAGATGTCAGCATAGCTTCTAAGGCCTTCTCATGCTATTGTTAATGTGTTAAAGCTTTAATTTTTCGTCTTTCCATGATGATGGGACTTTGGAGCCATAGTTTGAAAACAGTAAGTAATATATGCACCTCTTTTACGAGGCTGATGAGTTGAAGCATCAAATTGTGGTCACGTAAAGTAATGGTAATTCTATCAAAGTATAGATACACAAGATGAGAGGTAAATGCCAATTATTCTCTCTGAAACATCCTTTTCCAATGTGATGGTCTTTTCCTCAGAGGCGTATGTTAAGAAGGACTAATGTTAAATTGGTTGTATCATTTTATGCATTCAAAATAGTTTCCAGTTTTGATTCCATTTCAAATCAAATGTCCCGTTAGTGACATAAAACAGAGCGTTGATTTACAGGTTATAAGAGTACCAAAAATTACTGAACCTGTGATGTAAAAGTTATCTAAGGGTTAGTACATGTGTCAAGCTCCAACAAATCACTACAAATCATTCCACAGGACTTTCTAGTAAATTGACACAGGTGATGCCAGGAAGTGTGAATTAACCACATCATTACATGCAAACAAATCTTTCATGTTTAGGATACATACAGAACACATACACCAAAAATGAAAACCTTGTATGTGTTCATTATATTTTAAAATAAAAGCTCACTCTTTTTCTTTTTATTCAGAATCATATTTTGTACAACTTATAATATTGTAAGGCTACAACCCCAGCATGTGGGTCCTATAGTTACCAACGTGTCACTAACGGGACAGCACTGAAAGTACCATCTTTCCCGAGTTGCCTTTCCAAAACTACAGGGTTATGAGGTGGCGTCTTTTAGCATAAAATTGAACAAGACCCCGGGCTCATAAAAATATGCAACTCAACACCTGTAATGAAAGTTTAATTTTCTAAATTTTGATGGCCTGATTGTTTAAAAATTACGCAATTCACCCGGCAATGTACCTTGGGTGGGTCTCTACCACGTCTGCTGACCTAAGGTCACAGAGCTTAAAGCATCACTCATGTCTGTCCATCTATCAACTTTTGGGTTGTGAATGTGAGCGTGATACCATCCACAGTTTGCAAGTTAACCCAATATTTAAATATTTCAGGACTCATAGGGTATGTGAAAATCTAGGTTCATTTCAGTATTGGTTCCCATCAGGCAAATTCAGGGATTGTGGGGAAGGTGAAAGTCTAAGTTGCTAATGATACTAGTGGCACCACCTCTAATTTGACGGAAATTAAGAGCCAAAATGTGTTTTGAGATAAAGAATTCAATATCTTGAAAAGTAATTGAATTAGACTTTCCAACTTTATAGGATATATATGTCCAAAGCTAGAATTGTAATTTAATGGGATATTTTTGTGAGGTCAACATGCATGTAAACATAGAAAGAGGTGATTTTGTAATGGCAGGGTGTAGCTTGGACATCAATGGCAATGTCAGCACAGCTACAGGCCTATGGGCCTCTTGTATTTGGGCCTTGTTCTTCTGTCCTAAGGTCACTGAGGACATAAAGTTAAGGACTCGCTTATTGTTTCAGCTATGATTACATGTGGAGCGAAGTGCCATTTGGTCGACATTTTATGCACTAAATTTACACAAGCTTATATGTCCAGAAACCACTTGAGGACTTGCAGCTTTGCAATGAACAGGTGCAATATAGCCACGGTGCCAGGAGCAGGTGCAATATAGCCACGGTGCCAGGAGAACATTAGGCCCATGGGCCTCTTTTTTTTTTTTCAGATAATCTCGGCTTAATAATCAGGACTAATGAATCCTCTGGTCGTGGAGTTTTGTAGCAAATAGCCGTCATTAATTATATACCACTTTGATAAACAAGTGTCCATGTACTCTTCACTGGACAACTGGCAGACTATGGCCAGCTACATTGTTTTGAACTGTAGCTGGCTGGGCCAAAAAGTAGCATCACAGTAGGCTCTGGACAATGGTTTACTGTACAGTTAAATTTTGTGTTTTGTGAGGTAGCTTGCTTGTTGAAATGCTCACAGGTATTAATGACAAAGGCTTACATGTACATATGGTCCTTGTGTGTTCCAGGGGCTCTGTAATTGCCAAAATCATTGGTAACAATGTGAAAAGCAGTCCAAAGTTTGCTGAACGAGTGCCCATGTATGTGTATGAAGAAGAAGTCAATGGAAGAAAACTTACAGAGATTATCAACACTGAGCATGAAAATACCAAGTATTTACCAGGTCACAAAATTCCAGAGAATGTGGTAAGTAAGCATGGTAAGGCAATAAATTGAACTTTGTCTTGTTTACTCAGAAAGTGGATGCAAGGGCATTCATAAGGATTTTGTGGTTCAAATGCTGCAGCTTTTGTTTTCTTTTCATGTCCGTTTGTGTGAGGGCATGCTTGCTCTAGCCCTCTGGCTTTCAGGACATCACTCAGAGCTTGTCAGAAAGGCAAGCGCTATAATGTGTGGAAAGTAATTTTTTTCAGACAGTATAAGTTTTGAACTTGATAGACATAAGCCAACAACTTGTTGGAATTTTTGCCAAAAAAAATGTCATGAGGCAAATGTAAAATATCACTAATGTCAAGCCCTGTATTTCACATCCTGTTTCAATTCGCATTCTTTTCAGTTCCAGTGAAATCCTGTTTGTAATATTCAATGCAAATTTTGGTTTAGCTGAGCTTATAGGGTCAGTCACGGTCCGTGTGCAATAAAGTTTGCAAAACTTGAGGGGTGAAATCCCCATGGGAAACTACAAATCTTGCTTTTACGTAAAGGTTTACAAGTTACCAAAGCTTAAAAAAAATCCTCATGACAGAATTAAGATCTTCATACAAGTTTACAGCTTTGTCTGTGAGATGTGGTACATGTAAGTTTCAAAAACTCACAAGAGTCCGAAAAGATTTCTACAATCACGAATCTTAGTTTAAGATAAAATGGCTTCTGATTTTTTGTTTTTGACTGTACATAGTATTGCCTGAAATTTTGTAAACGTGCATTAAATCTTGCATCAAATACTGGATTTTTTAGTGTTACATTTTTGAGTCATTCTACAAAATCTTGGGTGGGTCTCGACCAAATTTGTGCAAATGGTTACATGTATGTTGCAGTGATTTTTAACTCTGCTGACCTATTGGGAATTTCATGGCCAACTGATAACTTAAGAAGTTTTAAACCTAGGACAGTAATATTACACAACATTGTGGCAATGTATCCAAGGTCCAGGTTGAGAAAGAAAATAGATCATCACCTTGACTAATTCCCCAGTTCAAACAGTTTGGCATTTCATTTCAGTATGAAAAGTTAAAAAGTTTTTAAGATTGCACTTTACACAAATGAGGTCAAAGTTTCTGTAAACAATGTCAGCTGAGCACATTACTGTTGTTTAGTCCTCTTGTTTTCTATTTTTACTAAGGCTGATGGGGTGGTGCAAAATATGGCCTTGATTAATAACAGAACAAGAGGCCAAAATTACACAAAATAAACATTTTTTTTTCCAAAAATAAAAAGGATTGAGGCTGGGCTATGAAACTGACCTATGGACAGATGCAGCTCAGCCTTGCATTTTTTTTTTTTTTTTTTTTTTTTTTTTTGACCCTCAGCACATAAAGTGCGGGAGAGTAATGTTTTCCCCTGCATCACCCGTCCGTCTTGTTGACATTACTGTAATATATATATGTATATTTCAAATATTCTCAGTAGCTGCACCAAATTTTTGTGACAGAAGGACCTTATGGTGGACCAGGTTCCGATTGAAAACCAGCTTCCTCTGAATATTTTAAAACTTATTATGAAACTTTAAAATTAAATGTACATGTATTTATTTAAAGGCCATATGAGTGGCGTCAACCCTGACAACGTCATGTGATATCTAAAAAAACAAATATTGACAGCAGGTACAGTTACCAAATTTCTGTCAGAGATGTATCTTATGATGGACCAGGTTCCTAGATTTAAAACCAGCTTCATCTGATATTTTTTTAGCTTTTCATGAAACTTAAAATGTGTTCATTTGAAAGTCATCTCAGTGACCTCAACTTTACCGCGATATCTCAAATTTTTGTCAGAGATTTATCTTATGATGGACCAGGTTCCTAATTTAAACCAGCGTCCTTAGTGTTGTCTGTAGCTTAAAATAGAAGGGAGATTCGCCCTGCCCTTTTGTTTTGCTCCCTGCCCTTTTTCTTTAGCTCCCTGCCCTTTTCTCCTAGATGTTTTTTGATATTCTGGACAATTACATTCATTTTCTCACAAAATTTCAATATATATAATAATTCAAACTAATTGGTAAAACAATGTATCAATTTATCTATTGACCATGAGTGTAAAATACAAATTCAGAACTTTCTCCATAAAAACAACAAAAAGGCCTTTTTTTTGGACCGCTACTTTTGTATGCCCTTTTTGACTGTCATTGTGGGCTTTAAAAGTGCCCTTTTAGATGAAAGGTGCCCTGCCCTCCTGAAAAGCTGGGGACAACACTGTTCCTCTGATTATTTTTGAAACTTAAAATATATTTATTTGAAAGCCACCAAAGTGGTGTCAACCCTGACGACATTGCAGCATATCTCAAAAATACTGACCACAGCTTTACCAAATTTTTGTCAGAGATGCATCTTATGATGGACCAGGTTCCTAGATTTAAAACCAGCTTCCTCTTTGTGTTCATAAACTTTTTATGAAAGTTAAAAGTATTTATCTTGAAGGTGGTCTGAATGGTGCGCATGAGGACAACGTTACCATAATATCTCAACAAGGATCCCAGGCAGCTTCACCAATTTTTATTTTTCAGAGATGTACATTAAAGTGGACCACATTCCCATTAAAAACCAGCTTCCTCTTATTATTTTTAAACTTGTTATGAAACTTTGAAGTATTTATTTGATGGCCGTCTGAGTGATGCACAGTACAGTGGTCTCTGTCAGCAGAACCTGGCCCCAAAACACATCCAAATGTGCTCTTTCACTTCATAGACAACAATATGGAAATTGTATTTAAAGTGTTCTACTGCGAAGTCTCAAAAACAGAAAGAAAAACACGCACACATTTGCAGAATTGAGGAAAAAAGGTTGTGGGCGCCGTGAGTAGTCCGTTCTGAAGGCTATTTTGTTTGTTTTAAATATGGTAAACACTGACTATTGTTGGGTTCTGCCTAATGACTGGTTTTACTTCCAGATTGCAATACCAGACTTACTAGAGGCAGCCAAAGATGCAGATATTTTGGTGTTTGTGGTGCCACACCAGTTCATCAGGAGGATTGTTGGTGCACTGAAAGGGCATCTCAAAACCACTGCCATAGGTGTCTCTCTAATCAAGGTACATGTACATGTGGGTCAGCCCACTACAGACTAAATTGTATTGAAAAAAAAAATTGAAATTCCATAAGTGACAATGTATTATTGCTTAAGATGTACTTTACCCAGGCAAGAGAATTTTAACAGAACATGGCCCATTGTAAGTGTAAACATATGAATCTTGCTAATACTCATGTGCATATGATGTCAAATGGAATTTGTCTTAAAATTACATGTAGAGTTCATATTGCAAAACATGTATTGCTACACTTGTCCCACCTGTGAGACATCAATTAAAGCAGGTCCAAAAGTGGTCTCATAAAGCAGGTCCTGTCTCACTAGGGGTCAAATAATGTGGAAACGATAGCTTGAGAGGCCTGATAATGTTACCTGGAAAGAAAGAACTCTGTCTCTCAAAAATACTCTTAACTTGTATATGTACAAATGTGTGTGTGTAACTAACCATGGTCTGTTCTTTTGTTTGTGTTGAATAACCACATCACCAACTTCTAAAGTTGTTTGTGTTGAATGTATTGAAGTTGAAAACGTGTTGTTTTATCCAATCATATTTCAGATTGTATGTAGGAGTTATCATATAAATGAACTGTGAATGTTGCAACAATGTACATGTATGCATGGTGTGTTCCCTGAATAAAATGTATGCATAGAATAAAGTTACCTCAATACTAGACTACTGTGTCCACTTGTTACATTGAACTTGCAGATCAATGAATATTGAAGTTCAGAAGTTGACTAACCAGTAACGTCACATGCTAAGCCCCCTGTTTATAACAAGCCTGGTTACCATAGTTACATTCAGGTAGCATTGGGCTAATAACTTCTACATCATCACATCATTCCCTTAAATGACGATTATGTTGCCCTTCAATTTTGGTGGCAATGAGTTGTTTTGCTGTAAAACAACTGCCTCAATATTCTGTACTTTCAGCATTGTAAAGAGAGGGCATTGTTTCCACATGGTCTCAAATGCTGCTCCATCTCCACTTTTCTTGTAGAGAATGGAGATGGAACAACCCAAATCCAGGCAGGACAGAAGTAAAATGGGGTTCCCCAGAAAAGGCGTAGGGGACACAGTTACCAATACCAGTAAACATTGTACACAGTCAGAGTTGCCATTGGTAAAATCTATTGCGTTTTTCATGGTGTATAACATTTCATTAGCAGCTTTCTCTTTTCTTTTTCTGTTTGTGTGTGATATCCTAGTTTTGTTTTTGTTTTTGTTTTTTTTTTTTTGTAGGGGAGGTGGCTTGCCCTACTAAGCCTGCTAATCAGAAAACAAATTTGCTTGCCTGCGCATGGATTTCACCTGCCTGAAAGTTAAAAGATCTATGTTTTATGATAGTCTATAGTCATGAGCCTGAAGATGAGCATAGTATGATGTACACTAAAATATATAGATGTTCTTGTACATATAGCATACACTGTGTCTCTGTCATTACGGTTGCTTTCTCTCTTTCAATTTTGCTAAAACGTGAACATTCTTTCTCTTGTAGGGTTTAGATATCACAGAGAAAGGATTACAGCTAATATCAAATGTGATTCGTTCTACTCTGGACATCCCGTGTGCTGTACTTATGGGTGCTAACATTGCCCCGGAGGTGGCACAGGAGAACTACTGTGAAGCTACTGTAGGTGAGTGTGCACATATAGTCTGGATAGTGCAACCAGTTATTGAAATCTCTCTCTCAAAGAAAGGAGTAAATACTGCTTACAACTTTGAAGTCTACATGTGTGGCTAAAACCCTGAAAATATAAGTGAATTTACAGCATTTATGCCTCCAAAGTGATTGGAAGACACAACAGTATCAGCTGCATGTCCCTTTGGTCACCTGTGGTGTCAGTATTTTATCGTGATCCCTCTTTTTAGTCCCCCGCCCACTTGGTGGGGGACTATAGGTTTGCACCTCGTCCGTCCGTCCGTCCGGAGCTTCTCCGGGCCATATTTCCAACACCATAACACCCACAGCTACCAAATTTAATGTGTTTGTACTTCCTAGGATAGAGGTGTATGGTGTGCCAAAAGTAGGTCACTAAGTCAAATATCTGGGTCACAGAATACATATGTATGAAAAATCTTGTCCGGGCCATAACTTTTTTGTCCTTTTACTTAGAGTCATGAAATGTTACACAAATGTGAAGCTTAGTCTAAGAAAGTGTCATAAAGCAGAACTAGGTCACTAGGTCAAATATTTGGGTCACCGATCGGTATGTAAATATACAGAAACAAATTTTGTCCGGCACATATCTTCCCTATATTAATGCTACCTCTTCAATTTTTTTATAGTGGGTAGACCTTAGGTAGTAGCTGTGCATAGGCATTGTTTTGTGTGGCTAATTACTTGCATTAATTAATTATTTAACAAAGTTCGTTAAGCAAGACAAATTTTGTCCGGGCCATATCTTCTAAACTATTAATGCTAGCCCTTTGAATTTTTTGTGGTGAATAGACCATAGGTAGTAGGTGTGCATAGGCATTGTTTTGTGTGGCTAATTACTTGCATTAATTAATTATTTAACAAAGTTCGTTAAGCAAGACAAATTTTGTCTGGGCCATATCTTCTAAACTATTAATGCTAGCCCTTTGAATTTTTTATGGTGTGTAGACCTTAGGTAGTAGGTGTGCATACGCATTGTTTTGTGTGGCTAATTACTTCCATTAATTAATTAATTAACGAAGTTCATTAAGCAAGCTCAAGATACAATACAAATTTTGTCCGGGCCATATCTTCTAAATTATCGATGCCAGCCCTTTGATTTTTTTTTTTATGGTGGGTAGACCTTAGAGGGGATATGGTAATGGGCACCGTCTGTGTGTCCGTCCGTCCGTCAAATATTTGGGTCACAGTAATACATAAATGTACAGTATTTTCATGTCCTTACTGTAATTCTTAAAAAATTTTGACTTCTTGTTATAAAAGTTTACTGATAATGTATTGTGACCTAAAAGTGTGTCACGACGCAAAACTAGGTCACTAGGTCAAATATCTAGGTCACAGTGTAAACTCCATGTAAAACCTTGTCCATGCCATATTTCGCTTACTATAATACCTACAGCTACCAAATTTATTATTTTAATACTACCTGGGGAGTTGTTGTGTCACATGGCAAAAGTAGGTCACTAGGACAAAATCTAGGTCACTGTGAAATCCATTCAAAATCTTGTCCGGGCCATAACTTTTTTGTCCTTTTACTTAGATGAATGAAATTTTATACAGATGTGAAGCTTAATCTAAGAATGTGCCATACTTTTAATTTTTTTTTTCCTCTAGGTCACACCCCTATATAGTAGTCCATTCAACCTCGTGGGCGACGAGCGGGGGACTATGTATTGCTCTGCAATACTCATTAACTTGTTCACACTCAGATCACCCCAAAGTGCCCAGGTTAGAATAATTGTTGTCTGCTTTAATGTTATCACTTAAATGTCATGTTAACAGAAAATATTTTTGCTGAGAACTTTAGACAAGACCTATTGTTGTAGCATGCCGTAAGTTATGGATCCAGAACTGGTTAGTGAAGACCGGTACAGATTATTCTATCAGTCAGTAGATTTAAGTAGAAAGTGCTACAAATTACACATTTTTGGAAAGCTGAAAAACCCATGATTTGTTTTCTGACAGTCACATGCCTCATTTGTTCCCTGTTTATACAGTTGTCATAGAAATGTATTGTCCCAGTTTTCACAGAAGTAATTTAGTACTTTTGTATGAGGCCTGCATGTTTTAACACAGTTATACACTAAAAGTTTATGAGTAATGCTTTAACAACATTTGGCTCTACACACTATAATAATTGTAAGTAGGCTGTGCATCACTCTCACACACACGCATGTTCAATAAAATAGGATATAATAGTAAAACAAATGCGCAGTGAAATGTGACTATGAGATTAATAATGAATTGCAACACAAATTATATTGATTTCATTTATGGTGAAATCCGTTTGCGTCCATTTGTTGATCCATCCAACTTCCTGTCCAAATTTTTACATTTTTGACTTCTCAAAAACCTTAAAATGGAATCATGGCTGGAAAAATGTATGTACATGTACCAAAAAAATCAATCACATGCAGGACCATTGACCTGTAAGATCTGCTGGCCCTTCAAAAATTATGATTGACAAACAACGTGGTGCACAAGAGCAAGCAGCTGCAGCGTGGGAGGTGTGTTAGGGATATGATTGATCATCCTCTGTAGAAAATTTAGTGTAAAACAAGTAAATGTGTAATTTTACAGCCAAAACTAATATTTAAGATGTGTACACTGTTCTTAAAACTTTTTACCAAGGAAGTATTGACTTTGGATTCCCGTTTGATAGGTTTCTTGTTAGCAATGCAGGAAATATCAGTTGAGCAAACAGAAGAATCACAAGAGAACTGCCATAATTCTCCATAGTTAATGCACACATTTTGAGCAAAAAAAAAATTTTTTTTTTCTTTTGTAAATTCCTGCTGCACCTTATTCAGAGGTACAGAGGTCAAGAATATATTTACCGGCTTCATGACTGTCGTTGTTCAACCATCAATATTCGCAGTTAATGGGTAATTTGGCAATGAAACAAAGGTTCAGTTTCAAAATTACTTAAAACTAGTATGTTTTGTCAAACGATGTGCAAACATACTTTACTTGTGCTCTTTTCAAACAAATCATGCCTTATAAACAACTTTACTCTCATCGTTTTACATGTTTAAAAGCTTCATAGTTAGGTGGTTCCTGGCCTGAGCATCATTTTTGCATTTTGCTCACCAGGTGGTGATACTGCACCATATTTATACTTCATTCATGAAAAAAAGTGTGCAATTTACATATTATTGGCACAAACTTTCCATGCGGCCAAGTCACAACTTCTGCTGGTCTTGTGCTTTAAATTGATGGATTTACAGTGACATCCTGATTCCTCTATTATGGAATGAAATAATGATGCATGACCAAAGTCTGGTACATATGACTGAGAGTGTGTGTGTGGTGGTGTGAAACTGAAAGTGCAAGTTGAAATCTGTGTATGTTGCCATATTTGTCCCCAAATTACAAAGCTTAAATCATAAAGTGAATTTTAACCCTTCCTCTGCTGTAGGCGATAAAATCCATCCAAAGATACTTGCTTCTCCCACACTGCAGGCAAGTTTAACCACCCAATGTAGTACATGCTGAATTACAACTTTCAGTGTCTGTAATTACCAAGATATGGCAACCTGGCGCATTCTCCTGCAGATGTACGACATATTAAATGGTTTCCACTATAACTATTGAGTAATAGCACCAAAATTATCTAAATATTGTGGTATCTATGCGAAAAAAACAACACACGCAGATTTTATTCAGTATGGACCATCGCGGAGATTGATTGACAATACATACTGGTACACAAGCTGCCCATTTAAACATCCATTGCATGCAGTTTCCACTGTGTATTTCTCTCAGCGGTTCACCAGGGACATTCTGAATCTTTTCAAAATATATACCGTCAATATGTCATTATATTTCGGTACTTATGTGACATGGAAACATGAAAGTACTGTTGGCATGAGTGATCGCCTCCACCATGCTCCTTTGTTGATAGTACGCACTGCGCATGCTTGGCCATGTGCGAAACTTATTTGCATTATTTCAGCCAATCAGGGACCAAGCAGGATGAGAAACTGGCTGAAGCAGTGCGAGAATGTTGCTGGCTTCTATTTTTAGATTTTTACCTGGGAGATGGTAAATTTATGCAAGATGACAACGTTTGGTGGGCGGGAATAAAGAGTTAAGCCAATAGGAAAGCAGCATGATGATATTGACGAGCTTCTTACGTTTCCGTTGATACCAACATGCCTAGAACCGGCAATACAATTGTACGAAGTTTGAAGCCTCAAAATATGCAATTTACCGCTGTGTTGCAAATTTTTATCCGCAAATGTACCGAAAACAATTGATTAGATGTTTATTTAAAAGTCGGTATGAATAAAATCGTCACATTTATGCATCAAAATTGTTTCTGCAGCAAAAACTATGTAGTTTGTTTGACAGGAAATGAGCATACGATGTCTTTGTTTGTCTAAATAAATGTCGGTGTGGATGCCCTGAAGATCATGTTTGTTGGGCGATCCCAAGATTAAATTCAGTGTGACCAACAATTAAACCCCAAAAATACATAACAGAGGAAGGGTTTAGATTCAAACTCTAAAGGAGGATGTTGTACAATGACCTGAAGCCATAAGAGCAGGGTCTGTGCTGATCATCACCATAATCTGATCATGTTGGTCATGTGGTCTTAGCGTTAGTGGCAGTGCACTGACCATGAGGTTAGTTACAGCAATGGCAGACAGAGTTGTGCTTACATTAGAATCTTGTTGATTACAATGCTTGTACATATCAGGACCCTTAAAAAAAGACATCCAGTGGATCATCATTACTTTATAACAATAACTCGTTCATTGTTTTCCATCACTTTTTCTATATGGAGATGGATGGATTTGCAGGGGGGGGGGGGGGTGAAGGTGTTAAGAAATTGGAGAAATTTTACAGGTCGTCTTTCCATGCCAGTGGGTACTATAATTGCCAGTTTTAACCTCTGAATGTACTGTAGATAATTTATTTCCTTTGCAGAGATTTCTGAGTACATGTAGCAAAAATGGCTTCTTGCATTTGAAGCAGTGAAGCAATGAATCTACATGCAGGGAATGGTACAAATTTATTTCCACTCAAGCAAAAGCAGTTACTGTATTTTTTCTCTTTTCATCATTTCAATGAAAATAAAATCTGCATCTTGTTTTAGGGGTTGCACAAAAGAATACTGGTGGAAATGAAAAACAACCAATTTTTATTGGGCCTAAGATTCAAATAAGAAAGTGTGAAAAATGAGGTACATGTATGCTGGTGCTTAAAGCTAATTGTAGTCCTCAGTGTGGAGCATCTAGTAACAATTGTACTCATTGAACTTGATGAGTTTTTGTACTTGCCTTTCAGGATGTAAGGATGAGGCCATTGGGCTACAACTCAAAGAGCTCTTTCAGACTCCTTACTTCAGAGTGTCTTGTGTTGATGATGAAGAAACAGTGGAGCTGTGTGGAGCTCTGAAGGTAAGTAGTACATATATACAGTTGAATCTCTCAATTAAGACCACCTAAGGCACAGAAAAATGTGGTCTTGACACAGGATATAGTATGATCAAGAAAGAACAAACAATGGAACTGTAAATTGATGGTTTTAATGCCTTAATGGCCTTTTTATGGAAGCAGTGTTAATTATGCCCCCCTCCCACTAGAGGAGGGGCATAATTGTGTTTTTATGTGTCTGTCCATCTGCTTTTTGTGTCCAGGCTATAATTCGCTTGTCTTTCAACGTAGATTAATGAATCTTCACAAACCAGTGCATCTGGACATTAGGGTGTGCCATGTACCAAAAGTAGGTCACCAGGTCCAGTATCTGAGTCACAGTGACACATTCTTGTAAAATGGTGTCCGGGTATAATTCCATTACTATGTAAGTTAGAGCAATGAAACTTTACACACAGATGAATCTGCGCATAAGGGTGTGTCATGCACCAAAAGTAGGTCACTAGGTCTAAGTATCTGGGTCACCAATGACATATTCTTGTAAAATCCTGTCCGGGCTATAATTCCTTTACCATTGAACTAAGTTTCATGAAACTTCGCACACACATATATTGACCTAAAGGTATGTCATGACACAAAAATAGATCACTAGATCAAGTACCCGGGTCAGGGTGATAGATTTATATAAAACTACATTACACTTCATGCCGGGGCTGTAATTCTGTTGTCCTTTGACTTAGAATCATGAAACTCTGCACATCTGCTTATAAATCTTGACACAAGAGCGTGTCATGCATTAAAGTAGGTCACCAGGTCAAGTATCTGGGTTACGGTGATAGCCTATTTTTATTGACTACAGTCATTCTAAAATGAAACCTGTGATTAGCAAGTTTATAAATGAGGTGAAGGGGGCATGCATCCAGCAATCTCTGATTGCCTTTTAATTTAAAATTCTTATATAGTAAAGGAATATGACTTGAGTTTCCTTGAAACTTGCATCATAAAGTGACTGTGTCTGATACCTGTCTGTCATTATAATGACTATGAGATTTTAGAGCGAGTTCGTACGCGTACACATGTGTGTGCATGCATGTATGTACTATCACTTGCAACAAGGATGTTTAAAGTCATTGATCAACATTTTGAAATAGTAGGAAGTGAATAAATTGCATTCCAAATCCACTACTCTTGTTCAGCTGCATACTGCAGTATCTGTAATTGAAGGCGATGAAATGTATGAGTCTGATTAGAAAAATAAGGACACAGTAGATAATTTAATGTCTCTTTCATGAAATTGGAAACGCTTCAACATGGACAACAGCCTTTGCAGAATGGTGCAAAATAGAAAGCGCAACAGACGTCTTTATAGTATGTTACAAAGTACATGACTTGCAGTTATGCTTGGGGGTTTTTTTATTTTATTTTTTTTTCCAGTGCATATTCTGATACACATTTGCTTGATTGACACCAAGTTTAATCATAGTTTCAGAGATGTAAATATTATACCAGCTGAAGAAAGGAGATTGTTTTTGTGAACAAATACATGTACAATAAAACCTCTGTAGCCGAACACCTCCGCAAACTGAACACCATTTCTCAGTCCGAAATATAATGATTGTATACTTCCAATGCAAGCGGAACTCCCTATACTGGACATCTCACTATACCAAACACTTTTTTTCCAGTCCCAAGGGTGTTCAGTATAGACAGGTTTTACTGTATGTCATTATGCACATGTTTCAAAGCTTTTAAATCCTTCAGGTGCTGCAGTTCCAGCATTGCAGCAGAATATATACTCCCCGGATTTTCATTCCTTCATATTTGCAACAGGGTGGCTTGGCATGTGGTTATACTGTCACCGGAATCTTTTTTTGAACATTTATGCAGAGCTTTTTATGGTCCTGGCTTTGGTTTGAAAATACTTTCCACTATATAGATTTCTGTGGAGAAAATATGATTACATTTGGGTTAAATGATTGTTATCATTTTAAGTGAATTTAACCAGAGAATGTAAGTGCAGATATAATAATCCAGCTTAGCTACTGTAATTAACATTTCATAAAGGGTACTTTTATCTCTGTCACAGTTACCATCATCGATCAACAGCAATAAAATTTATGAAGTAAATATTGTTGCTCATATGCATTTACATTGTCATCTGATTGTCAGACAGCCAGTTTCTTGCACACTTAACACGTTTTCTGACCAAAATCATTTTTGTATAGCCAGGTATAAAACTTGAGTGTTTCTTTCAAATACACCACCTTTCAGGTGAACGTGGGCAAGCCAAACCCCTTTGTTGTTTCAGATTCAGTCTCATTCATTTGCAGAATGAACTTTGACCTTGGTGTTGCAGAACATTGTGGCAATAGGTGCTGGCTTTATAGATGGACTAGGCATTGGAAACAACTGCAAAGCTGCTGTCATCAGACTGGGCCTGGTGGAGATGATGCACTTTTGCAAACTTATTAGCACAAGTAAAAAATATATGTAAAAGTTAGCATGCAAATTACTTAACATGTTGCAGATCATTTGCTGTCACCCATTAGATCTGTACAGATGGACACCTTTTCAAAATAGATCATACTTCCGTTATCAGGGGCCAAAGATCAGATTCAGATTATACCCTCGAAAAATGCACCCCTTTGTATGTAGGTAGGAAATGCCAGAACTTTGATAAATAGATTGGATATAATTGTGTCAGATGCTATGTTTGTACTTGTTCTATAGATAATACTCATTAAAAGCATAACATTCCAATAATGCAGGAAAATCATGCAGTGCTTGATCTTCATCATTGCTAGATTACATGGGGATTTTCCATGGCCCTATTAGGCTCTTTTGCTCGCATCATTTGGACCCATAAATTTTCAATGCAAATAAGTTTGAAATGCAGAAATCCAAAGACATGTATCAAACTGAAATTTGTATATCTGACTGCATTTATTTTTTTTTTTTTTTTTTTGCCAAAATGAGAGAAAAAGGCACTGCCCCCTTGCACATAGTAAGGACTCAGGTACAGTTTTATTGGCAGAAAGATAATTGTATGGTTTACAGCAATTGGCTGCACTTATGCTTGTTATGATTAAATGTATGCCTTGATAATTCTTTGCTTTAGGTTGGTGTTTGCATGGAATGATGTTTGCTTTGAATTTGTACTAATATATATCAAACCACTGAATATTAAAGGAGACCCAACTCCCAGCACAGACATTATGATTGATATGTCAAGTAGATGATACTCATTGGAAGCATAACATTCCAATGATTTTTTGATACTCACCAATATGGTTTTTAGCTCTGCTGACCACAGATGGCAGAGCTCATTTGGTCTGTCCATTGTTGGGCGAGTCCTTCTTAGTGGAAACTTTTTGCTTGTGAACATCACACAGTCCACAATATTCAAGGCAGGCCCATACATTTTTAAATTTTCAGGACTTGTCAATAGTATGAAAATCTAAGTCAAGTTCGATATTGGTGGTGCCACCTACAGTATTATGAAATACGGGGATCAAAATCTGAAAATATTGTCATCATCTTTAATTTTTGGTGGGTCTTCAAAAAATTTTGTGCGATTGGCAAGGGAGTCCAAATTTTGTTTCCTGTTAATACTAGTGGGGCCACTTATACTTTGACGGAAATTATGAACCAAAATGTATTGAAAAATATCAAATTTCATATTTTTAAAAATAAGTTAGACATGCAAAAATTATTATGGGATATATATATATATATATATAGACTATGTCCAATGCTGAATATGTTGTATGATGTGGTCGACTTTGACCAATTTTCTTCTAGCTCCCCAGGCCTGTAAAGTTGAAGAGGTGACTTTAATAGTAGGGCTCAGCCTGGATATCATTGCCTGTGTAGACAATTCTATTTGTCTGGCTATTATGTACATGGATTTCAACAGAGGTCAACTTTCAAGCGGGATTAAAATCAGATCTCCGCAGTGCTGCAAGAGGAGCGTGTCTAGGCAGGCAGGGACATCAATGGAGAAGAGAAATAGCCCTCCAGATTATAGTTTTTAACAAGTATATTGTATTTAAAACTCTACCTGGTGGTCTGTTTTGGGGGTCACCATGCCATGAGAGTTAGCACTTGTCCAGTTTTATCATTTTTCATAGATAGCTCAAAAACTATTGCACTTTGTGGACAAACAAACTGTCATGGAAAGCCGGGCTTGGGGCACACATTTCAATATCAAACAATGTGCTTATCAGAGTTGAATGTCAAGGTCATATGGCCACATGAAGTATGTGGATCAAAATGTAAAAATCTTGTCAACACTCTGGCATCTGTAATTTTTGGTGGATCTTGGTGAAATTGGGTGGAATTGTGGATAAGGTTAAAATTTCCATTGATTGCAATACTTGTAATATCACCTACAATCGTATGGAAATAGTGAGCTCAAATGTGTTGAAAAATATGAAATTTTATACCGGGAAGATAAGTCAGCCAGACATGCCAAATTTATTGGACAATTGATAAAAGCAGACACCAATATATTATGTAATATGGATTACATAGTTGTTTCAGGTCACTAGTGCTGTAATGTTGACAGAGGTGACTTGTCAGTGATGTTCACAGTTTCCACATTGGCTCCATGTTACTTTTGGGACGTTACAAGTTTAAGTGTATAAATATCAAGGCTGAGTTCAATAATCATGGCACCACCTACAGTATGTTGTAATGTATGGGTCAAAGTATAAAAATCTGGGGGTGAACACTCTGACATCTTTAATTTTTGGTGGATCTCTATGAAATTTATTGGGATTGTGGAGGAAGTAAACATCTGGATTGCTTGTCATAATAGTGAAGTCCGATTACACAAATGTTCACATTTGCAGTTCTAGCTCATGTACTTAAATTCATCTATTTACATGATAGCTGAGCAATTAGGACTATGGCCCTGATGATATAATCTTGCAGAGTATTTGTTACATTACCAGACTTATTGGAGTCTTTTTAAATCGAGGGTGTCAAAAACTGTGAAGGTAAGTGATAAATGATATTAAAAGAGTTTTAACCCTTTCAGTGCCAAATTTTGGACTGAGTCAACAGCTTTTCTCGGCGTGCATTGGGGCAATGCCAATGCGCGTCGAGAAAAGCTGTTGACCTAAGGTATTCTCTCAGGAACTATAGGCGTTCTGGTACTTGAATGAAAGTTTTCATTATGAGGAATACAAATCTGGGATCTTAATTTTCAGACTTGTCTGACTTAAGTAGATCAACGTTAAACGTGATTGGCACTGAGTTAATATGAAACATTCTCTATTAACCGATCGATGCATCAGTCTTTATATACCTTGGTCTTATTTGCTAACAGAGGTTTGCCCTCATCATATCTTTGTGTACCTACATGCAGGCATTCATCCATCCACCGACCTGCTACCATTGTGGACATGATGACTTGTGAACAAATTGAGCTACTATCATGAAACTTGCATTGTAGAAGCATCTCATAAGAAATTGGCTGAGTTCGACATTGAGTGACCTTAACCAGTTTTCAACGTCGCCAGGGGTCATCATATTTTTACCTTGGCTGAGGCGGTCTCAAGGTCATTCCAACTGTTATATTTTGTTTTTTACTGCTGTTGATGTAGGTCTATAAAAAAATAAGGGCAAATGTTTAAAACCAGGTAGAACATATTGGCCTACATGTACGTGTTGTATATATACACATGTATGTCTTTACAAAATATGCCTGTCAACAGTTTTGTTTTTTTTTTCATTGAAAACAGATACATGTATAAAGTTACAGGAAATAATGTGTATTCTTCACTTTATTGATCAGTGATACTGACACAAGTGTAACTTGTACTGTAATATTTCAGAACATCGTAGCAGTAGGGGCAGGCTTCATTGATGGTTTAGGCTATGGAGACAACACTAAAGCTGCAGTTATACGACTTGGTCTTATGGAAATGGTCAAGTTTGTGGACATGTTCTTCACAAAATGTAATTCCCACTTTATTTGAAGTAGGACTAAGTATACAATTTTCTTTCTATTTGTTTGCAGCATAGTGCCAGTAATTTTTTTTTTCTGGTAAAATGTGAATTGCTGTATTTTTTGTGTATGTATTTTTTCACAAGTCGACAATTTGAGCACTTTGGAGGACTAAAATTCACAATTTTGCAATAGTGAAATACAGATTTTAAATGCTTTCCAGAAAACAGATCCAGTATGTTAATGTGAATACACTCACAAGCAAAAGCCTTTTTCTTAAAAAGTGATTTTTTAAAAGTCATTGAATTTCATATTATTTTTCAATTTAGGGATTTGCTTTCAATATAAAAACCATGAATTTCAAAGTAAATATGCTGCAAAAATTGACAATTTACAGAAGTCACAATATACATGTTTGCAGATCTAGTAAAACAGACACCCATGCCTTAATTTTGAATGTACAGAGAGTAAAAGTGTGTGCCAGTAGGATTTTGTTTGACAGCCAATGTTTTTTATGAAACCATATGGAATATGTGCTTGCTTCAAATCTTTGTATGGCATAGTAATTAGTGTGGGATCAACAAAACTGCAACTATAAGAATGGTCAATTTAAGTGCATTACAGTAAATGAATGTCAGTTTGGACTACAAACTAATTAGTTTCATCCAAAGCATATAGGCCTCACCACTTAACAACTCAAATTTATCACTGGTGCCAAAGATAAAAGGAAACACGGTAGGCCTCCCACTTTTTTTGGTGTTCCAGACTTGTCAGTCAGCTGAGCTGACAGCAAAAATAGAAAAGTAGGCCTGCATCCTTTAAAGTGACAGGAAGATGGGGAATGTGGGGTCCTTGCCAGCTGTGACTGACTTATATGAGTGATAGTCTGATGGGTTCTCTTGCATGAGCCAGTGGGCATAATTCAAGTTCATTGTGTGGGCAACTGACTGGCTCAGTGCATGACATACTGTTATATTGTTATGTGTTGCTTGGTAACTATATTTTGTTTAGTGACTGATAGTCATTGGACTAAACACTTTTTCTGCTGTGACAAAAACATGACCAACCTCTATGGTCTGCAAGGCCAGTGTTGCTGCAGGCCTGTTCTTTGTGTGATATGCTGGTCTTTCAGCATGCTCTGTGTGTTGGTTTGACAGTGTTTGAAATGAGGCCTGTGTTTATCCAAAATAAGTCTGATGGACAGTTTAACTTCAAACCACACATGTCCAAATTTAAAACGTACATAAATGCGAATGTTCACAAATATTGACTAATTCAATCAGGCTGGTTCTCTGTGCACCAGTGAAGTTTGAGCTCAGCTGACTTGTATGTCAGCTGAGCTTGCAGGATCCTGTCATCAGTCCATCCACTGTTTGTCTGTCTTCTGTCTATCCATTTATACATCATCGGTACATCCACAATTCACAGTTTCAGCTTGTTCCCCCAAATCATTAACCAGATCCACCTCAACATGTTCAAACTTAGTGGGGATCTACTTTGGGTCAGTCTCTAACAAGCTTCTTCAAATGGTCATGCTCCTGTGATTTTTGGACTGTTTAGGATTTTTTTTTTTTCAACTCAGCTGACTCATCAGTCTGCTGAGCTTTTAGGATGGTTAATAATCTGTCGTTTATCTGTCTTGCATCAGCATCATTCATTCCCATTTACTATCTTGACTTCTCCAAAACAGTTGGCCAGATCCTTTTCAAACTGGGTGGGAATCTACCTGGATGAGTCTCTGCCAAGCTTCTTCAGATGGTGATGCTTGGTCAGTTGTGTCCAAATTGCATAGGAACACTTCTGGGAATCCCTTAGACCTTGATTTGTTCAAGAGGTTGTACTGCCACTTTTTTCTTTTTTTGTTTTTGTTTTTTGTTTTGTTTTGTTTTTGTGAGTTAAAGCCAGTTTCAGCTTCTCATGCAGAATAGCCACGCAAATTATGCTGAAATATGGTGCAAATGTACCTTGTCAGAGATGCTAGCTTTCTGTAAATATACGAAAATCCGTATTTCTGTCGTGCTTTTTGTGGAAAAAATGAAGCAGATCTACACTACAAATGGATTAAAATAGTCTTGATATGTTAAATCTCAACCCGTTTCTGTATTTTTACCCAGGAGACACTGGCATCTCTGCCTTGTGGAAAGTCAGATAAGTTTATTAACCAAGTGGCGATATTGCAGAATGCTGATCTGTACAAATTTATCAATTTGGTTACTTGTTGGTTGATGCCTACATTCCTATTGATTGCTATGCAAGTCATTGAATTGAGTTTCCAGCTCAAAATTACATGACTTTGTGCATAAGTTGTACATAAAACTACTTGGTGTTCAACTTTTTGCACCACTGTGACTCAACGACTATGGAGTCTGGTGCTTGTTCAAGTTAATTGTTTAGTTTTCTTTAACTCAAAAAACTAGTACCCGATTTGAATTACAAGTCAGCAGAGCACCAGGCCCATGGGTCTCTTGTTTTTTTCTTTCTTTTGTTTCTTTCTACAAACTTTCCGGGGTTTTTTTTTTTTTTCTATTTTTGACTTCTGCTCCAAAACTGTCACTCAGACTGTGCTGAGACTTGATCAAAATGTACCCTTTGGAAAGATTAAACATAATTGTTTACTAGGTGATGATGCTGCATATCCCTGATTTTTGACAATTTTTTTTATTCCTGTACTTGTCAGTTCATGCATGCATTCCTGTTGATTTCAATGTGAGCCATTGGGGATTGCAATAGCAATTCGAAATTTTGACCTCTTCCCTGAAACTGCCAGCCAACATGTTAATGTTGATTATTTTATAAGTTAAAGGGATTGCAATTGTAATTTACATTTTCAACTTTTTGTGCAAAACTGTCAGCCAGATTCACTTCAAGCATGATGACAGTTTACCTTGTTCTATTTCTTGTCAATTTTTGTGTGTTTTAATATTTTCAACTTCCTCTGTCACTCCAAAAGCATCACTCAGATTGTGCTGAAACTTTGTGGAAGGATCGAAATTGTTCCCTTGATGGGAAGCTGGTGGTAATATTCCAGATTCTTGTAACTTTTTTTTTTGTTTTTGTTTTTTTTTGTTTTGTTTTGTTTTGTTTTTTGTTTATTAAGGATTTAACAGTTTTGTGCACATTCCTATGAATTAGAAGGTAACTGAATGGGGATTGGAATGATAATTCACATTTTTTACTTCTTCAAAACCATCTGTCAGATTCACTTTCAATCATGGGTGCAAAGTACCGTGGTTGGTCTCTGTGCATTTTATTCAAGTAATCATGTTTCAGTGGGCTTTTGGAGGGAGGGAATGGGAGGATTTTTCAATGATTTTTGTTATGTTCAGTTTTTGGCAAAACTTTGAAAACCCTTCTTGTAAAAAACTACCCAGTCAGTTTCTTTGAAATTACATCATGTACATAGGCACACTTCTGGTGATCCCAAGACCTTCAATTGTTCACCAGGTGGCACTGTGATTCCTTTCCTATTTACAAAGTAATTTTTGTTCTTTTCAAACTGTTGTTCACAAATTTGCTCCTTTCAACTCCTTCCAAATTGTGTGTTGGATTGTCTTCAAACCTTGTGGGAATATACCTGGACCTGATCTCTACCTTTTTTTTTTTACAGTAGGTGGTGCCTCTATCATTTTCAGATTTCAATGATAATTTTAATGAATTATCAAAACCATTTTTTAAAAAATCGATATTGGTACATGTATATGTACATGTTAGTATTCTTATAATAGTTATAGCAGCAAATCTGACATATTGGTTTGTATCTCGATAACGGTGGATCCAAGGCCCATGGTTACTGTTAAACACTGATAGGAAAGTACCTGCGAAGTTTCTTTGAGTATTAATTTTGACCTTCAGTGATCTTGAAAGGGCAAACTGACCTATTTGCTTATGTCTTATTATAAGTGGATCCTGTATGCCACTTTTCATATGAAAAGTGATTACATGTACTTAGAATTATGTCTCCCGGGGGACATATTGGATTAGTGCCCGTTTCTTCCGCTTCTTCTTCTTCTTCTTCTTGTTGTTGTTGTTGTTGTTCTTCAGGTTCTTCCACACTTGGTTTCCGAGCGATAAGTCTTGAAGGACTTGACAGAATTTGATGAAACTTGGTAGGATTATGTATCTAGGCAAGACCTAGGTTGGGATTGTATTTGGGTGACCTTGACCTAATTCTCAAGGTCACAGGGTCACTTATGTGAAATTGGTTTCCGTGCGATAAGTCATGAAGAACTTGATGGAATTTGATGAAACTTGGTAGGATTATGTATCTAAGCAAGACCTAGGTTGGGATTGTATTTGGATGACCTTGAGCGAATTTTCAAGGTCACAGGGTCACTTATGTGAAATTGGTTTCCGTTCGATAATTCATGAAGAAGAGGATGGAATTTGATGAAACTTGGTAGGATCATGTATCTAGGCAAGACCTAGGTTGGGATTGTATTTGGGTGACCTTGACCTAATTTTCAAGGTCACAGGGTCACTTATGTGAAATTGGTTTCCGTGCGATAAGTCATGAAGAAAGTGATGGAATTTGATGAAACTTGGCAGGATTATGTATGTAGGCAAGACCTAGGTTGGGATTGTATTTGGATGACCTTGAGCGAATTTTCAAGGTCACAGAGTCACTTATGTGAAATTGGTTTCCGTGCGATAAGTCATGAAGAACGTGATGGAATTTGATGAAACTTGGCAGGATTATGTATCTAGGCAAGACCTAGGTTGGGATTGTATTTGGATGACCTTGAGCGAATTCTCAAGGTCACAGGGTCACTTATGTGAAATTGGTTTCCGTGCAATAAGTCTTGAAGAACTTGATGGAATTTGATGAAACTTGGTAGGATTATGTATCTAAGCAAGACCTAGGTTGGGATTGTATTTGGATGACCTTGAGCGAATTTTCAAGGTCACAGGGTCACTTATGTGAAATTGGTTTCCGTGCGATAAGTCTTGAAGAACTTGATGGAATTTGATGAAACTTGGTAGGATTATGTATCTAAGCAAGACCTAGGTGGGGATTGTATTTGGATGACCTTGAGCGAATTTTCAAGGTCACAGGGTCACTTATGTGAAATTGGTTTCTGTTCGATAAGTCATGAAGAACTTGATGGAATATAATGAAACTTGGTAGGATTATGTATCTTGGCAAGACCTAGGTTGGGATTGTATTTGGATGACCTTGCGCGAATTCTCAAGGTCACAGGGTCACTTATGTGAAATTGGTTTTCATGCGATAAGTCTTGAAGAACTTGATGTAATTTGATGAAACTTGGTAGGATTATGTATCTAGGCAAGACCTAGGTTTGGATTGTACTTGAGTGACCTTGACCTAATTTTCAAGGTCACAGGGTCACTTATGGGAAATTGGTTTCCGTGCGATAAGTCATGAAGAAGAGGATGGAATTTGATGAAACTAGGTAGGCTTATGTATCTAGGCAAGACCTAGGTTGGGATTGTATTTGGATGACCTTGAGCAAATTCTCAAGGTCACAGGGTCACTTATGTGAAATTGGTTTCCGTTCGATAAGTCATGAAGAACAGGATGGAATTTGATGAAACTTGGTAGGATTATGTATCAAGGTAAGACCAAGGTTGTGATTGTATTTGGGTGACCTTGACCTAATTTTCAAGGTCACAGGGTCATTTATGTGAGATTGGTTTTTCCGCAATAAGTCATGAAGAACTTGATGAAAATTGCTAGAGTAATGTATCTAGGTGAGAGCTAAAATAGGATTGTAATTTTCAAGCAAACTTGGTCATTTGTAATTTGTTATCACCTGTAGCTTATTCAGAGACATAAGTGTTCCACCGGGAGACATTTGATTTTCTGTTGGAAAATCAGTCTGTTCTAGTTCTGAACTGTGTCAGTAAAGACTGATATTGTAAACATTTATGATGACAAAGTGACCTTGATATTATTCCAAAGGTCACAAGACCGCTTCAGTCTGCGCATCCAAATCAGCTGAGCACAGGACTATCACTGTCTTCTTGCTCTCCTAATTTCTAACCCTGGTTTGCTTGACATCCACTTGTTCTACTAACAAAACGTGCAAAGGACCAACTTGCTAAAGTTGATTGCAGGTCCATTTCTTATAATAATTTAACTTCAACAACCCACTCCTGACTGGGTAGACAATAGTCAACATTTTGTGCAGATCTTAACTCCTATCAGGGGAGCTCAAGAGGAGAAACACAATCCATAAGACTTAATGGTGCCAGGTGAAGTATACTTTACTTGTGCTTTATAGGTTGACTTTCCTGGAATCCCATTACTTTTATTTCGGGGACGGAAAATATCTGTCAATAGATTATTCAAATTTACTAGTTAGGTCCATCATGTGAAGGTTGAAAAATTAATTTGCTGGGTCACCATGTAATGTTGGGAAAGGGATGAACTTATTTTCCCACCAAGATATCTGACCTCGTCACTAGGCACCAGTGACATTCAACCACCATGATACTTGTACACTGATGACGAACTAAAGCTGGGTGGTAGGTAGCAACATTTGTGGGAGTAAAGAACTTATTCCAAAGGTAGGACTTCTTCTTATGTCACTTGACTGAAGCATGATAGGGACAACATAACTATCACTTTTGTAACAGTGAAATTGGTCAAAGTAGCAAGTTTAGCGAGAGCACTATACTTCGATATGTATGTGATACAAGGATCTGCCTCTACATATGGGTAGTTCTTTGTTGAGTGATACTGGCTGAAGTGGCACTGAAGCTAATATGAATGCCCAATATTTCCTCTGATAATTATTGCTTGCACATGTAAATGACTGTACTGATGAATAGTACCTTCATGATACTGTTAAATTTACTTTTCAGCATCAAAGATTAACACATTTTTGGAGAGTTGTGGTGTGGCTGATCTTGTAACAACCTGCTACAGTGGCAGGAACAGAAGGGTCGCTGAGGCTTTTGCCAAAACAGGCAAGGTAAGTCAGCATATAATATGGCCTTCTACAAAGGGAAACTATCATTAACTCGTGCATTTAATAAAGCATGACTTAACAGTGGACTAGCATGTCTATTTTACAGATCAGACAAGGAAGATTTATCATAGTCTTCTGTGAAAATTTAAGTGTGTCCTGTCAGAACAAGGGTGTAAAGGATGTTCCTTGTGTGCTGTACAGTTGGGTTACATGCAGAGTTGATTGCACATGATGCAGGCTGAAAGGCTGTCCTGTTATAGTTGATTGTGTTTGATCAACATGTCCTGCATTCCTGTATGCTGTACATGCAACTGGATAGGAATGTAAAAATGAACTCCTTTCAGTGCCAACTGCGACTTAAGTGGAACTGCTTAAAGTGAATTGCTCTGAATTATAACAAGGATGCTACATTCATGCTCCTTGTAAAAAGACCATTCGTTCAAGTTCCAGCTTGCCTGAACTCGGTGCACTTTGGGTGCAACGTGCACCAAGAAAAACTGTTGACTTAGTCAAAAATGTGGTGCTGGAAGAGTTAAAAGAGGATTATTCATCTCAAGTTGTGATCATTCTTCTCATACACCAGGGGAAAGAGTTCAGTTTTCATAATTTGAGTGGGTGTGGAAACTACATGCACATGTACAAATTCCAAAATTATCATTGGTGCTAGAAAAAGATCATGAAAAAATAAATCCAATGTGACACATTTTGTACTGTACATGGGTAACAGTCAATGACTTATTCCACCAGACCATAAAAGACCTGGAAAAAGAGATGCTTAATGGACAGCAGCTACAAGGGCCACCCACTGCTGCAGAAGTCAACGTTATGCTGAAAAAGCAGAACAAGGAAAATGAGTAAGTTCAGCTGAAGCATCAGATGTTGTTTTTCTAGGATGAATGGACAGTCATATTTCAGTTAAGCCTTATTAGAAGTGCAAATAACAGTATCATTAAACACATCTTTCACTACTGGAACATTTGGGGTTGAATTGGCCATTAAAAATTAATGGCCGATTAATGGCATAAGCCATGAATTACTGGCCATTGAAACCCCATGAAATAGCCATTAAAAAGCCATTAAAGGGAACACCAACCATGGCCATTATTTTTAAGGGGTCGACCATGAATTTGATTAATATAATGGCCATGATTTTTTCCAGCACAGTTTCTCCATGGCCATGAATTCTAATGGCCATTAATGTTAAACCATGGCCAAAAAAACCCATGGCCATTAGATGCTGTGAATCTCCCCTTAAACTCCCCTTAAAGGGAACACCAACCATGGCCATGAAATTATGTGAGATAATTCCCTGCCAACTAATGGCCATGGTTCTGGCAGGAGCTAGATCTAAAACCATGGCCATGAATCAACATATTCATGTCATTTAATGGCCATGGTTTTAGTAGAAGCTTCAACCATGGCCATGAATTCATGCCTTAAAACCATGCCCATGAATCCATGATTCAGCATATTTCTCTCATTTTATGGCCATGGTTTTAGTAGAAGCTTCAACCATGGCCATTAATTCTGTAAGTAATATTCCCTTCAATTAATGGCCATGATTGATTCTACTGAAAGCCCATATATATATATATATATATATATATATATATATATATATATATATATATATATTTATATATATATATATATATATATGTATAATGCATTAGTGCTGAAAACCGACATCCAAATTACTATCGAAAACCGAAATTTTTTTTGCTCGATTATCGATATTCAAGGCTCATTTACATGCATAAAGCGAGTCCAGAAGAAATAAAGAATAAACCAGCAATTTTTCGAAACCCAACGTGCTTCTATATACCCGACTTTTTGCGGATGGGAGTACTATGCATGTTTTCCTGGTCTGACTTCATATTCGAAGTGTCCAAAATACTTTCCCAACAGCAATTTCAATTGATTAAGAAAACTTTGTAATACCTTTGCGAAATGTCTCGCTCTGCCAGAGTAAGCTCTTTAACTCTCATTTTTAATCTCAAAATGGTCCGTTCGGTCACGATTATGGAAATATCACTAGTACTATTGATAAACAATTTTGAAAATAATTTTGATCGATATATTGAAGACCGAACATATCCTTTCAGCACTAATAGGCATTTATGGCCATACACAGCAGTGCATGCATGATATGAGACAAATTGGATGGACAGCTACAATATATATACATATCTAGGCTTTCTCTTAGCCACAGGCAACATATAGCAGTCAAGTCGATCAGCAAGTGCATCGATCATACTGGTCGTCTGGTAGGCCCAATATTGAGCAATATGAATACAACACTAGTACTGGAGCGGATTTAGATGAACAAACTGAAGAATATAACAGGATGTTGGATCACAGGTCATTAAATGAAGTTTACAGGACGTTGAAAAGCTATATTGGACACTGCTTCACCTAGTCCAATATAGCTTTCCATCGTCCCTTAAACTTCATATTGGACTCCCTGTCATCCAATATATATACAGTGGTCCCTCAAGACAGGTGGTCTTTCATAGGAGGTATAATATTATAAATAACATGAAATGTTCTAAGCAGAGTATCCTGAAAAACAGTCTTTCAAGCCAGGTGGTCTCTTATTGGAGTGGTCTCTCAAGACAGGGACCACTGTATGTATCTATATATATATATATATATATATATATATATATATATATATATATATATATATACACTGCTCCCTCTTTATAATGCTGGTGTTGGGATCCACAGAGTAGACCGTGTTAAAGCGAAACCGCCTTATAACGGCAGGACTTTTAACATTGAAGCAACAGGAAAAGTAAATGCTAAAAAACCAGGAGGAGATGTTGAGCATCTTGAGGAAACATGCTGTCAATGCAGTCGACACCGATATATAGTTGATATCAGGGACCTGATTCCTGAGCCTGTTCAAACCATAGAGGAGCTGAACAAACACTGAGACTATTGCATTAAAACAGGACATCACAAGCACCTTAGGGGATTAGATACGGTTGGTCTCACTATTGATACCAGTACCTTAACCCAGAACATCACATTCGCGGTAGGGTTCTAGATATGGTTGGCCTCACTATTGATACCAGTACCGTAACACAGGACATCACATGCACCATAGGGGACAAGACACTGTTGGTCTCATTATCGATACCATTACCTTATTTATATAATCTTCATAACTGCTAGTGATAGGATGTGCAGCAAGCGTGGTCATCTCTGGAGAAGGGTGGATTATGTGGGGTTCATTTTGGGATTCATAAATGTCATTGCATATTGAGCAGCATTACCATGTAGTTTTACTACATTTTGCTCGATATATTATGACATCGTGGTTAAATCACTTTGGTACTTGTTGCTCCTACCCTTCAATTCAAGGCATTAAAGGCAAATGAGACCACTTGTGAAATTTATATGAAGTTACACTTTTATATTTAAGGTAGGAAGGATGTTCACTGGTATCGCAGATGTGTCATGTCTCTTCCTTGTACATACTATGTACATCTGCATTTCAGAAAGTGGATTATTTTCTTTAGTTTCACCATGCAAGTCATTCACTGCAATTTGAAAACAGTTTTAGGCTGATCTCAGGTCAAGCACTTAAACACATAATGTATCATGTTTGTTAAATATACATAGGCTCCATTTGTCTCAATATATGTATCACATATAAAAAGTGAGAAAAAAAAACCCATCCTAAATGTTGTGACTTATGTTCACATAACTTCCGGTACATGTACATTATTATCAGGTATGATAAAATAGTAAAACCAGCCAAGTGGAGGAGACGAGTCAACAGACTGGCCTCGTTCTCGCGGCGGATCACTCCGAGTGATCCGCTGCGGGAATGAGGCCAGTCTGCTGACGAGTCTCCTCCACGCGGCTGGTTTTACTTTTATCCAGTAATTATAGCTGTAATTATATTTTCATCGTTAAATACAAAAAAAAAAAAGACAATTAAAAACAGTTTCAACGTTTATTTCATCAAACAAGGCTTTGCATAGTTTTGCATATGAATAACTGTAACGCAGGATCCAGTAATTGGGTCATTTGAAAACTGCATGCTTGACATGCGCCTACTCCAAGAATTTAGAAGGAAAGTAGTTCTCAGTGACCTTTGCACTGTGGTGATACGGATTGACCTTTGCACTGTGGTGATATGGACAGGGTTATCACCCAGTCTGTATCTTCCACCTTTTCTGGATAATACAGCTATAATTACTGGATAAAACCTAAGAGTCGCCCACAGTGGTCATCTAGCTGTCAACATTACATATATGCACAGATGAAAGCTGACGATTTGAACAAAACTGAAAAACAAATTTCAAAATTTACATCAACATTTTTACACATATTTTTGTTTTATGGTATTTCCAGATAAAAAAGTAAAAAGACCAAAAATGTTCTCAAAACTGAATTTAGTTGTAAATCTGCAATATGAAAACAGAAAAATTTCACCTATGCATATGAATTATGTCTTTCCGGAATTTTCTGCAGTATCTGATGCATAATTATAGCACCACAATTTCTTGCCCTGTGGACAATGATTTCCTGGCAAAAATTGTGGTGTACCTCTGACTAACTGCTTGAATTTCAATAAACATCGTGTCTGCGCCTTTGGAAAGCCCAATTCTCTATTTTTTTTTCTCTGTTATGTTTTCTGTTACAATAGCGTCAACAAAAAGTCACATTAAGTTGGGTTTTTTTTCCAACAGTTTGAAAATTATACCCCCAGATTTCAGGTTTTGAAGTTTGCACTGAGTTGTCCAGTACTGATAGAGCAACTGTGGCAAGGTCTGACAGAAGAGGTGACAAACATCAAGCAAGGTCTGGCTTGGCAAGGAGTAATAATTTCTCAACAATACGAGACACAGATGGCAAGCCATCTTCAGAGTCCTAAGTCATGTTGGAGGGCAAACGCATGATTGAACCATGATTTTTTTTTCGTTCGGCTCTGCTACTTGTTTTCGGTGTTGTTGCCTTTGGCTTATTTATGTGCTGTTGACAACAGCACATAAATAAGCCAAAGGCAACAACAGTGTTGTTGTAATTCAAATATATAATATATAATAACGTGGGTCTTTTTCACAAGTCAAGATGTGCCATCAATTAGATCAAAATTATTGAATACATTTTCCGTTACCGTAACCCTGGCTTAGGGCTTGGTTCTTCTGCGTCACAAAGATCACAGACATTGTCTTCAATGTCTTCTGTTTGTTCCACACAAAAAGTTAAGGACTTCAAATCAGGAAAAAAACTCCTATGCTTGTATTTTTTCGACGAAAATTTCGTTCAGGTCGCACTCTGGTTCTGCAATATGTCCACCAGTTCCCAGTGTTTTTCGAGTCTTAGTCCACAGCCCACTTGTACCGTGGGCAAAACCATGAATCCTGCCAGCATCGGTATCGTTAGGTCATCATACATTTCCTTAAACACTTGCTGTCTGTTTCCACGTGTGACTCTATTCATGAAGATATACAGCCTTTTTCATTTTTTACTGAAACAAACATAAGAACATGTGTCGTCTGCCACTTTCAGACTGCCATTGCCGCCACTTTGATAGTCCCGTTACCACGTGATTTCAATTCAGGCAGTTGCACATGTTCGGGTCTCGTAAACGTTAGAACGCGAGATATAAACAACCAGACAACATGGACTGGACCATGGTCCAGGAAAATGGACAAATAATCATTTGGCTAAACAAAATAATACCCGTGTTTCCCCTAATCCGACCGAACCTGTGACAAAACTGCTGACCCACCAAATCTGCTTGCAAAAAAAAAAAAACAGCTGACCCATCTGTGAACCCTCTGCATTAAATAACTTGGCACTTCTAGGACTTCCAATGCTACATTTTGTCTTGGAAACAACTGTAATGAGAAGGAAAATACCTTGCAACCTCAAACAACACAAAGGAAATTTCAATACGAGAAACAACCAGTGATTTCATTATCAAATTTCAACACAGAAAAGATCGCGATGGGCGATAATTGGTGTATTTACCTACCGATGTTTCAAAAGCTGCACTACAGCTCCAAATTTTTGTTTTGCTTATACAGTACTCCATTTTGTAAGTTCATTGAGCATATTTTCACAAAATCTAATGTGTAATCTAGAATTAAGCTATAGCAGTGACAGTGTGGATTTATCTAGTCACATTCAGAGCTTGACTGCATGTTGCAGCAATTCCTCAAATGACACTAGATGGCACTCTAATCAATAAGTCTTGACAAGGACCACATGCATTCATGCTACATGTATGTTAAACAAATTCATTAATCAATAAAGTACAATAACAAAGAAAAATACTTTTTTGAGGGATTTCGTACCTTAATTGGGCAGAAGGGTATGAAGAAAGTTGATGAAAGACAGGTGCAAGATTATGTTTGACAATTGTGTCAATAAAACAGGCCTATCATTATATAAAAAAAAAGCATCACAAAATCCAACACTTCACAAGATAAATTGATCCCAAAATCAAACATTTTTTTAAATATGAAAACTGTTAAATTTTTTATGGAATTTAACCAACAGATCTTTTGTGGGTCTAATCTCATGCAACATATCAATTGTCAGACTGTTTTTGTGAATTTCTCTCACGTTACAGATGTTTACTCCAAAAAATGCAGTGAAAGAACAGCAAATAAATAATACTGAAAAAAGAATAAATATATTAAAAGCAAAGAGAATAGACAGTTCAGCATTCACAAATTGATAAATTGGTGTTTTAGAGGCTATTCTGCAAACATACGGGACAAGTGAATTCAGACTCAGTGTGGAGAACATGACTATGTGACCATTTTGGGCTGGCAGCAGGGGTGGTCATAAACAGTGCAGGTACTACAGTTATGAAACTATTAAACCAAGTTACAGTGTATTTTCATTAATTTCAAAGTGCATGTATCTGTCTTAGAGATATTAAAATCTCATTTCAGTGAATTGAACTCATTTCCTTGTGTTTTTTAGACATATAAGACTGCACGTTACAAGGACTTCAGTTACTGTATACCATTCCCAGTAGTCATAAATGCCATTTGAAAAAATAAAAGTTTTATATTATATTATGGTGTTTATTTGGTAGGAAGACTAATCCTGCAGTCTGGACTTTGACAAAAGGCTTGATTTTTGCTACATGATTTAAAAGTCCAGCACTTTCTCTAGTTACCAGATTAAAGTACAGACTTGTCCTACATAATCCAGCCTATAGCCAAGTAGGACAGGTAGGATATAGGCTGGACTAATATGAATCCCTTAGTATCTTGGTCTGTCCAGACAGTAGTGGGTTGGATTTCCAAAACTAGGATATGTCCGGACTCCTAAGGAAAGAAACAACAGGACATCCACGGAAGTCTAGGTATATCCCAAATGAGGGAAAAACTACCCAGAAAAAATTCACAGGGGCAGATCCATATTGTACATTTTACAGAAATGTGTACCTTCTGTTCATGGCCATGAAATTGTTGTCCATGGCCATGAATTACACTATACAGCTCAGATGAGTATATTCATGGCCATGAATTACACTATACAGCTCAGATGAGTATATTCATGGCCATGCATTATATTTCATGGCCATGCATTATATTTCATGGCCATGGATTATATTGCATGTTTTTATATAGATGTGTGCCTTTCTGATCATGGCCATGGATTTCTTATTTATAACCATGAAAAAGTAAATTCAGGGTTATAGTGACAATTGACTGCCAATTAATTTCCATTAATCTATACATGCTTTGCATTTAAGAGGTGGTCCATGGCCATTGTCAAAATTTGCCTATTGTTCAGGAAAATAATTAACAGCCATGCAAAAAATTAATGGCTGAATTCATGGCTTAGGGTCTATTAATGGGTGTTTAATGGCCAATCCATGGTCAATTAATGGTGCTATGTTCCAGTAGTGTTTGTTGAAAGACTGCATGGTATTGTTAGGATTGAAAATTTGAACTTTCTGTCCAAGAATTACAAGACAGGCGTTGCAATCTATAAGTGTAATCCTTGATATGCTACCTCTCAAAGATGACTAAAACAGAAACATGGGTATAAGATGCATAAAAAATACCCCAGCTATGACCATGAAGTGTATATTAATCATTCTGTGGCGTGACAAATGCATATGAAATCCACTGTCACGTGAAATAGCCTTGAGTAGTTTCTAAGTATTTTTTAGTATTGGTTGCTACCAACAGAGGGGGATCACAAACTCTATTGTCACAAATTGTACTGAGATTTTGGGTCCTGAGAAGGCGTACCTGATCAAGAAAGAAAATGATATCTGAAACTGAAAGAACTGAAATTATGAGAGGATGCAGTAATATGATACAGAGATACTGCTAATGTACATGTTCAGTTGCAGCAGTAGTGATTATTTTCAGTCATAATGCGGTTTGTCAGTTGTGGTACTGTTATAATTGCTGTTTGTTATTTTGGCGTATATATATATATATATATATATATATATATATATATATATATATATATATATATATATATGTATATATATATACACACGCATACATACATATACATACATACATATATAATATATATATATATATATAGACATACATACATATATATATATTTACACACATGTGTGCATCATTCAGTTAACTTGGTTTTTCTTTGATCATTTCAGCTTTCCACTGTTCACTGCTATCCATCGTATTTGTGAGAACGAGATGAAGTGCACAGAATTCATTGACTGTCTCAAGAATCATCCGGAGCATTTGTAATCTATACTTTTGTGCCAAAGAAGACTACTTAGTTTATGTTAAATAGTCTTCATTTATTTTAATAGTCAACTTACGGTTGTGCAATCAGGTGAAGTGGGTTACCAGGTTAAACACCACCACATGAAATATTTTTGTATTGATTTAAAACGTCAAAAGTTTGTGCCTAGAAACCATTCCTTCCATATAGGAAATGAATATCGGGGGTGGGTGGGGTGTATTTTCAATATCCGAAATTTGCATTTCTAGTATTCTACCATCTTCCTACTCATGTCACTCTGTTACTGTCAGGACGTTCTCCCTTAAATGGAGGGACTCAGACCAGTACATGTAAAGTGTTTCTTTGGCCACTTGAGAAGGGCTACATTTACTGTGGCGCCACCTTACTACAATACAAATGTGGTAGAAAAGTGGCAACGCCATTGTGTTTGTGCAATCATAGGAAAATAAAATCTTTGAGTGGTTGCATGTACACATGAATAGACCATGCAAACTCCTGTGCAGCATCTTGAAAGGGACGGTGTGTGCATAGCTATCGTGGTGTATAGTGGAGGGATAATGATCCACTCTGCACGAAGGGCAATCGCAAGTGGAGTTTGTAATGATCAGGAATAAGTCATTTGTGCAGTAACATTATTTACTGACACATTTCCATGGAACCTAAATACATGTACTATATTTCACTGTGAATAATTAAAAATATCCAAAGGGAAAAGGAAAGTGCTTGCAAGTTGACAAATACATGTAGACTAGGAAGTGGTGAAACATGAACGCCACTGACAGTGACAAGTACTTGCAGCAACAAATTTGTCATGAATAGTGTACATTATGATTTTTCACTGACTTCATCAATTTTAAAACTTCAGAGTTATTTTCATTTTTATCCCTAGTATCTTAGAACAGACAACCACAAACCAGAGTTGTCTTAGATGTTATATAGTTAACAGTTGACTCAAGCCATGCAATCATGAGTATAATCCATTTGTGTAAGCAGCACTGGGCAGGCCAACAAACTAAAGTGCTGAAATTTGGATTCTGAAATTGGCATTCACTTTGTGATCACATGCTTAAGGCTGTGTACGGGTTGTTTTTACAAAAATAGGAATTTTGTTAGGTCTGTGTCTTTGTAGTATAAAATCAGGCCCTCACATTGTGGGTTTTTTACTATCATTGCTTATGGGTAGGAGTGTTTAGGTTTTGATACCATTTTTTGGTTTGTTCATAGGTTGCACATTTTTATGTATATTGATGTATGTTGGTAAATTGCACCAGCAACCAGAGATTCGCTAATTTACTTGAATACACACACATCTTCAAAGTGTTATGGTACCTTTCCGAACTAAATCGTTGGGTAGTTTTAATTTTTGCCAAAATTTTTAGGCCATTTCATTTTTTTAATAAGTTTCCTGCAGAAAACAACGCTGATGCTTTTCTCAATCATGTTGGGTACCAGAGAAAATTTTTGGACACTTTGCATGTGCTTGGTGTGATTATATGTACCTTGTCATGAAATAGAGTAGTTTATTCTATGAGGGTGAACTATCATTTTGTAGAGTGAAATTCAGGAGCAGTAACTCACTGTAGATCACATGAACTAAACATTGTTACAAGTAAATTGTGACGCGCCTGCATCAGTGACATGATGCATGGACATTTAGAAAAACCCAAATGTGCGTAAGTGATGTTTGATTATACCATGTACACATTGCCCTTGACATTGAATAACTGCGACAAACAAACATGACAAACCAGGTCATCGTTGAAAGTAGGCCTAGGGCAATTTTTTTTTTATGATGAATACCCAATTGAACTTAGATTAAAACACAATTTTATATGGCTGGAGAGTGATTTGCTATTTTTCTCTAACAAGGGATCGTTGCTGGTGGGGAAAATCAAGACTGTCCTATCTCTCGTGGTTTTCCCCACCCACAAGGATCCCTCATGAGAAAATAATAGTAACTCACTCTCAGCCATGTAAGATTCTCTATGTACACAGATATAAAATAGGAGTGGGTGCTTTTTCATGGAATACAGCAACCCCATTTTACATCAGTCAAGTGTTGCCATATTTTTCTTTTATACACAACAGTGGGACTCTCCTGTCACAGATTTGATTGCAATGCTTCACCAGAATTCGATTTTTTTTTCTTTGTGGCCATGACTATGTTGCTAGTTGATTCTGTTTTATATATATACATATATTTTTATTTGTGAATGTAGCAAATATTCATGTGGTAACCTTGAATCCCACTTCAGCTGGCTAAGTTACGTTAAGTATGGACTTTGGTAACGTACATGTATCGACACATTATTGTTTTTTCCTCAGAAGTCTACACAGTATTTACTCTTCTAGTCTAAACAAACAAAAAACACTCATACAGGCATTTGAAAGAGATAAATGCATTATTGTATACAGTGTTCATGTAAAATTATGTTGGGCAGTTCGAAGTCTCAAGCCTTGGAACAAACAAATGCACATATGGTATTATCCCTTTTAGGTGCCCTGGCCGCTTAGGAAACTTAATTGAAATAAGTTCCAGTTTTAGACTTAAGTTTGGAACATTGTATCTGTATCAACTGGTAAATTAACATCAAAAAATATAATAATAATTTTCCAGTATTTCACAACTCTGTGCAGAAAATGGGGGACACTTAATATAAGGGGAAGGTTGCTTAAAAGGGATAATATGGTATTTATTTCACAGTACATTTCCTGTTTTATCTTGCTACAAAAGGTTCATCTGTTAAAATCAACTCTCCTATGAAAAATTCTTGGGAGGTTCAGCTGGGTACTGTGTCCAGCATGTAAACTGGATGTGCACAGCAGATTGAATCAAGAATATGTTACTGAAGTCCTTTGTTTTTGTGAGATCTGATGAACAAATTTGTGGTTTTTAACATTTATTACTTATAACCCAATGCACAATGTACATATTAAACTCTGTGTGAGGTGACACTCATACTTGTCAATGCCAAAGGTACAAAAAAAAGGCAAATTTTACGCCATTAATGTGTGCACACATATTTTTCAGTATTACTTCCTGCTCAAAACGAAGTTTTATTGCTTGAGAAAAATCTTCCAAAAATTGCATTGAAATTTCTTTCTATTCTATCTGACTTGGTTAATATGTGGTTGCTGCCTTTAAATGGATGGTTGACTGGTATGAGAAATGCAGTTGTTGCTTAAGTTGAATATATCCTGGTAAAACTTTTCTTTAGTTTTTTACATGATTGAATGTAGAGCACCTCCCTGTGATATACATGTATTGCTTTTAGTTTTTGTCTTGCTCTGCATAAGAACCCATTAGAGGACAAGAACCAATTTAGATGTAGAACACTTCCCTGTGATATAGTGCTTTTAGTTTTTGCCTTGCTCTGCATACAAACACATTGGAGGACAGGAACGAATATCTGTGGACTTGCCACATAATTCAGAAAAAAAAAAAAGAAAGTGAATTGACATGAAGATATCCGAAATCAGCATAGACGCTTTGTCTCCCTTTCTCAAAATGCCTGATGTAAGTCTCCTGGGACTTTTACCCTTTGTCTTTCACACCGTGTCATTGAGTCTCGAATGGATACTATTTGAAAGAAAAAAATACTAATAAAGAGGACGGACTGTTTGGTAAATGGGCAGTGTGCAGGGGAAGGGTATCGTTTAAGTTGATTTTTAAGATTGCTGTGTTGTGGAAACAAGGAATTTTTATGTTGAGTTAATACTGAAGCTGTCTATCTGTGAAATTGCTATGACTATTAATGTGTATGGATTCTGAAAATAAATCGTAAGGGGTATTGGACAGATTATGACAGCAATATTGAAAATTTTATCAGACCTGACTTGTAAGTTATGGTGAGATCGCTCGGGTACATGTACACATAAAATTTCTTGCCTGATGCATGAAAAAACATGTATTTTGGGTCCAAGTTTGTGTGGGTATAGATGGTATCTGATGAATAGGCTTAGTGGTGACATTTTGAATTCACAGAGATTACCTCCAAGTATGAAAATGTCCCACACGTAGGGAATCCACATTTATGGTACCTTTATAATTTGAACAGTTCAAGTAAGATGGGCAGATCATGCTGATGGTGAGATGAGAAAAGTGAACTTAAAGTTCTATTGACTATAATAAAGCCAGCCACATTATGTAAACTGTCATGCTTGAATTTCAAGATTTTCATCATGTGCATGTTGATCTAACTTCTCAATTCTTTCACCAGATGGTTGGCTGGAGGGAAGCCAATTCTGAAATGATGTCCATTTCAAAGGAAATGGTGATCTGCCTCGTTTTACATCTGACATTGTAGAATAAAATAGTGGATTGTGTAATCAGGATTATTTCATTTGATACATGTCATATAAAGTAGTGTTTACACACTCAGTGGGATTTGATTTTAATGAAATGCATTGAAAGCCATAAAATTTTGTAAATGCTGTATCAATATCAAACTGTGATTGATGCTGATGTAATCTACCTTAATTTAAAGTGTATGCACAATCGTTACTAACAGTGATTTTGAAAATTGTTTGCAAAATTGTTATGTCTGATTCATATCACTGTAAAAGAAGTATACAACTAATCAAATTTATAACAAAATGTGATTAATGTATCAGATTACTGTAAATAAAATGTGACCCACATTGTAGACCCCTTCCTGGTCTTAACATTCCACTTAATTTTCAGATGGCAACATCTAATTTTCCAAGGCACAGTGGTCCTTGTCTTGTAATTTACCCTTAAAGAGCTAATCACTGCTGTAGTTGTTTTCACATTACCTTTAAACATATAATGGTTTAAAGATTCAAATTTCTCATAAAGATACCTTTTATTCAAATACCAGCAAGCCCAGTCTAAAGCAAAAAGTAGTCTTAGTCAACAGCTTTCCTTGGGACACTTTGCGTGCAATGTGTGCAAAGTGTCCCAAGGAAAGCTGTTGACTCCATCTTAAATCAGCACTTTAAGGGTTAAGACCACTGTAATGAGAGATCACCTGGCTTCAAAGATCATCTTTCGCAAGATTCAGTATGGATCACTAATTTTCACATTATTTATGTATGCTTTCCTTAAAATACCACAATTTGGCAATCATGTCAGATGATCTTACAAGACAGGGACACCTGTTTCACTTACTCGAAAAACTTTGACCTTTAATAAACATAGAATTTTGATAGAAAAGTAACTTGAAAAGAAAAGGAAAATAAGTTCCAGTTTCAGACCTAAGTTTGGAACTTAAAGCATTAAACGTACTTGAAGTGTGGACTTGCACGTGTCGGCACATAGAGAGGTATGACTAACCCTTTCCTGGTTACGTAAGGCAGTCTACAGCTATCCTTGAGGGGTGCTTGGTGCATTGTGCTCAACCCATGCCAAGGAAAGCTTTAGACTGTGCAGGTTTTCTGCATTTCTGACCAAAAACGGTGAATTTCCACAAACAAGAAATTCAAGTACATGTACGCACATTGAAGTATATGAAACTTGATGTGTGGTTGATTTGAGCAGGAAAATATCAATTGTGCATAGACCAATGAATGTGGTTTCTTAGTCACAAAGTTTTAACTTGATCAACAGTTGTCATGTATTAACTTTGATTTACAACTTTATATGCTGGATATGAACTCTTGTCATCTGGGCCCAGGGATGAAACGCTTTCAAAACTAGACTAAGACAGTATTTCATGTTCGCACATTTCTTCTTGTATCATAAATGATACACAATACAGTATCAACAGGTCAAATAGTTAAATAATGTACATGCATACATTACTAAGCTATTTGAGATTTGAAAGGTGTATTTGAGCTTGAAAATGAATTTGACTGTCCCTACTTCTCAGCCATGAAAAAATTCAAAGAAAATAACATATACCTTTTGAGTGAATTGCTTAATTAGTTGAAAAAATTGTGATAGTTTCAGACTGAGACTTGAGGGTGTTGGGCCACTCATATTTAACCATTCCTCCTCAAATCACCCAAAAAGCACCTAGATGTAAATTGTCGTCTTCCATAACATTTTTACTTGAATTTTTCAGTACAAGAGAACATTTTTGCTAAAATCTGCATGTAAGACCATTCATGATGGCACACCCTAAGTCTAGAGCTTTCCTTGGCAGGGTTTGGGTGCAATGCACCCAACCCACGTCAAGGAAAGCTATTAACGCAGTCATACTCTGACCAAGAATGGGTTCAAGCCAGGTGTTGATAGCATAGGTCAACTCCATTTACAGGTTAGACTTTACTTCATTCAACAACATGCTGACAATTCTCAAAAAAGAGTCTAGTCCACATTAATTTCACATGTCTTGTCACATTTTTCTGCCACTGTAGAGTAACACATTGCTAGTATTTCTGTTCTGGAGTACCAACCCTGCCATACCCAACCTGCAACTTTAGCCCCACAATCTCTTGCTTGCCCTGTATTTCAGTGCAAAGCATAAGCCTTGTATGTAGCTTCTGCCAGACAGAATTGGAATTTGAGTCTGAAAATCAGGCAAGTTATGCATTATATTGATATTAAAGTACAGGGTTGGTGCTGTTACACATGTATGTTTTATTTGGTTTCAATTGTTGAGAAATTCTGTTGTTAACTTTGTTCTACACAATCATGCACATAATAATAATATAACCATTCAGTCATTTTATATTTGAAATTTTCACTTGAGCTGTGAACTCAGTCTCCAGTCTTTCAAGCCTTTGAACACTTCAGACCATTTGTATAATATAATATGGATGTTCTTTTATCTCTTTTAAATTCAGAATTTAATAATTCATAAAATCTTGCCTTTCTATTTGCAGCGATGAACAACAGTACAAGGCAAAAATTTAGCAGACCCAGCATGTTATTAGCATGAACCAGAAATTACTGGCTGTGCCTCCAATCATCTTGAAGCTTGTAGTTATCTCCTGAAGACTTGCATGAAAACAATTCAAATACATCTGACCTGGTATTCAAACAGTAAATCAGATGAGACAAAGTAATCTAGACCTCATGGTTTGATCATCTTTCATGTGTAAATATCAATTTTACTAGCTGTGTCTAGATGAAGCAATAATATTGAAAGCTCACGTAGGAAACGTGCAATCTTGGAATGATTTTATCACTTCCTGAACTGAAAAGCGGCATATTGGCTGTACTTCGAAGCTTTTTCTCTTAATAGAGATCAGCTGCCATTTTATTGTGACTGCTGTGATTTTCCTTCAGTCAGCTGGGCACTGTCCCTGCTGTGTTGTCATGCTACTGTCGAGAATTTTTCAACGCAGATGGCCGATCACGTGTCAAAGGAAAAACAGAACTGACAAAATATTGTCAGGATAATCTTTCATCATGTGGAAAGAGTAGGGTATCAGACCAGCTTTAATGGCTATATCTGAATACTGCGTATCCGAATAACATACTTATAAACACCATCATGGTGGATATTTTTACTTTGGGAAAGTATAGGTACTGTGTGACAGTGTTATAGCTATGTCTGGTGTAATTATTATACAAGAAAGAAATTGCAAATTGTCCGTTTTTATCTAAAAAACAGGAAGTAAAAAAAAAAAAAAAAATCAAATGCAAAAACTAGGAAAAAATAAGATTTGCTCTGCAGCAAATTTGTCTGTGCATCTTGAAAATAATAAAATTTAGTTTTTTTAAATACTGTAAACTGCTTTATTTTCGCGTGTTTAAATTTTCACGGTTTTTCTATTTTTGAAATTTCACTGTATTTTTAATTTCACTATTTTGGACATAATTCCTATTCAAACAATGTTAAAATACTATTTCACTGTGTTTTTATTTTCACGGTTTTGTACCATCAGTAAAATAAGCGAAAATAAGAATACAGCGAAATTAAAGCAATTTACAGTATTTTGTTCAATGATAATCAAATGGGTATAGACCACCATCTTTTGATCTGCCTTCATCTAATAAGTTTAAAGTGGTGAACAGTAAAATCTTCTAAGTGTGCCTAATTAGCACAATTTTACAACTTTCATTTTCATTTCATTTGATACACCTATTATTAAGCAATAAATTGCTTTTACTGTATTTATTGTGCAGAGTCTGCAATATTCAGCAAATGTAGCATAAATTGAAATTCCTCAAATTTTTTGCATGCCATAGGCATGATCAATAGGAGTTGCCCATGACACAGACCCATATACATGTACTGAACCGGGAATGGCACCTGTATCCAGAGAAATTTTGAAAATGCATGTATTTAGTAGCTTTTTCTGTTTATGAAGATCATAATTGCTTCTGATTTGCATAATTTTGAAAATATTAGATTAGATTAGATTATTCCACATCAGAGGATTAAATTTTAATCAGGGCTGTGGCACGCAATAGTTAAGGTTTCTAGCTGTAGCCATCGCTGAAAAAAACTGCAGACAAGAAGAAAGTCTGTGTTAAATCTAGAACTTTAATTTCTACTATTTTATGTCATAATACACACAGTACCTTGCCTATCTTACAACATCGGTTGATCTGTTAAAACTCAGACTCCAATGAAAAACTCTCAACAGTTGCAGCAGGCTGGATACTGGCTACAGCTACATGGATGTCGCCCAGTGCACCATCTGGCAGCAGACCGCAAGATAATGGCGAGCCATTTTGACGTTTAGTCCTATTTGGTGATACCACTAAATTACTTGGCAATATAGCCAAATCATTTAGTGATATCTCAAAAATTTAAGAGATATCACTAAATGATTTAGTGTTATCCCGAATGTGTATGATTTAGCCATGTCTCCAAATGATTTAGAGCTGTTGGTAAATGATTCAGGGATATCACTTAATCATGTAGGGGCATCGCTAAATAACATATTTAGTGATATCACTAAATGATTTAATGATATTGCCAAGTAGGACTAAATATCAAAAAAAAGCTTGCCATACAACACGCATCATCATGATCATATTGCCCACAATGCCAGATTTTGTCTTGTGGCAGGTCACAGGGTTCCCACAGGTCCTTGAAGTGCTTGAAAGTTAATGTAATTTGGTACATTCATTTTCAAGGCCTTGAAAATCCAGAAATTTTGGACAAAGGTCCTGAAAAAAGTCCTTGAATTTTATTTTTAAGCATTACTCAATGAGGCAAGTTCTACTGGTGCCAAGAAATATGAATATTTTCCACAAACTTAAGCATTGATGAACTTGAATCACATTTAGATGAACATATTCTGCTGTCATTTTCCTTTGAAGTGGCTGGCAAATTCCATTTGTCAAAATGTAACGCTGCAAAATGTAAAGTATTTTGCTTTTAACCCATGTAGGTAGGGACAAATACACTGTATCAAACATACAGGCAACAAAGTACATCACCTTCCTAGAAAAGAAATTATGGCATTCTTGTGAAAAATGTGCATGGGGATAGGTACATCTTCAGGCCTAATTTTACCCTTGCGCAGTTGTAGCAATTTTATAGAGTAGATGCAGTCAATTTCAGGAATACAACCCATACTGGCTGCAGGACTTAATAAGTCCCAGTAAACTCCTAAAATAATCCATATTGAATATATTTAAAAAAGACTGGGTAGCATGAACTGCATATAGGCTTTGTAAATTTGTGGAAAGTCTACTGACTATTTTAAAACTTGAGTCTGATTCATATATGGTTGGAATAAATAATAAATGTGGAATAATATGCATTGGTCTTATTAGTTAACAGTTGAAAAGTGATGATTTAAACAACAGTGTTGTGTTCTGTTGCTGGATCTGGTTCTTGAAAACTTTATTTAAGTGCTCGAAAAAGTCCTTGAATTTACTTTTCATGAATCTGTATGAACCCTGAGTTCAATTGAAGATCCACGTTCAGTTACACTGCATTTTAGTTGAGCCTTGATCATCAGCAGTGGGTAGCAGTAGAGGAGGCTGCCTCCAACAACTAGCAAACTCTCTCCAGGCTCAACTTTTAAGTAAAATGCTGGTGGGAATAGGTGCTGGTCTGCAACAGTACTGCCAATTATTGCCACAAGAGGCTGTCCAAATGTGCCAAACACTGCCACTTTTAAAAGTTGGTTGTTAGGATGGCACCCAATCAGCAGTTTCTTCAGATACAAAGAAACAATCCAATCACAATATAGTCTACCCAGAGGCAGGAAATGCTTTGGACTTCACCCAAAATGGCATGTTAGAAATGCAAGACTGAAGCTTTCCTCAGACCTTGCGCTTGATTCAAGGCTTATTATTGTATCTTAATCCCACATGAGAAAAGCAGGTTTTTTTTAAAAAAAACTTTGCCTTATTCTTGGGGGGGAAAAAAATAAAAAACAACTGTTATGCTTTGATGCTTTTTTGATGCTGGTCTATACATGTACTGTACTCTGTTATGAAAGGGGTATTATATTAGGTTGTGAGTACTGATAGAAGAATGACACTTGAAGAATGAAAAGTATAAAGTGGCAAGCCCTGATGCAAAAAATAACACTTTCACAAAGTAAAATATTTATTGAGGAAAAATAATAGTGCCCTCTTTAACAGACTTTGGTACCTGTTTAGGGTGCCCAATGCCCAGATTGGGGAGGTGCCCACTTTAGACAGGTGGCTTTATAATGTAGTCAATAGGAAAAATGAAACTAACCCAAAGAAAAGTGTCCACTTTAGAGAGGTGCCCACATAGGGAGGTTTTACTGTACATGCAAATGGACAGCATTGTTTAAAGTGTTGTATGCAGAGATGTGAATTTTTCTTGGTTCAACTGATTTCAGGGTTTTTGTTACAAATAGACTATAATACATTTCTTTACTACACATCCTGAATTTTAGGTTATTTCAATTATTTCAGAGTTTTTCAGCAACGGGCAATCACATCCCTATATATGGGGGGGGGGGGGGATTTATAATTAAGTAACAGTTTTTAACCCTTTCCCCCCTAAATTTAAGACTAAGTCAACAGCTTTCCTTGGCATGGGACATGAGATCTTGATTGGTCTCATCTACAACTTTTAGATTATTTTTCATTACAGTTGGGAATACGCTAAAAACACCAAAGCAGACATTTGACTACCAGCTGGTTTTGGTCAGTTTAACGGGGAAAGGGCTGAGCTTATTTTAATCATTTAACATGCGTGTTACCATATGCCAATGACAAGAACATTACGTGTATGTGTTTCTTTGCATGTATATATACACGCAAGTGGATATTTTGCCCATCAAGTACCCAACATTCAGTTAAACATATATTAAAACGGCAAACCTTACTTTGAGCAAATATTTCTTCACAACATAATGCAATATCCTGGTTCGGATCTTCTTCCTTTGGAAATGCAAGCTACCAATAACAGGACCAACGCAATCCAGTTCAATTAATTAATGCTGAGATGTATCTGATTTGTTAAATCAAAACACTGGACTTCCTGGTTGAATCACGTGTATATGGGACAAAGCACCACTATAGCTATAGGAGCATGTTTGTAATTTCTAAAATTCCACACAATGGGGGTCGACCAGAAAACATCAGGAAGAATACAAATTACAGTGGTATCACTTTTCACAATAACCTGACTTGACCGTGCACGTCATACATGTATGTACATTGCACTTTCGAGTAACTTTCTCTTGCAACACCAGGTGTCACTGTATGCAGTCTGTCTCCACACCAGCTTTTGTACCTGTTTGGTCTGAATTGCATGTGTTGTGATGCTTTTACATTTGGGTCTTAAAAATGACGTTTATAATTACAGTAACTGTTCACTGGTTAAGTATGGCCTGTGCTGTGAATACCCAAATAACCCAGTTTTTCCACACGTATGGTGGAGGAAAAAATACAAAGGTCAAAATTACCTTCAGACCCACTTCAGCTAGGGCAAAGGTATGACCCCTGGTGACTCTGAAGATACATCAAGGTCACTGAATGTTGCCTGCAGCCAAGCTTAATTTCTTTTAATGAGATGTGTCTGGAGTACAAGTTTCAAGATTGCAGCTCAATTTGTTCTAAAGGTGCATATGAGGACATCTGCAGGTGACACTGAAAATAGGTCAAGGTCACCAAATTTCAAACTCAGCCAAGCACCGAATGAGATGCTTCTACTATATAAGTTTCATGATGTACCTTAATTTGCTTCTTTAATTGAGGCTAACCGATGAAACGACAAACACATGCAGAGATATGCATGACGACAATTAATACCCCATTGCCCAACAAGAAAGGGATGGGAGAGAGACTGCTTGCCACTTGAAGCTCCCTTAAGAGTTAAAATTCCAAAGTAACCTATCAGGAGTCATAGGACAATTAATACTCCATTTCACAACATGATAAAAGTGATGATTTACAACCTTTTTTTCGTCACTGCTGGGGCTATGTATGGCCATGGACTGGGCTGGCATCTGTTACAGGTTTGTTATCAACACCTGCAGCAAACATGTAAACCTGGTAAAATGTGCCCCCCCCCCCCCCAAGTTTTACATGTTGGGTTGGCAATGGTAAGCAAGACTTGTTCCAAAGACGGCTAGGAGCATGCCATGCATGCACTAGACATATATATATATATATATATGCAGCCTGTATGGCAGAATGCCCAGTCAAGGTTTTTTTGTTTTTTTTTTTTAAATGCAAATGCTACAGGTACAAGTAAACTTACTCTGGATAGTAATCTGGTAATAAGATCCAACTGTTCAGGCCATTAATAACATTAATCACGACAGTAATGACTTGTAATAAATTCTATGCTACACACATGGTAACTATCATGACCACACTGATGAGCATGATCGACGGGTTGCAAGATGACAGGTGATGATTGTTTCTTGATCCCGTCCACCCTCCCCCCCCCCACAAATCTCTTGTGTGTGGCCATGTTAATACAGTAACCTAGCTGCTATTTAAGACCTGCCTACTGCCTGCAAAAGGCATATTTTCAGCTTGTCTTGAAATACAGGTAAAATTATAAAACATATACCATATTCATCTTAATAAGCATGCAGTGGGCTGTAAAAAAAAATCATTCCTAAAAAGCTGAAAAAATGTAGATCCTTAGGGTATAATGAATTCTACCACCCACTTGAAAACTATGAGATATTTCGGGGGGGGGGGGGGGTTCTGTGAACACGAGCACTGTGTGAACAGCCCATGCTCAGCTGACCTAGACATTCATCACACTTGCAGCTCCGTGAACGTGGGATTAGGATCAAGGTCATCCATGTACTGAGTAAGTCTGAACTTCATAGAAGAACACGTGTTAACATGTGCAACATCAAGTCCCAGATTAAGTAGTTCTCAAGTTATAGTGAAGAGTAAAATTCATGTATGTTGCACTGTGACCCCAGAAACAAGGTCAAGGTCACTCTTGCACGGTCTATGCATGACCTTCATAGACACATTAACATGTGCAACATCAAGGTCCTGACTCAAAACAGATCTCAAGTTATAAAGTGAACAGTATATAAATTTCAAGTAAGTTGTCATGTGACTTTGTGAATGAGGTCACGGTCCAAACATCACTGGTGCATGACCATTTGCACAAAATAGGTAGACACTTATAAAAGGTACATCCCTACCAAGTTTGGCACAAATCTGGCCAAAATTGTATAAGTCATAACCATTACAAGAAATTTCCATGTTAAACTTTCCTAATTAAAACTTTTTTTTTATATTTTTGAAAAAAAAATCCTTAAAAAATCAAAAAATCACTGAAGCATGACCATTTGAACAAACTGAGAGACGCACCCAAGGTACATTGCCACCACATTTGAAGTCAATCTGATAGACGGTGTCTTCAGAGAAGCCCAAAATGTAAATTACCATTAGAATGCCCATTGACTTGCATAGCAACCAATAGAAAAGGTGCATTTACCAATAAGTACCTGAATTGAACAAAATCGTTAAAAATCAGGAATCTTCAGCAGTGCGACCCAGTGAACCTCTCTGCTTGATTCTTTCACAAGGAACATATCCACAAAGCTTCCACTTAATCTGAAAGACCGTTCTGCAGAGGTGACAAGCAACGAAAACGCACAAAAATTTATAAAATATTTGAAAAAAATTGCAGTACCACCTGGTGAATAAATTAAGAACTAAGAGTCCCTCATGTGATATCAAAGCACAAAGGTGAATGGTTGTGGAGAAGAAGATTTTGTATGATTTGTCCGAAAAAAGAACAAAAAATTGATTCAAAATCCAAAAATCACTGGAGCGTGACCATTTGAACCAACCTGGTAGAAACCCAACCAGGGTACATTGCCAGCAAGTTTGAAGTCAATCTGGATGACGGTTTTGGAGAAGTCGAAAATGAGTTAGCATTACAATGCCCATTGACTTGCGTATTAATCAGTAGGAAAGCTGCATTAAAAAAAAAAAAAGTATAGACCCATATCTTTTACATGGATTGCGAAACAGGCCAAGCCTATATTAATCACTCTCCATGGCACAGATCGTGGTGTATACTTCTTACCTGCATGTTTTGGTGGAGGAAACCGAAGGACTCCGAGAAAACCACTGCATTGACCATTAAGAACCCAAATTGAAAAAAAAAAAATCCTTAAAAATCAGGAATCCACAGCAGTGCCACCTAGTGCACAACTTTGTTTGACCCTTCCACAAGGAACATATCCACCAAGTTTCAGCTTAACCTGAGTGACAGTTCTGGAGAAGAAGTCATAAATATCAAAAAACACAAATATTCATATAAAATTTGGAAAAAAATCACAGCTTCACTGGGTGAACAAATTCAGGATTAGGAGTCCCTGGGAGTGTCCCTGTGCGATATCAAAGCATTTGGGTGAGAGGTTTCGAAGAAGAAAATTTTTTAAGATTCGCCCCAAAAAGAACCAAAAAAACAAAAAACAAAATCAATGGAGCTTGACCATTTGAACAAACTTGGTAGAGACCCACCCAAGACACGTTCCCACTAAGTTTGAAGTGAATCTGGCCGATGGATTTAGAGAAGAAGTAGAACATGTGAATTGTGGACGACGGATGGCCAGTCATAACATAAGCTCAGCTGACTGACAAGTCAGCTGCGCTACAAAAAGTGGGGAGGGTGCTTATTTAGGAGTGTGCCCTTATTAAGATGAATACGGTACAATCTCTTAATGTGACATGCAAAGGGGAGCTACATGTAGCTTCCAGTGCCACATTTTGTACTCCATATCCACAGCTTTCCTCGGCACACTTTGGATTCATTGCACCCAAAGGGTGCCGAGGCAGGCTGTTGACCTAGACTGTTATATTCTATGTATAACTACAGACAATCTGGCACTTACATGCACGGTCTTTTTGCAAGCAACATTATTCCAGCATCCCTATATAGTGAGAGCAGACCAGTTCGACTATAACTGCACGCAGTTGGTACTGAAAGGGTTCAGAGTTGTGCAGTTTCTCACAAGAGGTGGCCTTACTCACCGGGCGGGCACCGCTGTGCAACATCACCATAATCACAGTACAAAATACAATATGAAAAAATACAGATGGCATGGACTTTTTTGTTGCCCATTATGTACAAGCCAACCTGTGCATGAGGCAGGTGCTCCCAGAGCTCTGTAGGCCCACATCAACACCGGTGAGTTGTTGCTGCTGCTAATATTCGAGTTGGATTATGCAATATACTTGACACCTTCCTGTCCAGGTATGCGCAACACGGACCCCAAAATTATCCTTTGACGTCGGAGTCTGCATATAATGCAGATCCAACCTTCTTACCACGGCAATGCATAAATTTCATTTTTATCAAGATTTGCAGGTCACAAAGGTTATTTGGGACAATAAGCAACAAAACTTGCAATAACCATGTTCCATGAATGTACGAGCAGACATATATGTATTTTATACAGTTTACTGCACTTTAGTTGGAAAATATTATTATGTAATTTTTGGGAATTTTGATGAAAAAGTTTGCATTTTAACCCGTTGTCATGTTCAAATGTACTATTTCATATCAGTATCAATATTCACTTTTCTGATATTCAATAGTCATTTTGGTATATATATATATATATATATATATATATATATATATATATATATATATATATATATATATATATATATATATATATATATGTATATATATATATATATATTGGTGAAACCCCCCTATACCAAACACCCTTGGGACCGGAAAAAAAGTGTACAGTATAGGGAGGTTTGATAGCATTGAAAGTACATATTTGGGACCGAGAAATGGTATTCAGTATAGAGAAGTGTTTGGTATATGGCAGTGTTCAGTTAGACAGGTTTTATTGTACTTCATATGCTGGAATCATAAAAAAAAAAAGGCTAATTTATATTAAGTATTTTACATAAGAGTAATAAAAATCATCAGACACAGGCTGCAAACCTCTTGAAACAGCCTAGACTTGAAAGTGTTAATTGAAGTAACAGCTTGCTGTGCACAGACTGATTTATAGTCAAGTTACCTGGAGACCATGCTCCTGTTACATGATGGTACTGTGTTTTTCTGATGGGCTGATACTGCAAGGAAGGCAATAAATTTTGACGTAGCGGCTCACCTGTTTTGCCTCATGTTTATCTGGCTGCCAATGTGAAACATCAACACTGAAGGGCAAGTTACATTGCATCACTTGTCATACTCTATTATAATGAGAAGCATTTTGGTCTTTCGGTTATGCACTGAAGTTGTTGTGGAACATGAATGTACAGTGAAACTTCCCTATACCGAACACCCTTTGGACCAGAAAAAAGTGTTCGGTATAGGGAGATTTGCTTACATTCAAATGTATATATTTGGGACAAGAAATGGTGTTCAGTACAGGGGGGTGTTCGGTATATGGAGGTGTTCGGTTAGAGAGGTTTTACTGTATGCATTGGTGCACAGTCATTCTTGCAAAACTGTTCACATAAAATGTAGGCTACATGGGCCTCGTATCAGTTTTTCTGTACGGTTGTTCCCCTCTAATACGGCCACCCAAAGGAACCAAAAAGTAGCCTGTGACATTCAAGGGGTGACCGGTCTTGAGAGGACCATAAATAATACAGTGAAAATACCACTTTTGTGGCATGGAGATGTGGTCTTTGTAGAGAGGGCTGCCTCTCTTGAGGGGGCTCTTATCAGAAGGGGTCCCACTGTGTATACAATTTTATCACAAGATATTGAACTTCAAGGTAGCCCCTTTTTAATCTTACTTGTTCTCTGTATTTCAAGATTTCAAATCTGCAGAAACATTTGATCTGCAGTACAAACTGGATTTAAGGTTTCTTGCACGGAAAGTTTGACTCTTCCACTGTGAAAGAAGGCCCAGGGTACTGCTAAAAATAATCTAATTGTCTGCTTGGTTCCTCAGTAGTCATGTTGCCTGGGTTTTCTATGCCACCATGGACTTCAACAGGGCTACTTTATAGTACAAAACAAAATCACACAGTTCAACTGTGTATTTTGACCTTTGCTAATTTGTTAATTATTCTGAGCTCCAAGACATGTGAAGGTCAGGGCATGTTCACCAGCTACACCAAACATTCTCGTCACGTTTTCACTTACCTCATGTTTGGCGATGTCAGACAATGTCCAGAAAAATACCATGGTCACGGGCTGGCCTTCCATGAAATTGACCATGAATCAATGTACATGTATTTCCTCATTTTGTTTTTAACCCACCCACCCACCCACCCCCCAAAAAAAAACAAACAAAAAAACAAAACAAAACAAAACAAAACAGTACATGTTTGGTCATGTCAGATGATGTTAATGAAATACCATGGTCACGGGCTGGCCTTCCATGAAATTGACCGTGAATAAATGTATTTCCTCATTTTTGTTATAAAAAAAATAAAAAACATACTACATGTTTAGTCATGTCAGACAATGTCCATGAAATGCCAAGATCACGGGCTGGCTTTCCATGAAATTGGCCATGAACAAATATATTTCCTGACCTTGTTTTCAAAAAAATACATCTTTCTGAAGACTTGGCATTTTCTTTTTATTCTTATCATTAATATTTAAATAGCATCTTTGTTAGTGCCGTTAAACATCACACATTCAGTCACAGCAACCAGTAGGCATGTAATACAAGATCTGTTCAGTAGTACATTGTACAACCAGTCTTACCAGCTGTAAGGTCCCAAGAGACATGTCACACATCCAGCCTAATCTTAGTCCTAACAAAGGACCAACAACGTGGGCAGTATCAAAGTCCTCACCAAAATATAATGTTCCAGCTATTCAGTGAATGATAAATTTTCTTGTGACCCCACGATCTTGGGAATTAAGTCAACATCACCCACGTGAAGCCTAAAATCTAACTCAACAATTATTCAGATACCACCTAAACACTTATTTCATTAATCATAAAGTAGCTGTGACCAGGGAAATTAGGTCATGGTCACCTAACTCAGTGACTACTAGTTACCATTAGCCAAATGCTACAGTTTCTTCACTTTGGCTCAAGAAATTTTCAAAAGGCTCAACTGTTTTAAACTGAATGAATAAAGGACGAGGGTTCAACCCAAAATTCAATTCAAATCAAATGCTTATACAAGGCCATCACTATAATCCAATTTCAAAGATCGGCAGCTCATATAGCTTGTCAGTTACGAGCCATAAACTAGATTCAATATAGGGGAGGAGGGGGCTAGTTGTCACAGGGGTAAGTTGTCACAACCTACTTTTCTTGGAATATATTGGGGAAATCTCAGCAATGTTGTCATCATTTTGTGCACCCATAGTTTTGGATGTTGTGCAACACAGAAAGGTTTCTACAGAAACAGTGAAATCCAAGAAACAGATGGGGTCTGCTTTTTGTATCCTGTGAACACGATTACTGCCTTCCACAGAAAACGGTCTGTAGCAATATTGATGCTGATATTCAAAGTGACCTACGGATCAAAACTTTTGTTATATAGTTTGTTTTCAAGTGCTACATCAAATATCTACTCTTTGCCTATGGTGAACCTTACAAACTATGCTAAAATCCTTCGGGCCCGCAGGGGTAGGTTGTCACAGTGTGTGACAACATGCCCCAGCTTTTGACAAGATGCCCCCATGGAAAATTATTGTGTGAAAAATAAAGGGGCCAAGTGCATATAATAATAAAATACAAACAAGATAACATTTAAATATAATGTGTCTGCACATTGAGGCTGTATAGGGCCTATGGACTATATGAATAACCGCTTAATGGTCATTGCAATTATGCTTCAGACAACATATCCCATGGGATATTATCATGTTAAAAACATAGGTACCAAGTGTATATAATAATAATAATAATAATAATAATAATAATAATAATATGTATAAACAAGATAACATTTAAATATCATGTAATTCATTGTTTCTGTATATAAAGGCTGTATAGAGCCTATGGGCAATATTAATGGTCAATTCATGGTGAGTGGCTACACAGTGCAGTAGGCTAAATCTGCAAGGACAGAGGCAATCTTATCTATTAGTAAGACTGACTAGGGCCACACATTGTAGACTCACTATGGTATCTGGAATGTACCAGAAAAGTTGGGAGTGACCAGGAGGTTTATTCTGTAATGTAAAAAAAAAGTTACATACGGTAGTTTGATAGTCGATACAGTTCAAAAAGCATGCAGTTGCTGACTTACCAGTGACATAGTGGTTGCCATGATATAATGGAATTATAGTATTTACTTTTCCGATCATACTTTACTTCCATATGTTGCTTTTGAATAATACCCTCCCCCCCCCCCCCCCCCCCCCGAGTGCCAAAAGTAGCAGTCTTTGACTATGACACCTCACTGGCTCAATAGTCAACTACAACATATTGTGATAATGGTGCATGTGGGGACTGACAGTCATTTAGTGTGATGACATGATTTTCTCACTAAAGAAGTTCATGCCAAAACTACATAGCTTATCCCGTCGTAAACCCTTAATAGCACAGGCATGAAGCATGGGCTAGGTTTCCAGCATGCTAACACTGCTATCTGTGTGTTCAGTCTGGTGTGACAACATGCCCCACCATATGTGACAACTTTCCCCAGGCTGGGGCAAGTTGTCACAGCTGAGCAGTGTACCTTAAATGGCTTGTGAGCTTTTGTTGTGTAGCAGCTTCTATTATTTTGATTACAGGTTACATGCGTTACATATGGGGTTGTACTGTAGGGACACAAAATATTTGTACCCACTATTATTTTGATGTCTATGAGAATAATTGTGAATTTTGTGACAACCAGCCCCCTCCTCCCCTACTTGTACCGATAACCTTGGGGATCAGATCAAGGTCACCCATATTCGCAATTTGAGCTGTTTCAGGGCCCCAGATAGGTTTCTGTGTCTGTTGATGCAGGTGGCCCTGCCATTTCCAAGAAGCTTTTTTGAGATAAAAAACCAATATTATCCATTGAAAGATGAACCTTCCGTTATCCTTCAAGAGCTTGTCATCACTTTTTTTTTTTTTTTTTTACTTTTTTTTTGTGAAATGATCAAGCCCACTGACATACAAGCAGTGGATGATGAGCCATGAGGTAAGCTCAGGTGACTCACAAGTCAGCTGAGCTAGTAAAAACATAAACATCGTAAATATTACAATCTGTGTAATATCGTCACGTGATGCAGTTAATCAGAACAGCTGCTATGTTTTTTGTGTGTTATGGTACAAAAATCTGCAATGTACACACAAAAGCTGTGTACATGTATATGGTTTCTGTAATTTCTTAACAGACTTTTCTGTAAGTCATGCACCTGTAACCTTGGGAAGTGGAATGTTTCTGCTCCATGGCTTCATTACCAAGATGTCAGGTGGAAGCTGCTACAGGCAATTGAGAACACAAGAACCACACACGCACAAAAAAAAGACAGATAAATCACCAGAAAAGTTGGTGAAATCTAATGACCACAACAGAGGTCAGGGTTGTTATTATTTTGATCAATAAAATTGTGCTGCTCCGAATATCTTTGTTATACATGTTAAAGTGAGAATCCTGCTCAACAATTCCACATGCACACCAAAACTTCCTATAATTTCTGCTTACGTCACGGCGCATGTTGTGGTAAATAGGCTTGGATCTCAACTGCAATTCAAGCTAGTCCAAAAATACTTGAACACTCAATGCCCCATCATCATATTATTAGGTAAAACTAAAGCCTGGAACAAAATGGCTGATCAATTGAACTCACTGCTAACTCTTATGTACACATAGGACAGTTTTACATCTTGGAGATAAAACAGCCTTTATTTACACGATTTAAACCTTCAGTGGTAAATGTTCTACCAAATACACCCAGCACGTACATATACATATACATGAGTACGAGCTTCAAGTGTTCTAGGTAAAGATGGAACAATATAGTGTCATAACTTTTTTTAATGTTTGCCAAGAAATTCTTGCCTTCTCCACAAACCACACGTGCTTTTCTTCATTTCATTTCAATGAAGCAAAGAAAATGCTAAGCGTACTCTGCCAAACAGCTAATTAAGCCTACAGATCTGTGGTATTATCATGAAAGAAAATCTCAACACTTTCCAACCTGAATTGTTCGAATGTTAAATATCAAAGATCCACTTCAATATTTTTGCTTAAATTTCTCAGACAACAAAAATGACATATTCCAGGCCAATAGGGCAGAGTTTCCTGTGACACAGATTGGGTGCATGGCTCCATCTGGCTCTGATCAGGCAACTTAAGCATAAATCAACTAAGACCGTACACAGATTATACTTTCTCCACCCACGAGGGATTTTGTACTAGCTTTTAGATGTACATGTACATTAGAATTTATCTTTGGGATTTGACTGTTCCCGGTCGGGTGACATTCCTATGAGACAATTTTATTTGCAAAAAGAAGACACTGCCTGTTAAAATGAAGAACCATGTTATGACAAGGATAAAATAAAATTTAAGCACGGGAAAAAAAGAGAACTGACATTTGAGGCAGTGCATGCATTTAGTATTCACAGTCACTTAGGTGCCAAGAAAGGCATTCCAATACACAAACCATTTTGATTATCAATATATATGACAATGGGTGAAGGATGAACATCATATGATTATGTAAATTCTTCATGAAACCACATTTTAAGGCATACTATCCAAGGCCAGCGATTCTAGTCCACCTACCGTATTCATTCCAATTGTAGCACCCCCCCCCCCTTCTTTTTTATCTTGGGGGTTTATAAAAAAAATTCAGTATTGTGCAATATTTTTTAAAAATTAACTGCTTCTGATGAAAGAAGAGGCTTCATAGTTGTTATTTTATGCTATATGCATTCTATATTAAGTGTAACTGCTTGTGGTATTGTAAACTAAGACATTATCATTATCACAAAACTCCACAAAACCTATGTCTGATCCAGGAAATCTTTGCATTTGCAAAGCATGCTACTATTGGAATGGATACTGTACAGTAATACATGATGATACTCCACCCTGTTATTTATTTACACGTATGCTACAGGTGACATTTTTTAAATTCTGAAACTGCGTATATAATCTATACATAACTCAGGCAATATGTTAACTTGACAATCAGACAATCATGTCACATGATTGTGACAACTGGCATTGTAATTTAATTCAGCTCTGCCATCCAGTCGACTGGGAGCCAATATGTAATTGACGTCATAACAGTTAATATGCTATAATATGGTTACATTATCCATACCCATGGTCAGCTGACAAATCTAATGCAGCTTTCAGTTTCTGTTGCATCACAGAACAGAGAGTTGAAACAGAGACCAACTCCCTGTAACTAGTAAACATAAACATTTATGCTTAACCTTGCGTTGAACAGAACTCACTCGCCTCTGCGGAGTCTAGTTATGGACAAAACCGGTCATGCATTTTGGCACATCATGTGTCTACTTTCATCAACATTTGTCTTTCTATACAGGGTTCAATTTAATGGTAGTCCGGTGATCCTCAGACACCCAACAGAAGTTACGAATCACCACCATAGCTTACAGTAGGAGTCCGTTTGACCACAAAAAATTTGGGGTGCTGCAATATTTATTTGTGCTGTTTCATCAGGATCACTGATTCACTCAGGGTCATAATAAAACAAAATAGGTCTACGCCATGTATGAGCATTACATTCATACACTGAAAATAATGTAGAAATACACACTTTGGTAGGTGAACACCAAAATTTCAAAAGGACCACCAGATTTTACCAGCTGATGGCCCTTCTGGCTACCAGCTAAAAATCTTAAAATCTACCCCTGCTGTATAAATGTTAACTTTTGCCTTTGATTAAAATATTTTTACGACCGTCCCCAGTGACTGTCTACCATGCTGTGTAAATTTCACTTCAGTACTGAGCATTCAGCAGTGAACATTTGGTTTCATAACATTAAACTTCACCGGTACCATAATTGATACATTTATGATTAGAACAACACATCACACCCTTTCAGCTGTGCTTGGCTCCAAGCTACACAGTTGTGTGTAGGGCAAAGTGAACAGTTTCAAATTTAACTTCAAGGTGCAAGTGGTTCTGGTTTCCTCCCATAAAATATTAACATTTATTTCTGATGCAACAATTCTCATCTACTTGGTACGACTATGTCTGAAGTGAAAAGACACACAAGCCGGTGTCATATAATGACAGATATTCCCCCAGTAACTTTCTCAGTAAGTCTGTGCAGCAAAGTATGTACTTTCAAAACCCATGTCTGGACAGGTGTCTTTAGATGTATATACAGACCTGACTGTCACACACACAGGAGCAACAGTGCCACATCTTCAGTGTATTTCTCAACCAAAAACAAAATAAAGCACAATCCAACCTCTCTGTGCTCCACAACCAATCCAGTCACTGTTTATGTCTCAACCTATACCTAAATAACCATTACAGTGGTACCTGCTCTAAAGACCACCTCCAATTCAAGACCGCATGTCTTTTTAAGACCACTCTTTCACGACCCTCTGCTGTATTTACATGGTAAAAATACCTTCAATTTAAGACCATCTGCAGTATGAGACCACTTTTTGTTGGCTGTAGGGGTGGTCTTAAATAGCAGGTACCACTGTATTATCAATTTTAATACAAAAAAGTTGAAAATTCAAGGCTTCAGCAGCCACATGAACCTATCGATGGGTCATCAGTGACAAACCGTCATGCCTGTTTCATAACCTTGAACTCCTGGACACAGTTCTTTGTGACAGCGGCCACTTTCTTTACCTTGTACAGTGAAAACTAGTTATGATGACACCATCTGTTTCCTCAGAAATGTGTCAGATAAATGAACCAGGCAACAATGAAAATGAACTTTTGCCATTCAAAACTTGAGAGTCATTTTAGTGAATATGTAGGATATCTGAGTGTTGTTATAATGAGGTTTTACTGTGTTTGGCTTCACATGTGCCTTATACGAATGTGAAATCGGAGGAATGAACAAACAATGTAAGTTCTTGCTTATAATGGCAAGACATGGTGAAATTATACAAACTAGTCTATGCACTAACATGCAGGAAAAAATGCCAAAAGTAAAATTACATCTTATTACATTGGATGTGGTAAACACATGTAAGAAAAAATATCATTGTGTTTTGAAAAATTGTTTTGCCTTTGCTATTGATGCAAATTTTAGGAGACGATTGTAAATTATTTATTGGGAGAAACCATGCCTAAAATTTCCCACTTTTTTCTCTGATTGTACATTAATTATTTAAAGAGTCAAATTCACATTTTTAATTCAAAGGAAGGCTGTGCTTTACATTTACACTGTATGTGAATTAGGATTTTTTAAGTTTTGATTTTCAAAGAAACTTATGACTTGGTTCCTTGCACTACATTAATTATAACCTTGCCATGGGCACCAAGATAATGACAATTAATGTTAATTAATATTTCAAACTGCTCTTATTTTGACATCAATGAGTCCGACAGAAATACAATGGTGAGAGCTTAGTGTGCTTGTGGACTCCACCAAAATTTTTATTGATGATATGTCCCACATGTGACCTTTTGTTAGATGAAAAGAATTTTCATGAGTATGTTGGATCTGGCAAAATACCAACTGAAATGAACTCTTTCAATGCTAAATTTTGGACCGAGTCAGCTTTTCTCAGTGCCGCGTGCACGCCAAGAAAAGCTGTCCACCTGGAATATTCTCTCTGAAACCATAGGAATATTGGTACTTGAATGAAAGGTCTTTTTAAGAGGAAAACGAATCTGGGATCCTCATAATAATTCAGACTTTTTTGACTTCGGTAGGTGCCTTAAGTTGCGCTTGGCACTGAAAGAGTTAAAACATTTTGAAAAATCACATCAGTTTAAGGCATGTCTGAAAATTTTCCTTGCATCTGGTACGGTTTCTTCAGCCACATAAATTTGTGACCATAGGTGGTGCTTTCAACTTGCCACATACTGACCCTTGCCACCCCATTGTAATCAGTGTGTCTATGTTGAATCAACATGATCAAGGAGCCTAGAATAGGCTCCTTGGTTGAATCAAGCACCATCTTAGGTAAACACAGCCAACACAGGTTTACAAGTCCATTCTTTGTTGACATCAGATAACTTAGTAATATTCCAAAGTCATGTGATTTCTACATTGCATTTCAGCAAAAGATGAGCAGAGTTCCTTTCAGGCAATTTTCAATAGGAAAACTGATGTTGCACCAAATAATACTGCCTAGTGAGGCCTTACATTAATATCAGTATGTTTGCATCTCCTCAAGGCATGGCTTGTAGTAAATGGTTTCTCAGCCCCACAGTAATCGTCCTTTAATGTACTCAGATTCATGGAAATAAACAAAACCATACCTGTTTGAAAAATAGCACACAATTCCCTCAGTCTTATGTGTTTAGCTATAATTAAGATACCATGGTGACATTGAACATGGTGTAAAACTGGCAGCTGACCCCTGTGACCTTGAAACACGTTGAGGTTATTCATAAGCATTTTTGTCGGAGTTCTCAGTCAGAGGGACCCACTCACACTGACTTGGTTGAGGTGGGTCTTTCCACTCGAGTCATCATGATGGTGACACTGAACATGGCATGAAACTGACAAAGCTGATCCTGTGACCTTGCAACAAGGTCCAGGTCAATATTTATCTCTGAGTACTCTGTAAGAGGGAAGTGCACATCAAAAAAAAAAAAAAAAAAAAAAAAAAAAAAAATTATTGCATTGACATAAATTCTAGATGGATAGCTGGACATGAACATTGATGGTCAACAACCCCCTTTTAACCATGTTGGGTGAGGGTTGCAAACTTTACATTATCCAGTATGTTGAACAGATAAATTTTAATACATTCTCCTTGCATACATGCATGGCACTTGTCACATTTTTTTTTTATCTTAACTTTTCATTTTTGTCCCAAATAGTTTAAACTGAACAAAAATGTGTGGACACTTCTGGGGGACAGGCCCCTTTCCCCCCCACCCACCCATCCACCCCACCCTGTTCTTCTCTCAATGCCATATTCGTATAAAAAGCTGTTTGTTTTCCAACACTGCCTCTGGTGACTGTGGGATCAAGGTGCTGGCAAATATCTGTACATTTTTCACAAAGAGTACACTATTTACACAGTGATGCAAAATGGTTTCATCTCGTGCTTTGTAGTCCCTATAGCTACCATTTACTTCAGCTGTGCCCATGACCACAGCTATATTTCTGTAAATTTATCATATATGTATAGTTATCTGCAGGAATGATATGGAAGGAACATGCATAATGCTTTTGGAAAGAAGCCATGCCGTCGACATAAAAACAAATGCAACATTTCTAGCTAATGACATGGCATACATTCAAACAAAAATTACTCCACAGAATTCAGATACAAGTTACATAAACAAACTCTGCAATGATCCATGAATATCTGATAAAGACAAAGTCCCCCAAAAATCTCATTTATGCAATTGTGATAAACGATGAAATATTAGACAGGATCTATAAAGAAACAGCTAGCATGGCAATAATATAATGTACAGTTCACAATGTGTCTGCTGTTTCCATTTCGTCCCCTTCCTGTTTGATGATGTAATGAATGGAAAATGATGAAGTCACTGCAGCCTCAATACATCAGCTCAGTGTAGGAACTTCGTTTTCTTTTTCAATATTGTTCTCATGATCGGAGTCACTGGCTTCGTCCAAGTCTGAGCACTTCTCCTCCTGCTCATCAAAAGCTTTTTTCAGGGTTTGCAGTCTTTTTAATATTGAATGATAGTCAAACTGTCCTCGTTTTTCTCCAAAGGGGTCCTGCAAAAGAATTGAAAGTAAATAAGCACTGGGCTGTACTACTAGCATCATCAATGTAAAAAACTTTGGAAAACCGGCAACTATTTCCCATCAAGTGTCCTAGCATTCATGACGTTTTACATGCGCATGAAATCATCGATGAAATGCACAACTTATCAGTTTTATGTTGAGCATAAAATCTGTCTGCACTGTTAGAACTGTTTTAAATAAGTTTGCTTCAAAATAAAATGCTCATAATTTGCCAACAATTTCATGGTAATTTTTTCTACACCAAGCTATTCCAACCAAGACACCAGAAAAAACTTGCAGCACTCATGTCACGCCAAGGAAGCACATTGTATTTCCTGCATACATGTATTACACACAGGTGTGCCCAAAACTATCATCCGTACAACAATCATGATAAAATGTCACTTTTGAGGAGTGGAATTGTGAAACAGTTAAAAGAGGCCTTCATTTATATAGTCATTGTGCCTGTTGGCCAATTGTTTTTTTGCAAATAAAATATGTTTAAACCAAACAGCTACAACTGTGGCGGGGACATGTTTTTGTGGTAATCAGTAACTTCTGCTCACAATGCAGGCATTCAGTGTCTACAGATGGCAATTAAGTTCTGAAATATGCAAAACTAAACTACATCACAGCAAAAGTAAACCAGAACAGCCTGATTTTCCAATGGAAAATCAAATGTCTTCTCGTTTGCATCTTTAAAGTATACATGTAAGATTATACAATTATGGACTTCTCTGTGGATAGACATGCTGTGATATTGACCAGAAAAACCAATGTCAACTGAGCCGAAGCTGAGGTCGACATTGGTTTTTCTGGTCAATATCAACAGCACCTGCAGCCCCTGAAAAGTCCATAATTATTTTATTACATAATAAGAGCATGATTGTCCATATTTGCTGTTAAAAAGTGATGAATTCTTTAATAGTGATTAGAATAAATAAATAATAGACCTGCAGTGATATTGACCAGAAACAAAAGGGCTGTGTGAACAGCCCATGCTCAGCTGATCTTGACATTCATCACACTTGCAGATCTATGAACTTGGGAGAGGATCAAGGTCACCCATGTTCTGAGTAATTCTAACCATTATAAAAGAACACTAACATGTGCAACATCAAGGTTCAAGTAGTTCTCAAGTTATAATGAAGAGTAAAATTCATGTATGTTGCACTGTGACCCCAGAAACGAGGTCAAAGTCATTCATGTACTGTCTGAGCATGACCTTCATACAAAAACATTAACATGTGCAACATCACAGTACTAACTCAAAACAGATCTCAAGTTATCAAGTAAACAGTAAATTTTGTGTCAGTTGTCCTGTGAATTAGCACTAGAATGCCCATTGACTTACATAGTAATCAATAGGAAAGCTGCATTGATCGATAAGTACCCGAATGGAAAATACTTAAAAATCAGGAATCTAAAGCAGTGCCACCTAGTAAACACTTTGTTTGACCCTTCCACAAGAACATATCCATCACATTTCACTTTAATCTGAGTGACAGTTCTGAGAACAAGTGAAAAATAACAAAACCATATAAAAAATTCACAAACAAAAAAAAAAAGAAAAAATTGCAGTGCCACCTGGTAAACAAATTGGGAACTATGCATCCCTGGGAGTGTCTATGAACGACATCAAAACGACTGGGTGAGCAGTTTCAGAGGTGAAGAGTTTTTAAGGTTTGCTCCCCCAAAAAACAAAAAAATTCATAAAAATTCTTAAAATCAATAGAGCGTGACCATTTGAACAAACTTGGTAGAGATCCACCCAAGGCACATCCCCACCAAGTTTGAAGTAAATCTGGCCAAAAGTATTTAAGTTATAACCATTACAAGAAATTCCCATGTTAAAACTTTCCTATTAAAACTTTTGTAAAGATTTTTGAAAAAAAAATCACAAAAAAAACGAAATTCATTAGAACATGACCATGGGAACAAATTTGGTAGACACCCACCCAAGGTACAATACCCACCAAGTTTGAAGTTAATCTGGATGACGGTTTTGGAGAAGAAGTCGAAAATGTGAATTAGCATTACAATGCTCATTGACTTCCATAGTAATCAATAAACTACATTGACCGATAAGTACCCGAATTGAAAAAGTCGTTAAAAATCAGGAATCTGCAGCATTCCCACATAGTGAACAACTTTGTTTGACCCTTCTACAAGGAACATATCCACCACGTTTCAGCTTAATCTGAGTAACGGTTCTGGAGAAGAAGTCGAAAATAGCTAGAACACACAAAAATTCATAAAAAATTAATAAACAAGAGGGCTGTGTGAACAGCCCGTGCCTCAGCTGATCTTGACATTCATCACACTTGCAGCTCTATGAACTTGGGAAAGGATCAAGGACACCATGTTCTGAGTAAGTCTGACCTTTATACAAGAACACCTACATGTGCAACATCAAAGTTCAAGTAATTCTCAAGTTATAATGAAGAGAAAAATTCATGTATGTTGCACTGTGACCCCACAAACGAGGTCAAGGTCATTCATGTACTGTCTCAGCATGACCTTCATACAGAATAATTAACATGTGTAGCTAACTCAAAACAGATCTCAAGTTATCAAGTAAACAGTAAATTTTGTGTCAGTTGTCCTGTGAATTAGCATTAGAATGCCCATTGACTTACATAGTAATCAATAGGAAAGCTGCATTGAACGATAAGTACCCAAATTGAAAATCCTTAAAAATCAGGAATCCAAAGCAGTGCCACCTAGTAAACAACTGTTTGACCCTTCCACAACAGTATATCCATCACATTTCAGCTTAATCTGAGGGATGGTTCTGAGAACAAGTGAAAAATAGCAAAACCACACAAAAAATTAATTTTAAAAAAATTGCAGCGCCACCTGGTGAACAAATTAACAACAAGGAGTCCCTAGATGTCTTCCTGTATGATATCAAAGCATTTGGGGAAGCAGTTTCGGGGAAGAAGATTTTTCAAGATTTGTCCAAAAAAAACAACAAAAAAATTCATTAATAATCCAAAAATCCCTGGAGCATGACCACGTGAACAAAATTGGTAGAAACCCATCCAAGGTACATTGCCACCAAGTTTGAAATTAATCTGGATGACAGTTTTGGAGAAAAAGTCGAAAATGTGAATTAGCATTAGAATGCCCATTGACTTCCATAGTAATCCATAGGAAAGCTGCATTGACCGATAAGTACCCGAATTGAAAAAATCGTTAAAAATCAGGAATCTGCAGCATTCTCAAATAGTGAACAACTTTGTTTGACCCGTCTACAAGGAACATATCCACCACGTTTCAGCTTAATCTGAGTGATGGTTCTGGAGAAGAAGTCGAAAATAGCTATAACACACAAAAATTCATAAAAAATTAGGAAAAAATCGCAGCGCCACCTGGTGAACAAATTAAGAACTAAGAGTCCTAGGGAGTGTTCCTGTGTGATATCAAAGCAATTGGGTGAGCGGTTTTGGAGAAGAAGATTTTTTAAGATTCACCCAAAAAAGAACAAAACAAGAGGGCTGTGTGAACAGCCCGTGCCTCAGCTGATCTTGACATTCATCACACTTGCAGCTCTATGAACTTGGGAAAGGATCAAGGTCACCATGTTCTGAGTAAGTCTGACCTTTATAGAAGAACACTTACATGTGCAACATCAAAGTTCAAGTAGTTCTCAAGTTATAATGAAGAGTAAAATTCATGTATGTTGCACTGTGACCCCACAAACGAGGTCAAGGTCATTCATGTACTGTCTCAGCATGACCTTCATACAGAATAATTAACATGTGTAGCTAACTCAAAACAGATCTCAAGTTATCACGTATAAAGTAAATTTCGTGTCAGTTGTCCTGTGAATTAGCATTAGAATGCCCATTGACTTACATAGTAATCAATAGGAAAGCTGCATCGAACGATAAGTACCCGAATTGAAAATCCTTAAAAATCAGGAATCCAAAGCAGTGCCACCTAGTAAACAACTGTTTGACCCTTCCACAACAACATATCCATCACATTTCAGCTTAATCTGAGGGACCGTTCTGACAAGTGAAAAATAGCAAAACCATACCAAAAAATTCCTAAAAAAATTGCAGCGCCACCTGGTGAACAAATTGGGAACTAGGTGTCCCCGGGAGTGTCTATGTACGATATCAAAGCAATTGGGTACGCAGTTTCGGAGAAGAAGATTTTTTAAGATTTGTCAAAAAAAAAAAAAAAAAAAAAAATTCATTAAATATCCAAAAATCACTGGAGCATGAACATTTGAACAAAATTGGTAGAAACTCACCCAAGGTACATTGCCACCAAGTTTGAAGTTAATCTGGATGACGGTTTTGGAGAAGAAGTAGAAAATGTGAATTAGCATTAGAATGCCCATTGACTTCCATAGTAATCAATAGGAAAGCTGCATTGACCGACAAGTACCAGAATTGAAAAAATCGTTAACAAGAGGGCTGTGTGAACAGCCCGTGCCTCAGCTGATCTTGACATTCATCACACTTGCAGCTCTATGAACTTGGGAAAGGATCAAGGACACCATGTTCTGAGTAAGTCTGACCTTTATAGAAGAACACCTACATGTGCAACATCAAAGTTCAAGTAATTCTCAAGTTATAATGAAGAGTAAAATTCATGTATGTTGCACTGTGACCCCACAAACGAGGTCAAGGTCATTCATGTACTGTCTCAGCATGACCTTCATACAGAATAATTAACTTGTGCAGCTAACTCAAAACAGATCTCAAGTTATCAAGTAAACAGTAAATTTCGTGTCAGTTGTCCTGTGAATTAGCATTAGAATGCCCATTGACTTACATAGTAATCAATGGGAAAGCTGCATTGAACGATAAGTACCCGAATTGTAAATCCTTAAAAATCAGGAATCCAAAGCAGTGCCACCTAGTAAACAACTGTTTGACCCTTCCACAACAATATATCCATCATATTTCAGCTTAATCTGAGGGATGGTTCTGAGAACAAGTGAAAAATAGCAAAACCATACAAAAAAATTCATTAGAAAAATTGCAGCGCCACCTGGTGAACAAATTGGGAACTAGGTGTCCCCGGGAGTGTCTATGTACGATATCAAAGCAATTGGGAGAGCGGTTTCAGAGTGGAAGAATTTTGAAGGTTTGCCCCCCAAAAAACAAAAAAATTCATAAAAAATCCAAAAATCAATAGAGCATGACCACTTGAACACACTTGGTAGAGATCCACCTAAGGCACATCCCCACCAAGTTTGAAGTAAATCTGGTCAATATTATTGAAGTTATGACCATTACAAGAAATTCCCATGTTAAGTTTTCCTATTAAAAATTTTGTAGAGATTTTTGAAAAAAAATCATAAAAAAATCCAAATTCATTGGAACATGACCATTGGAACAAACCTGGTAGACACCCACCCAAGGTACATTGCCACCAAGTTTGAAGTAAATCTGGAATATGGATTTGGAGAAGAAGTCAAAAATGTAAATTAGCACTAGAATGCCCATTGACTTACATGGTAATCAATAGGAAAGGTGCATTTACCCAAAAGGAGCCGACTTGAATAAATCATTAAAAATCAGGAATCCGCAGCATTCCCACATAGTGAACAACTTTGTTTGGCCCTTCCATTAGGAACATATCCACCAAGTGTAAGCTTAATCTGAGTGACGGTTCTGGAGAAGAAGTTGAAAATATCTATAACACACAAAAATTCACAAAAAAAAATAGAAAAAAAACTGCAGCGCCACCTGGTGAACAAATTAACAACAAGGAGTCCCTAGATGTCTTCCTGTGTGATATCAAAGCATTTGGGTAAGCAGTTTCGGGGAAGAAGATTTTTTAAGATTTGTCAAAAAAAAACCAACAAAAAAATTCATTAAAAATCCAAAAATCACTGGAGCATGACCACGTGAACAAAATTGGTAGAAACCCACCCAAGGTACATCGCCACCAAGTTTGAAGTTAATCTGGATGACGGTTTTGGAGAAGAAGTCGAAAATGTGAATAAGCATTAGAATGCCCATTGACTTCCATAGTAATCAATAGGAAAGCTGCATTGACCGACAAGTACCAGAATTGAAAAAATCGTTAAAAATCAGGAATCCGCAGCATTCCCACATAGTGAACAACTTTGTTTGACCCTTCTACAAGGAACATATCCACCATGTTTCAGCTTAATCTGAGTGATGGTTCTGGAGAAGAAGTCGAAAATATCTATAACACACAAAAATTCATAAAAAATTAGGAAAAAATTGCAGCGCCACCTGGTGAACAAATTAAGAACTAAGAGTCCAAGGGAGTGTTCCTGTGTGATATCAAAGCAATTGGGTGAGTGGTTTCGGAGAAGAAGATTTTTTAAGATTTACCCAAAAAAAGAACCAAAAAATTCATTTAAAATCCAAAAATCACTGGACCGTGACCATTTGAACAAACTTGGTAGAGACCCACCCAAGGCACATCTCCACCAAGTTTGAAGTGAATCTGGCTAACAGTTTTTGAGAAGAAGTCGAAAATGTGAATTGTGGACGACGGACGGACGGACGACGGACGGACGGACAGACGGACGGACGACGGACGGACGACGGACGACAGACCCTCAAAAAACCTCAGCTGACTGACAAGTCAGCTGAGGTAAAAATTCATTAAAAATCCAAAAATCACTGGACCGTGACCATTTGAACAAACTTGGTAGAGACCCACCCAAGGCACATCTCCACCAAGTTTGAAATGAATCTGGCTGACGGTTTTGGAGAAGAAGTCGAAAATGTGAATTGTGGACGACGGACGGACGGACGACGGACGGACGGACGGACGACGGACCCTCAAAAAACCTCAGCTGACTGACAAGTCAGCTGAGGTAAAAATTGCAGCGCCACCTGGTCAACAAATTAAGAACACGTAGTCCCTAGGTGTCTTTCTGTGTGATATCAGAGCGATTGAGTAAGCGCTTTCAGAGAAAAAGATTTTTTAGGATTTGTCCAAAAAAAGAACAAAAAAATTCATTAAAAATCCAAAAATTACTGGAGCATGAACATTTGGACAAACCTGGTAGACACCAACCCAAGGTACATACCCACCAAGTTTGAAGTTAATCTGGATGACGGTTTTGGAGAAGAAGTCGAAAATGTGAATTAGCATTACAATGCTCATTGACTTCCATAGTAATCAATAGGAAAGCTGCATTGACCGATAAGTACCCGAATTGAAAAAATCATTAAAAATCAGGAATCTGCAGCATTCCCACATAATGAACAATTTTGTTTGACACTTCTACAAGGAACATATCCACCATGTTTCAGCTTAATCTGAAGGACAGTTCTGGAGAAGAAGTCGAAAATAGCTAAAACACACAAAAATTCATAAAAAAATAGAAAAAAATTACAGCGCCACCTGGTGAACAAATTAAGAATAAGGAGTCCCAGGGAGTGTTTCTGTGTGATATCAAAGTAATTGGGTGAGCGGTTTCAGAGAAGAAGATTTTTTAAGATTTGCCCAAAAAAGAACAAAAAAATTCATTAAAAATCCAAAAATCAATGGACCGTGACCATTTGAACAAACTTGGTAGACACTTACCCAAGGCACATCCCCACCAAGTTTAAAGGGGATCTGGCTGACGGTTTCGGAGAAGAAGTCGAAAATGTAAATTGTTGACGGACGACGGACGGACGACCATAAGACAAGCTCAGCTGACTGACAAGTCAGCTGAGCTAAAAACCATATAAGTCTCCATCTTTGCCATTTTCCTTGTACAGTGGCATGAAAGGGTGATGCATGCGCATACACAAAGCTCATGTCAACTATCAAGCAGACATCATGTACAGGGGTACCTCTTTTGAAAAACCACCCTTACGGCGGGTCAAAAAGTGGTCTCTCAAAACAGGTGGTCTTTCATTAGAGGTACACCAACATGGAAAAGATAGCATAGTGTTCTTAGAGATAAAGATATGCAGTCTCTCATTAGAGGGGTCTCTCAAGAGAGGTACCACTGTAACGGCAAATGTGATGGGAATTATCCATTCATAAAGTGCTTGTTCTTAGATTATTTAATAAGATCAAATATGACACAACAATTGAAGTTAGTGTTCAGGACATGGTAACATAAAATGAAAAAATGAATCAATTGTTTTGCAATAAGGCAAGTTGTTGGTCACTTGCATGCAATACCCACTTTTGTCCTACCAAGGTGCATAATTCTACCAAGTTCCATTATGTTTCATTGAATCATTCAAGAGAAATCGCAAGTAACTAAGTCATCACCCAGATACCATCCAAAGCAACGTCTTGTCTAGTTACATTCCAAAGCAACGTCTTGTCTAGTTACATTTTCCAGTCAAGTTTCAGTAAGTTTGGTGAAATCCTTCAAGAGTTATGCGACAGAAACCAAAGTTTTGAGGAAGAACGAGGAGGAGGAATGGTAGGTAGTTTGCATCACGACACAGTCCCAATGGACTGTGTGTGAAGCTTCACATCAATGTTTCAAAACATTAAAGACTTCACAGCACAGACATGACATGTAAACATTATGATGAATCAGAGCTTCTCCAGCCAAACGGCCCTCAGCATAATAACTGCAGCACTGAACTTTTGTTGCAAACTTGTTTTAGTATTATGCAACTTTAAACAGCATCAAGGCATCACCAATAAAAATGTCACTTTATATAATATTAGAGGTTAGTGCCCTGGTTCCCCAAAAATACAAGTACAATTACCTAAACGTGGAGTTTCAAATATCACAAAGGCACTTTTATCTAAATGTCAATGCATCAGTGCTTTATAGTGCCTGTAGCGCAGTAATGGCTTAAAATTTACATTGAAATTTTACTTAATTCAAATAGCTTGATTCTAAATTTTGACTTGCATCATTCTCTTTTGAATAAAATAATGGATGTTACCAATTTTTACTGTCTATCCCTGCTATTGTGTATGAACATGATAAGCACATCTGCCCCTCTTAACCCCTTCCCCCTTGAATTAAGACTGACTCAACTGCTCTCATTGGTATGGGTGGGGGACTAAGTGCCCAACCCATGCCAAGGAAGGCTGTTGACCTGGGGCAATTAATCTTGATGGGCTCATTAAAAATTCTCAGTCAAATTGCGTTTCATCACTGTATAAATCAGTTGAAAACCCTGAAATTTGACCAGCCAGTTTTGGCAGGTTTAAGGGGGAATATTAAATTTTCACCCAGAGCAATCTGGAGTGTGCATGTAGATGCCAAGCTGACAGGTAAATTTATATACAATTATCGTTGGTCTTTTACAAAGGTCCTTGCACTTCTGTCAGAATTTAACCACCTTATACTACACGTACTTTTATTTTACCTAGTGAACAAAAATTCAAAATTAGGAGTCCCTAGGTATGTTTCTGTGTTATATCAAGGCAATCGGGTGAGCAGTTTCAGGAGAAGATTTTTGAAACTTTGCCCCCAAAAAAGAACAAATCAAACAAAAAAAAAAATCACTGGAGTGTGACCTATTAAATAAATTTGATAGAGACGCAAGGTACATTTTCCACCAAGTTTGAAGTGAATTTGACAGATGGTTTCGTAGAAGAAGTCATCAAAATTGTGAACTAGCATTAGGATGCCCATTGACTTACATAGTAAACAATAAGAAAGCTACATTTACTGATAAGTGCCAAAGTTGAAGAAAAATGTTAAAAAACAGGAATCTACAGCATTGCCTCCTAATGAACAAATTTGTTTGACCCTCCCACAAGGAACATATCCACCAATTTTGAGCTTAATCTGAGTGACGGTTCGGGAAAAGAACTCTACAATAGCAAAAACACACAAAAAATCATAAAAAATTAGAAAAATACTGCAGTGCTACCTGGTGAACAAATTAAGAACAAAGAGTCCTTAGGAGTGTTCCTGTGTGATATCAAAGCAATTGGGTGAGTGATTTCGGAGAAGATTTTCTAAGGTTTGTCCCAAAAAAGAACAAAAAAATCCAAAAATCACTGGAGCATCACCACTTGAGCAACTTTGTAGAGACCCACTCCACGTACATTGCCATTTAGTTTGAAGTGAATCTGACTGACGGTTTTGGAGAAGTTGAAAATGTAATTGTGCACGGAAAATAGACAACAGACCATCCTAAAAGCTTAGCTGACTGACAAGTCAGCTGAGCTAAAAATAAATGGATGCAAGGCTCTGAATAACAAGATTTCTAACTTGGTAGGCCACACCATTCTGATACCTTGAAATGTTAAGATTCTTCAGATAGGATGTCATGAAAAAGCAGCATATGCATATCACTTACCTGCATATTTTGTCCGGTGAGATGTAGGTTGTTTTGACATGTAGTTTCATAATATTCATAATATTCTGGAAAGGATTTTTCCATTACTTCTCTACAAGATAAAGAATGAATTCCAATTTTACATACATTTTTTTCATTATTATTTTCTTTTATCACTGACATTATACACTTAAACTAGATTCAAGAGTGTCACAATTTCCATAATGGTACACTAGAACAGACTCAATTCAAATTGCTTCATTGAACACTGAGGTTTAAAACATAGTATTTAACATGTATTGACTTATTTCAGAATACCTAAGAAACAGCACCAGCTGACAGCCAAAACAGTCTTTCCTTACAAGGAAAACCAGGCCAGTTCAAAAAGAGATCACTATTCAAAATCACACTGTGTCAACAAAGATACGAATGGGGCACTACAGTTCTGCAGGAACACACGCATATGCTTTACGTAGAAACCATACAAACAGGCTAATAGCGCTTTTTTTCCCCCAGCAGTTCCTGATGAGATAAACAGAGCATTGAAACTAGCCAAACTTGTCTCCTCAATTCTACGTCTACTGTCCCAGTCATCAACTCATTTGATATTTTATGAAAACAGATGTTCAAATCCTTACTGAATGGCAAGAAAGTGCACACCATTACCTGGGTGCTCTTCATGCATCAAGGTGTAGTCTGCTACCTTAACAATTACAGACAGTGTACTAATAATATATAATAATATATATTCCATATTCAACAACTTGATTTTAAAACACTCTCTGATTATTTGCTTGAATTACTGGGTGCTTGAAAGCCACTTATTTTTCTTTTAAATTGTCTGAACCATGAACTTGTCAAGTGGTTCATTTACTCTGTCTGTTCTGTGTACCTAGCAAATATCATGGAGTTACTTTACCAGTAAAGGCTTGCAAACAATTTGCTCTTTACCTTAAGGTACTTGGACATTCACACTTTCTCTCAAGCATGTCACCCACTGCTACCCTCAATGTTTCATGTCGAATGATCTCATTGTATCTTTTTGAGTCACCCGCTGTCCTTTCCTGCAATTGCAACAAAATATGGTACGGTGTCATTGAGCGGACAAATATACCTCTTCAGGACACGGAATACACCAACAGCAGGATAAACACTGAAGATTTATAAAATGAATTCTTGGCCAAAATGCAAGAGACTTTGTGTTGTCTTCAACATGTTCAACGGTTGACAAAAATGGAAATTGGTTTTAAAAAGTAGCCAAAAAGTCAACCAATAGAAAATACCTCTCAGATTATCTACTTCACTTGCAATCTAACTTTGTGATGAATTACAAATCTGAAACTTGTTGAGTGACAAAGTACATGTACCTTTGTTTTATCTAATCACAAAGCCATTGCTAAACACCAATGTGAAACGTTCTTCAAGTTCTGGATTCTGAAGATTTGCGACCTTGATGTTGAGACGATAAAAGTGGCGCAACATACCTGTTCGAACCCAGGTTCATTATGATATGGTTTCTCATTCATGAGAGACTGGATTGAGATGAGGACACTGGACAGACTGCCTGCAGGACTCCAGGCCGGACCCGACCACGTCCTGACACACAGAAAACTTGTTATAATGACACCATCTGTTCCCTTAGAAATGTGTCAGATAACTGAATATGTCAGATAAATGAATCACACAACAAAGAAAAGAACTTTTGCCATTCTTAACTTGTGTCGTTATAATAAATATGTTCAATATCTGAGTATCCTTATAATGAGGTTACACTGTATTATAATGCAAGTCATTTTTTGAGAAACCTGTTGTGTTACATGTATCTATCATTGTCTACTCTTATAGGACTTGTTTACAGAAACTTAAGCTACTTTTATGCCTGGACTGGAACTTCAAATATTTTTATTTTTATTTTTGGTACCAGACACAAATTAAAAAAGGTTGAACAGTACCCATTGTATCTTTCAACATGTATATTTTTCTGCCCCTTTAAATAAATCCATATTCTCTTCACATGTACATGTATTTGAAAAACTCTACAATCATTCAGCCTGATTACATGTACCTTGCAATTTTAGGACATAAATGCAATGGTCAGGCGTGCGTGTATACACTTACCCCAGTATACTCATGCACACTTTGCCATTTCTGTATAGATTTGGATTAAAGCGCACTCGCCCATCCCCCGTGGTAACCAGCTTGACACGAGGTGGACGGATGGGGTAGTCTGGGGGGCATCTAATCAGGAAGTAGAAAAAGCCCCCTTCATATGGTGTATCAAAAGGTCCCGTGATGAGAGCATGAATCTGAAACCGAGGCGAATCAAACGCATGAGGCTTGGCCTACATTTCTGGTCACAGACGGCTATTTGTCAAAGGTATGATGTTCATACATCAGTGTAAATAATGTAATTTGTAAATCCAAGAGGCCAGTCTTAGATTATTGTAAAGGTATTTGGTTTTGTGTGTGCATAAAACTGAACTGTAAAAATTCCACTCAAAATTAACAGATCTGAAATATCCTGTCCATCCACACGGTAAAAAATCATGAAAATAAATACTCTAAATATCATAACTGACAAATAAGCCAGCAGGCCCAAACCACTGTAAATATATTTATTTTCCTTGGGTTCTAATTTTGGCAGTTTTTGCATCTTGGACCTTTCACTGCAACTTTAAATTCCATATTTTTGTCAGGATTCCCACCTGTGTCATGTTAAAAATTGTTTTCACTGGGTTCTTATTTCGGCAGTTTTTAAGCATCAGCAAAACAAGGGAAACTAAAAACACAGTGAAATTGAATGAATTGACAGTATTTGCAGCAAATGAAAAACCCTCTTATGGCCACAGTTGTGTAACATAGGCTGTGCTAAATATTAGTTGGTGCAGAAAATACAGGTATCACATACAGTGTTATGTAACATGGACAGGATAGCTAGGAGTATAGCTGAACAGTCACACAAAAAAGAAATGTTTTGGAACGTGAAATAATGGTTAGAATGGTGTGAAAAGTGTGTCCCATATGGACTGCCTATAGACTTTATATTAAAGTGGCCACTGACAACACAGGGATCAATGTGAATCCAAAATGCCATGGTGTATGAATCACTCATGGCTATAGGAAAGGTCAGAATTAGCTCCAAGCTGTGTATTCGCTCCAATACACATGTGAATACACAAACATTTGGATGGCTGGAGCTATGTATTCCCATTAGTTTGTATGTTAAAGCAACCTTAAATAAATTAGTCACTTTTGTAGCTGTGGTTATATGATTTTTTGTGAGGTATTTAGTTATGCATCTAAATTAACTGTCTGAAATTTGATGTTTCTACGAGCAGTAGTTTTCAACCTTTGAAGTTGCAAATTACAACGTATAGCTACGGGGATACACAGCCCTGGCCCTCTCCTGACTGCAGTGCCCTCTTTTAGGCAGTTCTTGAACCATCTGTTCTTGTCCTTGCCTATTCAACAATCATCAGCATGTTGGAAGCTGGTCTTTCCCTGCATGAGGTTGCCAGAGGACTAGGATGACCTCCCCCCCTCCCCCCCCCCCATGAGTATATAAGTGGCAGCTTGTCATTAAATACAATCACATTTTGAAATAAATCTAGGTTAGCGATTGGATTTTTAAATTAGTAGCCAAAATTTCAATTTTCCTAGGAAAGAGCTACACAGACTTGGAATCTGCTAAATTCCTGCATGAAAATAAAGAATTTTTGGGAAATTTGAGTAGCCATTTGCTACTTTTACATAATAGCCATTTTGAAGTTTCAGTAGCATTTGGCTATTTTGGCTACTGCTAGCGCTAACATAGTAATTGCATTTACCATTAATACATGTGAATGCTCATGCCTACTCTCTGTACCATCTTCATTCTTTTATCAGTTTTTTTTTTCAATCACCAACAATTACAGTGGTCATCAAGGCCACCCCTTAGGAGACACCATGTATCTTTTAACCCTTTCCCCCATGAATTAAGACTGAGCCAACAGCTTTCCTTGGCATGTGATCTTGATAGGTTTCATCTGCAATTCTTCTTTGAAAACACAGAAGCAGACAGCATTTGACCTCCAGCTGGTTTGGCTAGTTTAAGGGGAACAGAGTCAACACCACACTATAAAGACACTTGATTCTAGACTATTTCTTTGGTAAATTTACTTTGGCTGGTACTAGATGTTTTAACCCTTTGAGTGCCAGTCACGGCTTAAGCTGTGCTGGTGAAGCTGGATTACTGTAATGGTTCCAGATTCATATTCCTCATTAAAAGACCTTTCATTCAAGTACCAGCATGCCTATGTTCCCAGTGAAAAATTTGGTCCAGGTCAACAGCTTTCCTTGGGGCACTTTCCGCGCAATGTGCGGAAAGTGCCCCAAGGAAAGCTGTTGACTCAGTCTCTAAATTGGATCTGTAAGAGTTAAAGAGTAGGTACTACTGTGTACATGTTTTGCAGAGGTTGGGTTGATGGAAATGCATTGAAAAATCATTTGGATAAAAAGCGAAAAGGAGCTCTTGGTAACAAATGCACACACAGCGTGACAAGACATGGCATAAATATACAACGGAACCTACCATTTAAGCCTACCCTTTCTACCCGCCAAAATGGTCACATATATCAGGTGGTCTTAAATTGGAGGTAATTTTTTTTAAAATCTTGACAGTTGTGCCACCAGGAATGTGGCCAGATAAGGCCAAGCAGTTTCTCAAAGCAACAGTTTTAAATTGCAGGTTCCACTAGCACTGTAGTCAGTAACTGTCAACCCCATATTGATAAACTACACTGCAAAAAGTGCCCTCTGTAGGCTCGTCAGGATAACTTTCAAGGTGAGGTTTTACTCTGTGACACAAAGTGTACATGTACACATTGTAGCAATGCATACATTGATATAAACACAACTACAAATGCAAACAACATAAACAAAGCACTGGTCATACATTGCCAACAAAAATACAATGGCATAACTGTACTTTGTTGTCTTGTCAGTCCACCACCCCTACCCCATCCCAGGTGTTAAGCTTTTTTTTTTTTTTTTTTTTCACTGTTGAAACTGCTTGTGCTGATAGTGTAACTGGAAATAAACATGTGGTAACTAAGACAAGTGACTCCTGTTTGGATTTTGGAGACAGAACAGCCAGGTCTGGAGTGTCAGATTGGACCTTGGGATCAAACAACTCAGTGATAAAGCTCAGTAGATAAGATAGGTACCAATGATAAATGAGTCAGCTAAGCATGATTATAAATACTGGCAGATCTGTATGTACCTTGGTCATGTCGTCTTCATCAGGAACTATACACATGCCCGGGGGTGGCTCATTGTAGATACTCATGATATCCCTGAAAGAAGACATGAAAATATTCAAGAGGACAAGATGACCACAGTTGTGGGGATCAGGCTTAAATGTACAAGTATGAATAACACCAATGCCCCACTGGTGTTTAAAATCGTGAACTTTGATTGACAGGCTGCCCTTATCTGTAAGTAAAAAAAAAAAAAAAAGTAGACAGCAATGGCTCGTGACTGTTGGGATCTGGCAATATTGCCACATAACAAACAGAAATCATAATTTCAAAACAAAAATCTTTCCACTTATACACCCACTTGGGCCAAACACAGAATGCACATTGTCAGCATAGTTGTACAATTTGTATTCTATAATTATGACATCTGTTGCTGTGCATATATTGCTAGGCCATGAACCAATAACTGATGTCAACACATGGGTGTCATTTCAAAGTTTAGCCTGAGCAAAAACTTTGAGAGTCACTCAACTCAAAGAATATCTTGGGGATTTTCTGTGTTTTTTTTCTGTTTTTTTTTTACTGAAATATATCAATAAAAGGACTGTGACAGTTTTGTGCTCAGCAAACACTGGAGGTACCGACTGATGCTGTCCTGTGACTTTTGGAATAATATCAAGGTCACCACTGTAATAACCCCCCCCCCACCACCACCACCACCATAGATGACAATATTAGTCTTTACTCATACAGTTCAGAAGTCATCATTTTTTTTGCAAGTGACAGAATGTTAGAGTGACCTTTCAAAGTAACTCAAAGTCAAAATTAACAGCACCAAAACAAAACCCCACAGGTACTTTCCAACTAGAGTTAAACAGTACCCATGGGCCTAGTATCCATAGTTATATGTCAAATTTGTTATTATCCATATTGTTTATCAAAGCTACCCCCCCCCCCCCACCACCCACTGATCTTTCCCTCTTAATTTTGATAATTTGAGATCCTCATTCTCATTACTGGCATCTGGATTCAGCTCAGTCAGGTGTGAAATGTTCATTGTCAGTTACCTTTACCTGACTGGCTCAAACATGTAATTATGATGTGCTTGTGCAACTGCTAACACCACCCCAAATCACCATAAATGGATATTCTGGCCTTCATATTTGCATAGTTCTCATTAGGCTGCTACCACTCCTCACTTCCATAGTCTTGGTGATATCAATGTCCACATGATTGCACAAATGCATACAAAAAAAACAAACAAACAAACAAAATAAAACCAATCTTGGTGATATCAATGTCCACATGATTGCACAAATGCGTACAAAAAAAAAAAAAAACAAACAAACAAACAAAATAAAACCAAGCTGAGGATTAAAAGGTAAGATCCCATCATATCCAAGTTAAATCATGGAATGAAATCCAGGCAAAATTACAGATCTTGCGCAAAAATTGATGAAACACCCAGCATTATACCCATACACAAAAGAATTTAGGTAAGTGATGAAAACATGTAGAAATTTAAAATGTGACAGTACAATCACTATGCAAATACGTGTATCGAATATCTGGGAGCAGCTATTATTCATTTTGAGACACAAAATAAAGCAGACCTGGTTTTGCAAACTCTTCATTGTGGTAATAATTCTGATTGGCTGCTGCCAAATCAGCATTCGATGACTTATGACAAGGTGGTGACGAGTTTCACGTATGAGAACCCATATTGTGTGCACAAACAAAGGGCAAAGTCCACATTAGTTTTAAACTTTGACATCAAACCAAATACTTTATGCACAAGAAAATTAATCATGTCAGTCCAGATAAAGTCTTGAGTAAATGTTTCGCAACAAACAAAACAAAACAAAAAAAAAAAAACAACACACACATCAAATAATACCCAAACTGTGACATCTAATCAGCATTTCAGTTTCCACGGACTGGACAATTACAATTAAGTTGGAGAGACGCACAAAAGTGTTTTGTCAAAGCAGGAGCAAGACAAGTTTGTTTCCATTACAGTCACCAGCACATGTATTACTTACCTCGGCATTTAACAGCCATCAAAACTTCTGAGCCAAGATGTTAGAAAAACACATTTTGCCATTAATAGTTTTTATCAAAGAATAGTGAAGCCCAAATTTATTTATTGAGACGGTTTTAAAGGCGCACCTGACCTTAGCATAAGTGGCACATTACACTAGACACTCTATGCAAGCCACATGCATGCAAAAAGATGGTGACCATGGTAACCAAGATGGCATGGCCGTGGCAAAATAGATGGCACAACAGGAGCACATACATGCAAAAGTGCAGGAAAAAATCACTAAATGCCACAACCGAAAAGCTTCACCAAGTATAATGAAATTAGAGGTTCATGGGCCTAATACTCCTGGCATTGGCCGTGGCTGCACAGAGAAAGTGGGGGGGGGGGGGGGGGCACTAAAAGAGACACCTTTCAAAAGCTTACTTGTTAAGAGTTTTAAGAGTTATTTAAGGTGGAAGATCTGGCAACCTTGGATCAATATTACCCATTTAATTTTTTCACATGTAAATTAAACCTATATATTTGTAGATTTGTATCCATAGGTTCTTTTGCAGGATTGGAATTTTGTGAGATTTTATAGAATTCTTTCTGACTTGGTAGGATTTTTTTTTCACATTGAAATCAGAAGAAATTGAAAATATATATATATATATATATACAGGACTGAATTTATTGGTGAGTCCTGAAATAGCATTAATAAAAAGTTGTAAAATTTTTATGTTGGTCATAACAGGTTGTTCATTCTCTTTTTCTAAATTGCTCCAAAAGTATCAGAAAGGATAGTCAGAAAAAAAAATCCTGAAATCCGCTCCTGGATTATATTTTTCTTTGGATATCTGTTGATTTTAATGTGACAGGACAATTTGTTTGTGAGGCTAGATACAAATTGCATACCTTGAGCAAAAAACAGTTCCAACAAAAATGTCTTGAAAGAAAAGTTTACCAATTCTTATGCATTTATGGCTGTAATATGACACATCCCCACTTCTTCTGTCCTGTATTTTTATCATTGTATGAAATAAACTTGTAGCTTTACCTCTGTGATGTTGTCATTCAAAAAAGCATTTTTGTGGCTTAAAGCTCCACTTTTTAAAAATTAGGAACACCAAACTTAACCACACTTAAAACTAGTTCGGGTGTGGGTTCACATGCGGCTTTCTATATTTGGGGCCCAGTAAGTGGATTATGCTACTTTGTTTTTACATCAATAGAGAATTTCAAAGTAATCAAAACAATGGTAGTGATTAGTCTGTACTGGCCCATTCTTCTGCCCATGGCTAATGCTTTTCTGTTCCCTGTGAGTGACCCATGTCAATTGCTCACCTGGTTTCCAGGGGTTATGGACTAATGACTGCAAACAAGGACACATTTCATTATCATGACCATGCAAGCAAAGCCCATGTAATCAGCACTGCAGAAACTCTTCAGTGTGAACAAAAGTTTTGAGCTCAAATTTCTCATATAAATTTTTTGTTCACACAGCTGAATTTTTGGGCAGCATGTACTTTAAGTGTCAATCTATCAAAAAATATTAAAAAGTTATCACAGGTTATCCAAAGGTGCTGGCATCAGATCTTCCACCTTAATGTTTCTTTCATGTCAGTAAGCTCTCAGCTGAGCCACAATCTATTTCCAAATGCAAGCAACAATATTTATTTGGGATAGGGTACTCCAGAGCTTGTACCTCCTCACATCCTGCACTGCAGAAGGCATTTTCGTGACATATGCATGTGCAAGGCTATCTGTGAAACAGCTTATGCTCTGGATACAAAGGCCTGAGGCCTGCATCCAACAAAAGACAAAACAGATAAAACTAAGTGTTTGCAAATGGTTGAACAGAGTGAAAAACAAAACAAATAATTACTCCAAATCATGAGAAAGGACTCCAAAATCTTCCCAACAAATACAGACTCATTAGTCTTTCCGCTGTGGTCTGTAAGATGTTGGAGTCTATTGTAAGGGTAGAAATAATGAATCATATGAAAAAACTATTGCACAATTATTGGAATGCTTCAATCAATGCAATTTGTGGTTTGAACAGGGAGTGGCAGTAGATGCTGTTTATCTTGACTTCAAGAAGGCATTTGACTCTGTCCCACATCTAAGACTTCTGAAAGAAGATCAAAAACTATGGTATAACTGGGAAAATATTGGACTGGATAAGCGATTTTTTATCTGAGCAAAAACAAAGAGCGTATGTGAATGGCACTCCTTCATCCTGGTCATGGGTTATCAGTGGTGTCTCCCAGGGAAGCGTGCTTGGAGCCTTGCTGTTTGTCATACATGTGCAAGATATTCCAGAAGTAGTCAAATCAGTCATTAAATTTTTTGCTGATGACATAAAACTGGTTAGATCTGCTGTGAATATTGCCAATTGTGTGGAGCTTCAGAATGTTATAATGCATCTGCAATTATGGGAAGATCAGTGGACCCTCTCCTTTCAACCACCTAAATGTATGGTTTTGAAACTGGGTAAAGACCCTCCAGATTATCAGTATCAAAAGTCCTCTCCACACGGAAGTATTAATTTGACTGAATCCACAATAGAAAACGATTTAGGGGTGATAACCGGCAAGGATTTGTAATTTCAAGCTGATTGTCAAAGCACTGTGAAAAAAAGCCAATAAAATGACTGGTCTTATATGAAGACCCTTTGAGTACATCAATGAAGAAACCTTCCGACCTCAGTAAAAATCTATGATCCCTTCCCATTTTGAATATGCAGCACACCTGAATGGTCTCCTGCCAAGTGGAGTCTGGTTGAACTAATCAAGTCAGTCCACAGTTCTAAGGGCAACCAAGAGAGAGAATTTACCCTATGAGGACAGACTCAGGAAAATTAAATTGCCTACCTTGGTTTACAAGAGAATAAGGGGTGACCTTATTTGTGTTTATAAATACATACAGGGGACTTATTAGTGAGTGGAGGGAGCTCTATATATAACACATGAACATTTTTTAAAAGTAAGGTAATCCATCAATCCAAACATACAGTCTACAGCCTGTACAGATTGATAAAGGTAGTGACATCCAAATCATCATCATCAACCTTCAGTAGCTCCCCAGCGAAGTGTTTGGAAACCCATTCACGTGGATCATTGATTCAGATTTAGTTCTCTTATTCGCTGTATTTCGCATCTCTTGTTTCCCCGATTTAACATCATTTGGGTGAATTTTTGTTCATCCACGGTCACATTTTCTCCGATTATTGACTTTTTTTCCTCCATGGAATGTCAAACTTCCATTTAGTCTGGTAACGACTGCGCATAGCATAAGTTTCAGAATGCCAATAACTGTGTGTTGTCGCTATCTAGGGTTGGCGTTTTGCATGCAGATCATGAAGTTGGGGCTTTTGGAATGAAAAATAGATGCTCCGCTTGCTACTACAAGGTTGAACCTACTTCCATATTATGAATTAGACTCTTCTTCTTCTTCTTCTCGTTTCAGCAAGCGTTCAAGCATGAACATTTTTTGCTGTACTGCGCATAGAAAAAGTTAATATGTGTTAGTTAGCGAAGTAAAGGGAGAGGCGAAAAATATGTTGTTAGTTGTTAGTAGGCTAAAAGCGGGTTAACATATAGACTAACCTTGTAATGCCTGGCAAGCAACCAGCCTCTGTTGGTAACTTGCCAGGGATGGGGCTGTGACAACAGCTATTGGAAGTTGATTCCAATTTAATGTTGTTTTGGGGAAAAAGCTGTATTTATAGCAGTCCTTGGAAGTCTGAAAAGGGAGGTATGATAATGAATGGGAATTACGGGTTGGACGGGGTCTGGGAGTTAGGTATTGTAAGCTAGGGATGGCTACCAAATCATTGACTATTTTGTAGAACATATTAAGGCGGATGTAGGTACGTCTGGTCTCTAAGGAGGGCCATTGCAATGAATGCAGCATATCACTTACACTGCTTGTGTCGTGATACCGGTTGGTGGCAAATCTAGCAGCCCTCCTTTGAACCATCTCTAACTGATATTTGTCTTTTTTGGTGTGGGGGTCCCAAACACTTGCACAGTACTCAAGGTTTGGGCGGACTAATGCTTTATAAGCTAGGACTTTAGTGTCTGTGGGGGCTTTTTTAAGGTTTCTGCGGATAAGGCCTAAAGAACGGTTAGCTTTAGTGGTTACATTATTAATATGGGAGGTCCAGGAAAGGTCATTAGCTATAGTTACTCCTAGGTATTTGGCTTCGTTTACTGAGTCCAGTTTGTAGTTCCTAAGGGTGTATTCAAATATAAATGGAGTTTTGGATTTTGTTATTCTCATTATATTACATTTTGCTGGGTGGAATTTCATAAGCCAGTTGGACTCCCAGTCAGCTAGGGCTGAGAGGTCTTGTTGAAGGATTTGAGCATCGGTAGGGGTTGAGATTTTCCTATAGAGGACACAGTCGTCGGCGAAAAGGCGTACAGTAGAATGGGTGTGATTGGGGAGGTCGTTTATATATAAAAGGAAGAGGGTTGGTCCTAGGACCGACCCTTGTGGGACACCAGATTCCACTGGAAGGGGAGTAGAGGTTTCACCGTTGACCATAACTCTTTGTGTTCTATTGTCAAGAAAGTCCTTTATCCAGGTATGTATGTTGCCTCTAATTCCATAGAAGTCTAACTTGTGTAGTAGGTGACGGTGTGACACTTTATCAAAGGCCTTTTCAAAATCCATTATGACTATATCTGTTTGTTCCCTATCATTCATGTTTTTGGCGAGTTCATGTATAAACGTTAATAACTGGGTTTCACAAGAGCGTTTCGCTCTGAATCCATGCTGCAGGTTATGAATTATATTATGTCTCTCTACATGTGTCATTATTTGACTAACCACTATATGCTCCATTATTTTGGAGCATATACATGTTAGTGAGACCGGCCTATAATTACTTGCTTTAAATCTCTCACCCTTTTTATAGATAGGGGAGATATGTGCAGCTTTCCAAGCATTGGGCACTTTACCTGTGTCTAGGGAAGTTTGAAATATACACTGGAGGATGGGGGCAATGTGAGTACCCAGTTCTTTAAGGACTTGGGCATGAATCTCATCAGGTCCCGCTGCTTTATGTGGGTTCAGTTGTGACAGTAGTTTCTCTATACCGGGGTCAGTTATTTTGAAAACGGGAAGAGAAGGGAATTGACTTGGTCCGAGGTCTGGGAGGGATGTAGTGGGGTCATTTCTATTGAAGACTGAATGGAACTGTTTGTTCAGGATTTCTGATCTGGTTTTGTTGTCGGATATTGTTAGTCCATTGTCTTTAAGGGGAGCTATACTCTTGTTTACCACCTCTCATGGAAAACTCTAGAACTAGAGGTCACTCTTTGCGACTCACAAAAACCAGGACTACTTCTAATTTGCATCAATGCTTCTTCAGTTACAGAATTACCAACTGATGGAATGGACTACCTCATGATGTAGTGCAGGCTACTAATCTATTATTTTTCAAAAAACAAGTTGGGATAATTATTTCAGGAATTATCCAATGAACATTGTACAACTATACAGCACTGGATCATCCGCTCAGACCTAACGTGTCACTTGAGTGTAGAACTGTGAGTGGTTTACATGGAGAACTTTTTCCTACCTAGCTGTAACAATCTAATCTAATCAAAAAACAACAAAAACAAAAGAGAAGTGGTGGTTATGTTGTGTGAGGAAAGACAAACAAGCGGGAAATGTTTTTTAACAGACCACTGAAAATTTTTTTTCGGCTCTAGAATGTTGATAAGGTATAGGCCTAGGCTAAGTGTCAGCAGTAATCACTACTCTCATTATTATAGGACGTGACTTTTGATCGAATTTTCAGTGATCAAATGCTTAAGTTCATGATTCATCCTCAATGAAAACTGAGATAGACCTACGTGCTTGACAGGAAAAATGGTAAATAAAACAACAAAGTTAACAGTGAAGTGACTGTGTATTGAATTGGTCAACTTGATCTTGAAGTTGGAATAAAACTTCCACTTCGGACGTATATAGAATATGATATCTGAATAGGATAGATTGGAATTGAGGGATATCAGGCATGTGATTGCCCTTTCAAGACAGGGTCTGGTTTTGTGCAAAATGACTAAAATTTGTTTTTATAACAAGGAAATATACTGCTTTTTAGGCAAAAAGAAGGGTCCCAGAAAGACCATTGGGAAGGATTTCAGACTTTAGGAGGGTAAATCACATCACTGGGGATATACGCTATATCAAACCAACACAGCTGTACCTCTTGATTCTCATGTAACATTGTTCGGTTGGTTTCTCTTTGTCCCAGTCTTTGCTTAAATGTGGATCCCACAATGTTTCTTTAAGTCCAACTAACTCGCCAGTCATTGTTGCCGACTCCATTGACACCATTTGGTTCACCTCTTCCATGGGGCTGTCGGCTGTCGCCATTTTGTTTATCTTCTTGGCCACGTGACCTTGAAATGTAGGTCAGTTTTGGGGGTACGCTGATATGCTTTAAGATTTTGCTATGCTATACAACTTTACAGTAGTTGTGGTTCTACTAAATATTCAAATTATTTGTTGACGCTATTTAGGAATTATGCAACCAGACATGAAAATGTAATTATTGAACTTTTATTCCAAACTAGAAGGGACCATGCATTGCATCAAAGGGAGACTTTTTTTTTCGTCGCCAGATGGCAGATCACAAAGCCGCCACATTTCTCCGCAGTTGCACCCATTGCCGCATATTTACATTTGGCGTTTTCTTTGGCATATTAACTTCATGCGTTTGTAACCGTACTCCAACAATGATCCCACTTGGTTCCTAAACAACTGGTTTTCTTTGCATGGCCTAATTACTGAACATGTTGTAAATCAAATTCACACACCAAGCAAAGTTAGGACTAGGTCTGGATTTACTCATGGGCCTGGCAAACTATGTTTTCATGAATAAAGGTTGGTCTTCAAGTGAGCACCATTGAAAAAGATCAATTATTTCCTTGTTATTCTGCAAGTACAAACTAAAACCATCTGTATTATCATTCCTTGTCACAATACTACCTTAATCATACATATTGAAACCAAATTTAGATTAATAATGAGAATATACCTTGATTTTCAATGTTGAAAAAACAGTCAATGAGTCAAACAATCATACATGCACCATTCTTAAAAGATCACTAGATTGCATTATCAACATTTTCTGTCTCTAGCAGATAAGTTTTAGTCCAGTTAATTTTCTAAGACTGAGATATCATTTATTTTATTTTATTTTAGTTAAGCATTAGCTTTTGTGATAATTAAATGTGACTGTTTTACTTTCATGCAAAATTTAAGTATTCCTATCAACATATGCAACTTTAAGTCAAGCTGACTAGTTTATGTGAGCTAATGTCTTTATTTTTACTAAATTGCCGGCAATAAAATAAATATTATATTCTACAGAGTGAAGCCCAGTTTTGTGGTAACATATGTATAAGTGTAAATTACTTAGCAGGTTAAGCCAGATAGCTGCTGGGGTAGGTTTGGACTTTTCCTCATAATGCCTGGTGGCTGTGATCAGCAATCAGCATGGCCTATGTGCTGATTGGGTGTGGTCCGATCAGTTTTTGGTTCTCATTGGCCGCTAACCAAGTGACTAATTAGAACCAACAACCAATCATAATATCCAGTGAGTTCATTGGCTGGTAGCATTACTCAGACCTGCCCCAGGAATGAATATAGTGCTGTATCTACGACCCAGGGCAATCAGTATATGAATACGAATATTTTATTGTACAATTCCGCCCCCAAGGGGCCAAGTACAGAGCACAGATGCCCTCTATGGGGCAGAGTAATTACTAACTACAAATACCAAATACTAAGTAGTAAATGTACATGTACAAGAGCGCCCTCACTTGGGCATCACGAGTATTAAACAAATAAAAATGTTAGTTGAATTAAATAAACTTAAATTGGTTGAATGAAATTCTACATAAAACACGTTTACCAAATCAGGAATAAATAAATCATCAACACGCAGTATGCATATTAATTTCGGGTTTGACGCCTGGTGATCACGGGGACGTGTGGGTCGCATCACTGTCACAGACAGCCCACACGCTCATTTCTCACAAAATTAGTTTTGTTTTTTTTTTTAGAAAGTTAAGTTCACAAATGCCAAACTGGTATTCTTCTAGTACTTTCCGAGCCATATATATATACAAAAACAAACAAAACAACAACAAAAAAACATGTGCCTTTGATAAGTGTTCTGTATTTCCAAAATATTAGTAATATCCCGCTTTTACCCACAGGTACCAACCCGTATCTCGAGATATCTCACCAAGCGAGACTAAGCAATCAGGTATGCAGTTTGGGGTGGGAACTTAATATGCATATCTCCTATTCAAGTATGTTTATAAGTGATTTGCCTGCGCTGTGATGTTTCGTCAACTTGGTGCACGAGTGAATGGTTGTGCACCCTGTTTTCACCTTGTGTAAACAGGAAGGTTCGCGTGTGCCATTCCCAATCCCTTCCTAGTATTTCAGCATATGCACTTGGAGACATTTTTCGCTCGTTTTTCCGTTTACACCCATTACATATTACTGCAGTCTGAAGGCCATCAATGATCGGATTAAATGAGTAAAATTGCTGATCCCTTAACTATTTGTGATAGAAAATATTAATACGCTGTTAACTTAATAAAACAAGTTTTATCACAAAACAACTGTGTGCAACAATTACTGTATGTTCATTTCACATTTTATATGTAGTTTCGATTTTTTTTTCATGGGCAAAGCATAGATACCTTTGAACGATTGGAGAATTTAGGGTCTATAATAAAGGTCATTTCGGAGGAAGATGGACTGTGCACAGTCCCAACGTCGTTCCGACGTTCTTTTGGGGGAATCACCCTTACGTCAGTTGCTAATCATAGCTGGCAAATAAGATTTAGCCTTTTGTACCTCATGACAGATATTGGCCAATCAAGGTACGTAGAAAATTTGCTGACGAGGTACACAGTTACCTGTAGTTTGTGCCATTGCAACACAAGACACAGAGCTGGTGAGTAGTGATCTGCGATTCTCTTGACAAATCTCTGATTCACTGACAGATCTGTGTATTCAAATTGACCAAGTCGGGGCGGCAGGAATAACGTCAGACGTACACTTAAAGTTTAAGGTTATAAACGTCAACAGTTGCGAGTGGCAGCACAAATTTAGGTCGAGAAGAGAACACCTTACGTGGATACTTGAACTTTCTGTCGAATTCCGAAACCCGTGTGTAAGTCGCAGAATGATGTCTTTTGTTGAGCCAAATCCTATGTTGTCACCTTATACTCCTTGTCTGCAGGACGAGCTGGACGTTGGAGAGGAGTACGTTTCCCTGCAGTTGTCTGCGCAGAGTCCCACGCCCAGTCACGAATCCGACTTCGAAATGAGTTCAATGAGCAGCCCACTGGGCAGCGACCAGTCGGACCAAGTTGTTGGCTTTGAATATGATTCCCTGAGCTTTGACGATATGCTGGGCGCTGACCGAGATCGCGACTTGTATGAATATCTGAGCGAAACAACAGGTGTGAAAATAACGCCTTCTGATCAGTCAGGTGATGAGTGTGATGTTGATGTGGAAAGTTTGCAAGGGAACGCCATTGACTTGAACATTTTGTCCAACCAGGTTAACTTGGACAACCTGGACATTACCAACGCAATAAATGCAGTGAACGAAGACCAAACAACATCGCAGACACGAAAGTATATTGTTGTGAAACAGATTGAACCAGCTGTCAAGAGAGCAAACACAACAAAACCCCTCAAACAGAGCATCAGTATAAATGAATTCAATGCTGAGAGTGAGAATGCAGTCATGGACAAAAACGCTAAAAATGCAATACAAGCACGGATTAACAGACAAAAGAAAAAAGCTTATGTGCAAGGATTAGAGGAAGAATTATCCGATCTAAAGAAAGAGAACGGTGACTTAAAAACATCCAGAAGCAAGTTAGTAAAATATAACGAGTCTCTGGAGGAGGAAGTAGCCTATTTGAAAAACGTCATTGCAAACCAAAGTGCTCTGGCAGGCCTCCTGAAAAACATTGAAAACAGTGGTGTGTGTTTGACATCATCATTTAAGAGGTCTGCTGAGCTTGATCATGACTATGAACCACCATCTAAAAAAAGGTCAAAGAAAACAAGTGCCAAAGGACATGCAAGTGGAGGGGTGTGCCTTCATGTTGACAAAGATAACGTGTCCTTGGAGTTTTGTTCCAAGTGTGCACGCATGGCCAAGGGTGACAATCGTGAAAAGCTATCATGAATTGAACTGTAAACTGTGTCATCAGAAGATACTGGAAACAGCAATCAGTACTGCTTGTGCTAACCACAACCTCGATTCACATGGGACAGAAAACCATGGAGAAAAAAAAAGCAGAAAAATTGAAAACTACAAAAAAAGTTTTAAACTGCCAAAGGAAAAAGTGTTACTGCCCTGAGGATGTGCGATGGAGGAAAAAAGTAACTTGTGAAGATGTGGTGTGAGACAACTGGGGTGTGGTACATCTGTGACCTCTTTGGATGCACTGGGAACCATCATCGTGTGGCCATTTCTGTGGGTCACCAGTAAAAAGGAAGGGTGTAAGACACGGTTGTATCGTTCCTATTCCTTTTGATATGTTTCCAATGTTGGAACACAGGTGATGGTTTGAAACTAGTTACGTTTTTTTTTTCTTTTTTTTGTGTCCATTTGTTATAATATTATGACAAAAGCCGGGAGAAGAGCTGTGGAGATGGGTGCAAAAACCAACAACGTCCAGAGGTGTAAAGTTGCAGTTCTATACAAAGCGCAGATGGTGCAGTTAGTAGTGCCAGCAAGATTAGAATCTGTACGACTGACAGTGAGTTCATTACTGTGGAACAGCAAGGCAAAAACCATCATAAATCCTGTGGTAAAAAACACACAAAAAAAGTTTCTCACCTGGTGGTGTGTTTGTGTACATAATTGAGTGTCGACAATCTGCTGGCCGGTGATGACTGGACAAGGAGCCATCCTGTTTAGCAAGGCTTGTTATGTATGACAGTGTATTGCAGAAATGTGCTTTTGTAAAGTTGAAACTATCTGATGCGTCATATATATATAACTATTTGACAGGTGACCGCTGAAGGTTCAAAGTTTTAACAAATCAATCATTAACAGTTGGACATAGGGCTTATGTGGAGGATAGGAGTAATTATGAGTTTCTTTCCCCTTGTATCATTTTTTTCAGCCTCTACCCCCATGGTATGACTCGAGAATTAAGATGTTTAGTTTTATTCTGTAGGTAAATCTTTCTCGCCTACCTCTTCTACTTGGCGGTTGTGAACCATGAAGAAAAGGGCTGGACATGCTCGTCATCCAACTTCGTGTTTTATTTGGTAAGGTGCTTCCAGGTTTAGGAGGCTTGCACTTTTCCTTACCTTTCAATACACACATGCATATGTATATATTTGTCTCCTGTTTTCATGCATTGTAATGTTATGACTAATGTTTATAAAAGCTGTCTGGTGTAGTGTGAAAGTACAACATAGATAAATGATGATCAATTGATATGAGGTGAAGGCAAGTTTCATGTGCAGTTCAGACAGATGATGCGACTAACTGTTAAAAATGTAAAGATGTTTATAAATTGAAACAGTAGGTTGCCTGCTCGCATTTAATTTGAACCCTTTCCACCACGAGTGAAGACCTATTTGACCGCTGACCTTGGCATGGGTTGGGGATTCACTGAATGCCCATCTCACACCAAGGAAAGATGTTGAGTTAAACTTTACCTGTAGGTATTATCAACAATTCTTATTCAAATCATTGTTTATCACAGTTAAAACTAGCTGAAAACATTGCAGCAGTGGCATTTGACCTGATTGATGTAAGGAGGAAAGGTTTAATTTATATATATTTAATTGTTTGTTTATCATTAATTGCAAATGAGTATGAATGGTACAATTTTTCAGATACTATAACTGGATTTTTTTTTTTTATGCATGTGAATTGTGTCATTGTGCGAGAGATTGATACCTGATTGTCTTTTCTTTGAAGCTTAACGATGTCATGCAATAACCAGGACATTGAGAAGCTGTCTTCTTCATGAACTGAGGGCTGTAGAGAGTGTGGTAAGATAGGGTTGTAGAGAATGTGGTAAGAAGGGCAAACGTACATGATGTATGTTGTGTTACTCAAAAATTGGATTATTTGGCAATTTATAATGGTCCATTATATTCATCTTGGGGGAAAATTCTCTTTGGTATGGATATCTCTGGCGTTCCATTAAATGCCCAAAAGTGAAAATGAAATTCTACGTGAACGTGTTCAAATCGTAATTTTGGATTACTGAAAATTATTGGGAATTTTGGACAACTGAAAATTACTGGTACTAGTGTTGAAAAATATTCTTTACAACATGTTTAATCAATCCAGTGCTAAGTTTGGGACTTCAGTCTGCAGCTTTCCTCGGCCGCGCACAGAAAGGCACCAAGAAAAGCTATTGACCGTGACCATTTTGCTTATTATCTGAAACTAAAGGCATGCTAGTACTTGAATGGATGGTCCCTATGAAGAAATTGAATGTGGAATCAGTTTTATGGTTCAAGTGAACACAGTTTTAGCCATGATTTAGAACTGAAAGTTCATAATCTCGCGTTGGAAAGAAGAGCCAAATATTATTTTGCTCATGAGTGGGGAGTATTAATCCAGGGTTTGGCTGGAGTTCAGCTGCCTGTGCAAGGTGGCAGAGACAGAAGTTACTTTTGAATGAAAACTCCGATACCCTAGAGTTGTATAACTATTAGCTGCCTATGGTAGCAAATGTGTCTAGCTATATTTGCAGGTTGCAGCTGCCAAACTTCTTCAAGTTCCATATTGGTGCTAAGAAGGGTCTTCAAGGGTTACATCATGTTTTCACGGCTGGTGCAGAGGGTTTGAGTGGCTACTCCTGCTGTTTTGACCATTTGGGCAACAGAATTGGTAAACTGTGGTGTAAAAAGCTATTTACAAGTTTTTTTTGAGTATTGTCCATGTTTTTCGGTGGGAATTGGTCAAGACAGCAGGAACAGTGTTTTGCAATTTCTGTAGGTTTCTGTTGTTTTGTGCTTTTGTGTATTCAGTTTGATACCCAACCAATAGTGAAATACTAATTAAGGAAATGCCTGACTCCCCAAAAACTTGCATTAATTCAAGCATTACAATGCATGTAAATAAATGGTATTCATTTTGTCAACTAAAAGAAACGAGTAAGCGACGAGTTTAAACTTGCAAGGGACCATTGATATATTTTGCAACCTCACTCAAGTACGAATTTGTTGCTAAAGAGGACTGCACTTGTAGTCACAGGTGGTATTTTGGTGCAAGTTGGTAAGTTAAATAACAGGTTCCATTCCCAATTGCTGGATTCAGTGGGAGTTGTATGTTGCAGGACTCTTCAATCCACTGAGATGCCAAATTTTGCAAGACTTCCAGGATTTGTTTCCAGCCATGCAATTGCACCTATGCTAGGTCTACTTTTTAAGGAAAGATTATTTTTCCTTTTAAATTTACACAAGTTTCTGGTCAGGCTTTAAAATGATCAACACAATTTAACTTTAGTGATTTTATCATGCAACAGCCACTGTTATCCAAAACTTCATGATCACAATTTATGGGATACTTTGCTTATGAAAAGGTGTTTGTTGATACATGTCACTTCTGTTCCTCAGTTGTTTGCATGCTTCCATCCATCACATGCCACTACAATTTATTTTCCAGATGTGAAGGGGCCCACTACACTGTAAGATAAAGGGGCATGGAACATGGAAGACTGGTTTGATGTTACAGCCCTTTTATAACTTATTGTACCACACTGTATTTATCCAAATTTAATCAAGAAATGCCCCTCCCCCCCCCCCCCCAAAAAAAAAGAAGAAAAAAAAAGGATTTTAGCAATGGGGAATGCATGCAAACAGCTGGGATTACAGTTTGTAGATTGCCTCAAAACCTCTGCACCATAGCAGGATCTTCATGCAAGGAAAAGAAAATAGCCCCTTGTTGCCATCAACGATGCTTCCAAATTTCAAAGCACCATAACTATTTCTCATGGCTATTGAAAGCTTGTTCAATTAGAACTGAAAAGTCCAGGGGCATGGGTATTGGAAATTTTTACATCTTGAGATGTATTTTGCCTCATTTGGAAAAATTGGAGGAGGTAGAAATGAAATACTGAGACTTTAGTTGTAGGTCTTAAAGAGCAAAACTTTGTCCTTATGGAAACATGCTTGCTGATTTTTAACAAGAAAACTGGACACAAACATGATTTAACCCTATATCAGAAAATGTAGAAATGTGATGAAATATAGCGAGAACACGTACAGAAATGTGAATATGTATTTGAAAAGATGCAATAAAAGATGTGAAAATCTGAACTGCTCTCTTTTTTTTGTTAATATATCCAAGGATCTTCCAATTGCCTAGACATGCGATTCCTTTTTAAAACTGGGTGGGTCATGGTAAGTCCCATATTTTTACATGGATGGAATTGCCTGTCCAGGCAATTGGCATGTGTAAATGGGGAATATATGTGTAGTGTGAAAGGTACTTGCAGAATGAGTAGATGTGCGACACTCCAGGATATTTCATTTTGAGTGGAATACTGGAGTATCCGTACTACTTCCATGTCAAAAATTCCATACCTGAGCACAATGCTGTCGATTCTGGGAAATATACTTTCCCATACAAAAAATGAAAAGATACAAATTTCCATCCCTATTGTAGAGTGTCTTTCTCCTACATTCGTCAGCTGAGCTTATAGGAGTCCTTGGTCTACCACCAGTTCACATGTCTGGCCTGACCAAAACCATCAAAATCTACAAGTAACTTTATGGACATTTCCCCCTGGATGGGTCTGTATGACGTTTGTTAAAAATGATAATGCTTCAGTGTCTTTTTTTTTTTTTTTTTTTTTTAGGTCAGCTGACCATAGATTGCAGAGCTGTTTCTGTGATTACTCTTGTCTGTCCATAAGCTTGCATGTGAATACTAGACCGTCCACAGTTTTCAGGTTAGGGATAGTTCAACATTGCCATCATTTTTGAATTAGTAGTTCAGGTACTCAATTTCATGGCCTGCCACCCTCCCCCCCCCAAATAGTACTGTACAAATGATTATCTTCCAAGAAATAATACCAAAATACCACAAAATAAAATGGCCAGCATTTTCCATTAACTGTAGAAGTGTACAGGTCCATTTACCCCCCTTCCCTGCATACTGAAAGTACTAATTGATTTGAACATCTTTTATTGAGCAATTACAGAAGAGGGGTTTGCCCTATACAAACGAAGCACTAATTCAAAAAGGGTTAAAATGTTGAACTATCAGGCCCATTTAACTTAAAGATCTTCTCTTGTAAAGGGTATAAAAATGTAGAGTTTAATGTTGGTGGTACCACCTTTAGTATGTAATATTTGGACCAGAAATGGTGTTTTTGAAAATGTTTGCATGAAGTATCTCCGAACTTTGTACAAATGTTGATCAGGCAAAAAGATGAAACATGCTGAACATTATGTTGAAAAAGCATAAACCTTAATGAAACCAAATGTACTACAAGTATGCATCATATGTAAAAGTCTTCATGTTGCAAAATATGCCCTAACCTTGACCTACTTTCTCAAAGTAAAAGAGGAAATGCATTTCACGAATTTCTAGCTCAGCTGACCACAGTGAAGCTGAGCTATTAGGATGGTTCTTCATCTGGTGATGCGTTGGCACTTCCGACTTCTCAGAAACTCGGCCAGATTTACTTCAAACTTGGCTCCTAAATTCCCCCAATGTACCATTTTAAAGTATCTCTCAGATGGTCATGCTCCAAACTTTTTTTTAAATATGAATTTTTTGGGGCAAACCTGAAGAAAATCTCCAGAGGAAACCACTCACCCAATTGCTTTGATATCATGCAAGAACACTCGTAGTTTCTAATGTGTTCACCAGGTGGCACTGCAATTTTTTCTTTCTTTTTTTTTGGGGGGGGGGGATTGCAGCACCCATCTGTTAAAAGAGAAAATATGTTAAAGAATTGTGCAAATTAGGGCCATTTGAAAATTAAAATCTTGCATATCTCCAAAGCCATTATAGGTACAGCTAAGAAATCCAACAATTCATATGTTTGTAACACTGCACATTTTTGTAATTTCTGTGTGACTTGTAAGGACGAAGGTCATTTTTGGTTTTTCAAAATTTTCAACTGGCCATAACTCCATCAATTTAAATTAAGTTTTGGTCACATTGGGCTTAAATTGTAGATGTGACACTACATTTTTGAAATTTACACGTGACCTCTAAAGGTCAAGGTCATTTGGATCTTTAAAATTTTCATCTAGCCATCACTTGGTGAATTTTCATCCAATTTTAATCATGTTTGACTCAAATTCCAACATGGCACATTTTGGTAATAATTATGCATGTGACCTCTTAAAGTCATAGGCCAAAATCATGTGGGCCTTGAAATATTCATTCAGCCATAACTCAATTTTCATCTAATTTTAACCATGTCTGTCTTAATTGTAGCTGTTGCAACACTGCACATTTTTTTGTGATTTTCATGTGACCTTCAAACGTCAAGGTCAATAGAGTTTTGAAATTTTCATCTAGTCCTAAACTTCATGAAATGTGAAGGACCAAAGTAATAGCATTAAATATTTACTGCAACTTCTGAAAGCACACAGTTTTGTTGCAAAGCAGATCTTTTTTCTAGTTTTGACTTTTCAAAAAATGTCACTCAGATTATGCTGAGACTTTGTGGAAATATTCACTGTTGTTACAATGCCCACCTTCTGAAGATTCTAGATTGTAACAGAACTCCACAAAGAATGACAACAGTGATTGAACTTTAATAATAACAATATATATATTAACAATCAAAAATCAGTACAAAGTAGGTAAATGAAATTATACACTTAGCTATGCTTATCTTCCAATCATAAACAGTCTCCAGGTTAATCCTAATCCCTGTTGACAGATTATACACAGGTATTGTCCCACGGTTCCAAGTCATGGAGTCAAGGTCAAGGTCCCTCATGTATAGTCTGAATACGGCCCTCAAAGAGAAGCATAACCATGTAAAACTTCAAAGTCCAGGCTGAAATAGCTCTCAAGTTATAATCTGCAGAGTTAAATACACCTGAGTGACCCTGTGACCTTGAGAGCCACTCGGGTATACTGTACTGCTCCTGTTGTCATGCTCTGAAGTTTTCCTGTGCAATTTTGAATCAATTGGCCATCTGGTTCTGGAGAAGAAGACTAACATAAGTTCCTCAATTGAAAAAAAAAAAAAATAGTGAAAATCAAAAATTAACAGCAGTGCCACCTGATAAAGAACATTATGTGTTGACCCCTACACACGGAACATATCCATTAAGTTTCACCTGAATCTGAGCAAGGAAGGTAGCGGCTCCCTCTACCCTCCTTGATCTAAGTGATGGATCTGGAAAAGTTGAAATAAGTGAAAGCACACAAAAAATCGTTAAAAAAAGTGAAAAAGTTGTGGTGCCACCTGGTAATCAGTTTAGGAACTAGGAGTCCCTGTGACTGTTCCTGCATGCTGTCAAACTGATTGGGTGAGCGGTTTCGGAGATTTTTTAAGATTCGCCCCCCCCCCCCCCACCCACGCACAAATACTAAACTAGAACAGGCTGATTTTCCGACAGAAAATCAAATGTGTCCCCGGCGCTCTTACTATTGTCACCCTTGTTTTTATAAATAGGCATACCGATTCCAATGATCTATGGTGAAGTACACTCAAAATTCCCATGTGACCTTGAAAAATAGGTCAATATCATACATCTGCAGTTACAAGCAAGGTCTTACAAAAGTCTTGCATAGAAATGTAATCACACAAAATGTCAACCTCTTTAAGACAAATCCTTTTCAAGTGCATCTGCAATTTTTAAAAAGTGGTCATGTGACCTTGAAAAAAAGATCTTGAAAATAGGACAAGCTCATCCATCTACAACCCCAACCCAGTTGGTAATATGGTACATAAACATGCAAAATTTCAACCTCCTAAGTCAAATCCCTGCAGAGTTGTTGCATCCGCGTTCAATTTTTCATGACATTCCCATGTGACCTTGAAAAATGGGTTATGGTCATACATCTGCAGTCACAAGCAAGGTCTTTCAAAAGTCTTACATAGAAACATAAACGCACAAAATGTCAACCTCTTTAAGTCAAATCTTTCTCGAGTGTATCTGCAGTGATTTTTAAAAAGTGGCCATGTGACCTTGAAAATAGATCAAGGTAACCCATCTACAATGCCAACCTAGTTCATATTATGGTACATAATCATGCAAAATTTCAAGCTTCTAAGTCAAATCCTTGCAGAGTTATTGCGTCCGCATCAATTTTACATGACATGCCCGTCTGACCTTGGAAAATATGTCAAGGTCACCCATTTGCAATCCCAAGAAAGGTTCTAAATAGGAACATTTTCACAAAAAATTTCAACTTCCCACGTCAAATCTTTCTTGAGGCATCGTGTCCGCAACGCACGCAACAATGTGTTGAAGAAGAAGTGGAAGCAAAACAATGTGCCACCATTGCTCGGGGAGACATAAAAATCCAAAAATCATTGGAGTGTGACCACTTGTACAAACTTGGTTGAGACCTACCCAAGGTACCTTGCACCAAGTTTGAAGTGTATCTGGTCAGTGTTTTCATTGTGCGTGTCAGGTTACTGAGTTGGCATGCTTTGTTATAGTGAACAATGGAGTGGTTTGAAGTGGTGACTTACATACATACACAGTAGTAAACAAAGAAAGAAGTTACGATGTTCTGGAAAGATGAAAGGGAAATATGACGTGTAATTATTTAGAGAATTTTAGAATAAAGGTGAGTGTTCTAAGGCTAGATATATAAAGTAGCTCCATACATAACTGGGGGGGGGGGAGGAGAATTCCGAGATCTGACAACAGAAGTTGCGGAACTTCAAGGCAGTGGGACTGTGAACCATTGTTATTATCAAAGATATACTCATTTATACATTGTACTTGTGGAGTGTGGACATTGTCTTAGAGTGGACTGGCATATTTGGACACGATGACTCAAGAAAGATTTGACGTGGGAAGTTGAAATTTTTTGTGCAGATGTTCCTATTTAAAACCTTTCTTGGGATTGCAGATGGGTGACCATGACATATTTTCCAAGGTCAGATGGGCATGTCATGTAAAATTGATGCGGACGCAATAACTCTGCAAGGATTTGACTTAGAAGCTTGAAATTTTGCATCATTATGTACCTTAATATGAACTAGGTTGGCATTGTAGATGGGTTACCTTGACTTATCTTCAAGGTCACATGGCCACTTTTTAAAAATCACTGCAGATACACTCGAGAAAGATTTGACCTAAAGAGGTTGACATTTTGTGTGATTATGTTTCTATGTGAGACTTCTGTAAAACCTTGCTTGTGACTGCAGATGTATGACCATGACCTATTTTTCAAGGTCACATGTGTATGTCATGTAAAATTGACGCGGATGAAACAACTCTGCAAGGATTTGACTTAGGAGGTTGAAATTTTGCATTTTTATGTACCATAATGCCAACTAGGTTGGGGTTGTAGATGGGTAACCATGACCTATTTTCAAGGTCACATGACCAGATTTTAAAAATTGCAGATGCACTTGAGAAAGATTTGTCTTAAAGAGGTTGACATTTTGTGTGATTATATTTCTATGTAAGACCTTGCTTGTAACTGCAGATGTATGACATTGACCTATTTTTCAAGGTCACATAGGAATTTCATCAAAAATCAACGTTTTGAAATGTCAATAAAGAGTGTACTTCACCATATCTGTAAGTCATTGGAATCAGTATGCCTATTTATAAAAACAAGGGTGACAATAGTAAGAGCGCACGTGGAGACATTTGATTTTCTGTCGGAAAATCAGCCTGTTCTAGTTTATTATTGGGGGGGGGGGGCGAATCTTAAAAAATCTCCGAAACCGCTCACCCAATCAGTTTGACAGCATGCAGAAACAGTCGCAGGGACTCCTAGTTCCTAAACTGATCACCAGGTGGCACTACAACTTTTTCACTTTTTCCATTTTTTTAACAATATTTTGTGTGCTTTCACCTATTTCAACTTTTCCAGATCCATCACTTAGATCAAGGAGGGTAGAGGGAGCCACTACCCTCCTTGCTCAGATTCAGGTGAAACTTTGTGGATATGTTCTGTGTGTAGGGGTCAACACATAATGTTCTTACTAGGTGGCACTGCTGTGGATTTTTAATTTTCAATATTTTTTTTTTTCAATTGAGGAACTTATGTTAGTCTTCTTCTCCAGAACCACATGGCCAATTGATTCAAAATTGCACAGGAAACCTTCAGAGCATGACAACAGGAGCAGTACAGTATACTTGAGTGGCTCTCAAGGTCACAGGGTCACTCAGGTGTATTTATCTCTGCAGATTATAACTTGAGAGCTATTTCAGCCTGGACTTTGAAGTTTTACATGGTTATGTTTCTCTTTGAGGGCCGTATTCAGACAATACATGAGGGAACTTGACCTCATTCCCAAAGTGACAGGATAGCTGAAATGAAATGTACTGTTCATTTGATAACTTGAGATCTATTTTGAGTTAGGACCTTGATGTTGCACATGTTAATGTTTTCTGTGAAGGTCATGCTTAGACAGTACATGAGTGACCTTCGCTTCATTTCTGAGGTAACAGTGCAGCATACATCAATTTTACTTTTCACCACAGCTTTAGAACTACTTCAACTGAGACCTTGATGTTGCAAATGATAAGTGTTCTTCCATAAAGGTCATGCTTACTCAATGCGTGGATGACCTTGATCCTATCCCAAGTTCACAAAGTCACAAGTGTGATGAATCTCTAGGTCAGCTGAGGATGGGCTGTTCACACAGCCCTCTTGTTTATGGATCTTCATGAAACTTGGTGGAATTGTGGAAGAGGACAAAATCTGTATTGCATACGATACTAGTGGCGCCATCTCTAATTTTGACGGAAATTAGTTCAACTGTCTGAAAGATATTTATTACTTTATGTTGAAAAATTGAATAAGACTCGCTCAATTTATAAGATATATAGATCATGCCCAATGCTAATATGTTAAGTAATATAGGTGACCATGACCATATTTTGTCAGGACACCAGATCTGTAAAGTTGAAAGAGGTGATTTTGTAATGGTAGTTTGTAGCTTTGACATCAGCGGCAAAAAGAATTGAGCCTATATTTCCAAGGTCGTTTAGCACACAGGAAATGTGCATTTTATTCAATATTTTGATGAACTATAAGGCAAAAGATACCAAATGTCCCACAAAATAGTATCACGTGGAAGTTTGACATGGATAACCTTGATTAATTTCTTAAGATCATGGATGCATGCTTTCCATGAAAATAATTTTTTGGCGATGTTCATCAGATATGTCTGGAGGGCATTAGGCCCAGGGGTTCGTTGTTTTCTTTTTGAGATCAGTGAGCCTCTTCTTTACAGGTACTGTATAGTGACGGTGTCTGATTAGTTCTTGTATATTTTGTCATATAATAAAGGGACAAAAACCTCGTAATACATCCATTTATATACCCTTGAATTATAATGATATACTGTATTTGTGTGTTCGAGTAATGTACATTGTTAATGTGCATACTCCACCATGCTACACAAAAGAGCGGACCCTCTCTGGAACGGGCACCTGCGAAGAGTGGACACTTTTACATTTACTTTTGTTTAAGATCTGGTGTCTCTTCACTCATGACTTAACCAGAACACTAAACAATGCTCCGAGTCTGTCATCATTTTGCAGAACTTCTCAGCATGGTGCCTATGTTTTCTTTGATGCCAGTCAGCTGAATCGCACACTTAAATTACGTTTATCATGACACCTCATGTAAAACAGTCCCTCCTAAGAAAAAAGTAATGTTATCACAGACTAACTGCCAATGAAACCACATGATTTTGTGGTCCACAGTGCGGTAGTTTTCATTTTATATGGCCCCTTCAGCCAAGAAAAAAGTGGATAAACAGGAATGTGTCGTTTCACTTCAGATAAATTTGGAAAAGCAAAATGACAACCTGTCCGGCAAATGTGCCCACGACGACCTCTGTGGCTGTTCGCTGCAGTGACTACAGGCAGTAAGGTGTGTTTGTTGGGATGTTGCATCTTGTGATCACATTGCTAGAGTTGATATATTTCGGTCTTACTCGCTGGCCGCATTTGAAAGTTTCAATTCCCACATAAGATTAAAGCATAAAGTTGACAAAGTAGATGTTACTGGCGCGTTTCCTGTTGTGGATCAACTGATGAATATATGCAGTTGTAGAATCTGAAGGCCTGTTGGTTATTGCATAAAAATACAGGTACTAAAAAGTGTGTGTTGGGGGGGGGTGTCCGATTATGCTGGTACAGGAAATAAGTTTGCCCCAGAACAGCACACAGAAAACCAGATTGTCCCAACATAATGGCAAGTACACAGTATAGAAAATAAGAGATTTTCCGGGATGCTGGTAAGCAAAATGAAACGTCCCAGTATGCCAGTGGGGAAATATCTTGTTATGCTCCCCCATATGCAAGTTGACTTGCCAAGCTTGATGAAATATTTGATAGCTGGCATATGATTGGGAGGCAGGTGGTAAATTGCAAAAATGGTGTAAATCAATGAAGAAAATTTCAGGTGACTGACTGTGACCCTGTATATGTAGCATGTGACTATTAGGTTTTTACGAACAGATACTTTCTAACTGCAGTCAGCAGAAAAGTAGTGCAAACACATGCAAGAGAAATAGACCCAGGGGTAAAATTGTATGTCACTTGCATACATCATTTGTAAATTTAGATGCAATATGTTTTGATCCAGAAGGGGTCATCTACAGCTCAATTAACTTTGTATCAGGAGATATTTTCTAAACAGAACAAAGTTAATGCACAAGAAATGGATTAATGTTTCAAATGTGTTTTATTCAGGTGCAGGTCATGAGCTGCATACTGCAAGTGTATAAGTTAGCCCGAATAATATCAGACGCACCTATCTAAAGAAGTTATGTGAGGAACAAAATGAAGGAATGTTCGGCTGTTTTCTAGATTGACGCGACAGAGAGATAGAGAGCAAACTGTTGGAACAGACACCGACACCGGGGATTGAAACCTATAACAAAAGATAAAAATGTAAATAAAAGAGAAGTTTACCTCAGATATGATACAGTGACGTGGTCCCACTTTAAGTAAATGGTGTTATAGCAAGTGCAGACAACCGCCACTCTCACCCCTCCTGCACCCCCACCCCCATGACGTAGCACTCTTATGACGTGAGGTGCGCATAGTCATTAAGCCAACACTGACATAGAGTTGGGCGTGACGGTAGAGACGAATGTGAGCGATAGTATCCATGGGATGAAATTGCTATTTCAATTTTTAGAAACACAGAAAGTCAAACGAATGAGAAGCTGCTAAGATGAAAACTTGAAAGCTAAAGTAGAAACACTTGCATACGAAGGATTTATCATAAAAGTATGAGCAAAAAGAACCAAGAGGGAGGTGGACCAAGAAGTAGAGGAACAATATGAAGACTAGAAAAGAAGATTTGCTTCACAGCGAATCTGTCTGGGTGTCTTCATAATGAGAACAGTTTGAAATGCTACACTTTGTCCTTGTTCCACATAATTTAAAATTAAAGACTAGGTCCGACAATGTTGGGGTTGTGTTATTTTTCCGCTTTCACGCTGAAAAGTTCCGCGAAGCTTGTGACGTCAGGTAAGTAACACTTCTTGAACAAGTGTGGCTAGCAGTTGGTAGGCAGGTGGGTTGTACCGGAGGACGTGGAGTAATTTTTTTTTTTTTTTTAAATGTAGTTAAAGAATGGGCTAAAACCCTACCAGAAGGAACCAAAGGGGCTGCCATGGGAGTCTGAAAGCAGGGAGGCAAAACGCCATCCACACGAAGGCTGACAAGGCAATACTTCGTGGTAATTACTACTAATAAGATGAACGAACTCACAAAGTTCTTCACCTGGGCCTAGGCTAGACCATAGAGCTACCTCGTGGAAGCACCGTGCCTAGACATATAGCCACCCTAATTTGCCGACTGCTATTAGTTAATTGTGATCATTCATTTAGGCGTATTGACAGATTTTGTGTTGATTATTAAACTATTGGAATTGTTGTAATTGTTGTTTTTTAATATGTTAACGGCACCATAGATAGCGAGCGCATTGAAGCCCCGGGGCGTAAGCAAGCCTTCCGTACGGGTTCAATCATCATTCACCAATTTGCCACGGGCGACCCATACCACCTTAATTTTATTAAATTGGTAGAGGTTTCTACCTCATCGTTTGTGAAACTAAAGTTAAATGAAAGGGTCAGTTTTCAAAATCGCCATCATAACGTTGACCTCAGGAATTTGTGCATAAAATTAAGTCAACTCTTTGATGAATATCAGAATTCCCAATTAATCGTGAGCGATATCGCTTTATCAGCATGATGTTTATTCATCTTTGCCAACCCGCATATGTACAATGGCTGAAAACAAAAAAGGTCTGTTGTTACAAAGTTGACAAATTTGAAAGATATTTCTTTCTTTAGAACTGGGTATACAGTACTTATCTGCCAGAAATGAGCTGGACCATGAAAACAAACAAACAAAGTCACTGAATCTCACACAAAGGTTGTGAGGTTTATAAACACAACTTGAACACTCTTTTAGCTCAGCTGACTTGTCAGTCAGCTGAGCTTATAGGATGGTCTGTCATCCGTCCACAATTCACATTAGCGACTTCTCCAAAACCATCAGCCAGATTCACTTCAAACTTGGTGTGAATGTACCTTGGATGGGTCTTTACCAAGTTTGTTCAAATGGTCATGCTTCAGTAATTTTTTGATTTTTTCATGTATCTTTCGCTCAGCTGACTTGTTATTAGTCAGGCTGAGCGTTAAGCAAGCTGAGTCGTCCAGCCAGATTCACTTCAAAATTGGTGCCAATGTACCTTGGGTGGGTTTCTACCAAGTCTCTTCAAATGGTCACACTCCAGCAAAATTTGTATTTTTTTATGGGTTTTTTTTTTTTTTTTTGGTTCATTTTTGAGCAAATTTTTAAAAGATCTTCTCCAAAACCATGCACCCTATTACTCTGATATGACACCGGCACAGTCATAGAGACTCCTAGTTCTTAATTTGCTCACCAGGTGGTGCTGCAATTTTCATCTATTGTTTTATGACTTTTTGTATATTTTTGCTATTTTCGACTCCTCCAGAACCTTCACTCACATTAAGCAAAAACTTGGTGGATATGTTCCTTGTGAAAGGGTCAAACTAAGTTGTTCACTAGGTGGCACTGCTGTGGATTTTACTTTTCACTGTAACTTAAGAACTACTTAAACTGGGAACTTGACGTCGCACATGTAAAGAGTTCTTCCATATAGGTCATAGGTGACCTTGATCCTATCCCAAGTTAACAGAATCACAAGTGTGATGAATCTCTAGGTCAGCTGAACATGGGCTGTTCACACAGCCCTGTTGTTTTGTGGTTCTGGTCAGTCTGTATGCCCAGCACAGTGTGTAAATCATCAAGAATGAGTAGATATGAAAGGTTTAGGTAGTTCTCTGAACATCTTGCTTATTTTGGGCTTGCAATAGAATAGGACATAATTTTAGAGCTGTGGCAAGTTGAAATCTGAAAGCACTTGCCTTGAAAGCAATCATGTTTAAAAAAAAATGAATGGGATTTTGCAGATGGATTTCAAAAGTAAGCAAGTTTGATTGAGTGGCTAGTACTAAAATGCCAAAACTACCGCCCGAGTAGCGTACAATGTATGTATGTATGTATGTATATATGTATGTATGTATGTATGTATATATATATATATATGTGTGTGTGTGTGTGTGTGTGTGTGTGTGTGTATGCACATGTATAGTACAAAGCCCTTTTTAAAATACAGTAAAACCAGTCCTTGTGGACAGTTATGCCCAGGGCCGAAAGGTAAATTTTCTTGTTAGAAACACCTGGCTAATGTGGACACCTGCCAAATGTGCAAACTTTTTGCCAGTCCCAGAGGTGTCCACAATAGACAGGTTTCACTGTACATCATGTTAGAGAATACACAATTGATAATTGAGTAGGTTAGATTTTTTTCTTCAAAGAGTGTTTCTGTGATTATGAACAATCAGAAGTAAAGGCGTCAAAGGACTGGACGTTAATTTTAGATTTAGGTACAGTAATGTTCATCAATGTCAAAACTGGCCATCCAGTCATGTGCCTCTGTCAACCTCCTGTTTCATGGGAGTTGCGTCATGAATGTATTGTACATTATACTGAACAGAAATCTAGTTCTTCAGATTATATTTATAATGGCAAAGAATACCACTCTGAAAGTAAAATACCATCACACCTGACCTGTCCAGCGCAGAACTGTGGCCTTGGCCTGAAGAGCTCCGCATTATGAATTTCAGGCCTATTATAAGAACCTACTGAATGCATGCACCTTGTATACCACACGCGACTGCTTTTATCTCCGATTTTGATCGATCCTCATTTCACAGAAGAAATGGGAGACAAGTTGCCTTAAGTAACACGTGTTTTTGAATCGAATATGATGCGTTTTCGCAACAGTAATGATGTCAAATAGTCATGTTTATGTAGATGATCAGCCAGAGAAGTGCCAAGTCATGGTCAGTGAATGATGCCAAAATGAGGCTTTTTCTAAGCAGGTGTGGCCGCTGAAGGCACGGTGTGCTGTTCCTTGGCTTTCTCTGAACAGGTGTAGCCGCTGAAGGCACGGTCTACTGTTACCCCTGTTTGCTGTGCCTGTGGTAGGGCCTACCTGGGCCTACGTTTCCAGCTGTTCCCCTGTGTTGAGACTGCTCCTGCTATCCTGGTAACAGGTTAACCCGATTTCTGCAATCCGTGGCTTGCATGCGAAGCCCCATCAAGACTACCTCAGCGATCAATTTGTTTCGTTTTGTTTTGTTTTGTTTTGTTTTGTTTTTCTTGCTTTGTTTTTGTTTTTCATTTTTTGTTGGTTTTTTTAATTTTTTTAAAAAAATTTTTAATACTGCCTTGTATCGGTCCATCTGTGGACACAATTTTGTGTTTCCAATATGTACTACACTTTTCACGGATTTCTTTTCATGGACACAGTAACTACGGATGATGTGATATATGTGCATGCAAGCCGGAATACGCAAATTATTGTATGCCCATTCATAGATCACTTGCTTTATATGATAAATTTTTTAGAGCTGCCCCAGGTGTGGTCACTCAATGCAGGGACCAATGGGTCATTTTAGCTGTGGTATCCAGTCTGTCGCCGATCACTGCTCAGTTACCTGCAGATAAGAAGCCAGACTACTTTCCACAGAGTAAGAGATTGGCTTCTCTATGTCGCAGACAGCTGCGCTTCTGTACACCCCAACGAAAGGCCATCAGCAAAAATATTCTGATTTCAGTAGATATTTATGATTGAGATGCAATTAGTAAAAAAACAAAAAACAAAAAAAAAATGTATGTATATTGATTTGGGGAACATGAGTTTAATAAAGACAAAGATCTGCCCGTCTTTTGGAAAGGAGGGGTTTTAGTTTAAATTTTAGTCTTTTAAACTTATGGCACATTTTTGACAAAGATAAAAGTAATTATTTTATGCTGTTTGGGGAACATTAAGATGGTGCTTGGAGATCAATTTAAATGTGGTTCTATGAAGGTATCAGTTGTTGAGAATAGTCAGCAAGCAATGTCTTGCTTTTGCCAATACTTGACCTTGCAGTCTTTCATTAACTCCTATGTTTCGTCGTGCTCCGTTTTGTGTTTGAACATATGGTAGCGTTTCACCTGAACAAAAATTCTAAATTAGTCTTAAGACCGAAGGTTGTTATGAAAATCAACAGCAAAATAACAAAACAGAGAATTGAACAGCTGTTAAAAATAGACTGGTTTGGGGATTCACTTTACAAGTGCTAACAAAACATGCACCACATCGTTTTGATATTGAATTTCCCATATACTTAGTGTTGCTGTGTCATTCTCACGATATTGATGATATTGGCGATCAAGACACAAGGTCCATGTACTCACCAATACGCACATATATCATGCTTCGAAGTTGCAGTGCAACGACATGTCTAAAGTGTAATGCATGACACCCCCCCGAGACACATGGAGCTTGAACTTTGACATAAGGGAAGTGTTGGCTACGGTCTATTTCAAGCGTCTGTGGTTCAAATTGAATTAGCAAGCACCCAACTTTGCCCAGATTGTGCCGAACAGGTGATCTTTATTCAGATCTTTGCCGTCACTGGCACGTGCAATGCGAGTTATCTCTCATACACTGTGGGTAAACCTGGTAGCAGGTATTTTTTCTCTCAAAGTAAAAAAAGATTATTCTGTTATATTAATCAATAATCTGCATTAGTTCATGAGGACAAAATTTTTCGTCACACTTATTTGATGTTTAAATCTTTATTTTAGCAGACGCAAAGAGAGCAGTATTTGCCAGTTGATACCATAATTTCTATCACATCCAGTGGCTACCTTAGAACATAAATGTACTTGTATTGAAGATGTGTTGAAAGGAAATTTAAGATATATGAAATACAGTTTTAAGTCACTGGTATCAAGAATGGATTTCTTAATGTCCTAAAACCCTCTAAATGGTAAAGGGCATCCCATAGATATCTTTAATTCAATCGCAAATATCTTGAAAACATCAAACTTCACCAAACAGCAAGTGCTATTAAATCTGAACTGAAATGAGCTGAGCTGAGCTGAGCTGAGTTAAGCTGAGCTGAGCTTCAGCTCCATCTTGAACTCAGCTTAGCTGAGCATAGCACAACTGAGCTTGGGAGAGGTGGGCTTTTGGGCTGAGAGTCTATTGATACCAGGGACCCAAAACATTTGATCTAGTAATCTAGTTTCAGTAAATCATGCATTGTAAACCTGACACTTGTATAATAATAAATAGTATTATACACAGTGGAGCATGTTATCACAGCTGACACTGCTATTCGTAAGTGCTGTGGCTGCTAATACTTGCAGGTGGAGACACCTAGGGGATAAAGAAACTAGGCTTCTCATTGGTCAGCGGTTGTTAAGGGGAACCGGTGTTTCATGAAAATACAGGCTCTGACCAGTGCTGCCACCTACAAGAATATCCTTCATTATTAAATGTGACTAATAAAATTTATTTTTTTGATGTAAAACCTTACAGCCTAGAAGTTCAGAGACTGTTTTGAGCTTCAAAGACAACTTGATCTGGACCACGCCTTTGGAGGAAACAGTATGCCATTTCCTGCACAGTAGTATCCTTATATGAACCATGCTGCTAATGTGATCTTGCCAATCATTAAGTAATCTTGAAATCTGAGGAAGTTGTAACAGCGCTACCCGATGTGCAAGTTTAATTACGATCACGATCAGATTCATTGACACCAAGTTTACAGGAATTCTGTGTGAACAAATTAGGAAAATAGTGGTTTTGATGTTGCAAGATGTCAAACACTCTCTCTCTCTCTCTCTCTCTCTCTCTCTCTCTCTCTCTCTCTCTCTCTCTCTCTCTCTCTCTCTCTCTCTCTCTCTCTCTCTCTCTCTCTCTCTCTCTCTCTCTCTCTCTCTCTCTCTCTCTCTCTCTCTCTCTCTCTCTCTCTCTCTCTCTCTCTCCCATCTGGTGAACGAATGAAGAAAATAGTAAAATTACCCAAGCAGCCAGTCCAGTGTGATCCCTCGGATAGAGGATGCATGTTGTTTTACTTTTAACGACTATACTTGGAGGGCATATATTAAACACTTACTGCTATGGCGGTCAATGAGAAAAAAGATACCATTTGATTCATTTACAAAGTACGCTACTTGGCCATCTTCTCAGTGATACTGCTGTATGAATCTTTTTAAGGAAACAGGTCAAATGACAAACAGTTTAAATGATAATGTCGTCATTGTGAAAGACATTTTTTTCGAGGACTGAAACCAGGTTGGCATAGACGTTTGATGTTTCCAACACATGTACGTATTTATGTTTACATCTAGAATTTTGATCTTTACTTTGCCACTGCATTCAGCACAGTTATCAATGCTTCTTTGAACTGGCTGTTGTATTTCATTAGACACGAAAATCTTGCTACCCTGATATCGATAAACAACATTTTCATAAATAGTTTTAGTTTGCATTCTTGCATGTGATAAAGAGGCAAAAGCAGAATAAGTAGCAGTCATAAACCTGTGATTTGGACGGTATAGTATTTAAAAAGACCACAAAATAAACGGAGTAATTCTACAAATCACTTAAGCGTGATGTGGATACACTGGGTCAAGGAACGGCTTGTGAAAATAATACAAGCATGCTCAACCAATATGTCTGTATTAACCATGGTAGTATGTGCTCATGCTCAACCAATATGTGTGTATTAACCATGGTAGTATGTGCTCATGCTCAACCAATATGTGTGTATTAACCATGGTAGTATGTGCTCTTTCTGCTCATTTCATAATTTTGCAAGCTAGTCAAAAATCAGGAAATAACAATAACGCTACTTAGTGAAGACCAAATTGAAGCTATGAGCATTGCATTTGGCTGGCCAGACTCTTGACTTGGTAGGCTTTGGGGTCAACAACAGATGGTGGTAGCCAGCGGTAGACCTTTATCATGTTATGTCTTCCACCGGTAACCGCTGTCTGCTGGAGAATCCCATCTACAGCATTCCTAGCCCCGTTTGAACCAGTATTCAGATTCAGAATGACTAAATTCAGCCAGTACAAGGTACATAAATAATAGGGGATTGGATTGTATGTTTTAATTTCACAACGAAGAATTATAACTCATAGATACAATATTAGTTTAAGAGGCAAAGCATGTGTCTTTATTACCGTGAGCTAAGATTTTGATGTTGACATGCATAACAATTATTTATATTACAGGCAGCTTGATAAGTGACATTTAATGCATTTTGTCATTCCTTTAAGGCTAAGAATACACTTTTTTCCCGAATGTAGGGTGGTGCATTATGGTATTAGTCGGATCAAAACTATGTTTATACATTAATATATGTGTATATATATATGTCCCATTAACTGAGTATCAAATATATGTAAGCATATTTTTTCAGGATAAGGGTGACCGTATATATATATACAGACTTGAGGAGACACTGTTCCCCCTAAAGTGGGTCATCTTTATGCTTATATATATATATATATATATATATATATATATATATATATATATATATATATATATACATATATATATATATATATATATATAAGCATAAAGATGACCCACTTTAGGGGGAACAGTGTCTCTTCAAGTCTGTAGTCTGCCATAGTCTTTCCTGTTCATTATAAATGAATCCACCATTGCTGAAGTATCATACATACATATATATATATATATATATATATATATATATATATATATATATATATATATATATATATATATATATATATATATATCTTGTAGTGCTATGTTGGTGAAGTTCTTGATTATGTTGCAAAGGAAGGTTGTCGTCATTTTTAGCATACTTAAGCTTTTAAACATTGGGTCAGTGTGAGCATTATACTTTTTCCGACTTATCATTCGGGTAGCCTTTTTGGAATTGTCAGACCCTTGGGGTGTGATAGCCCAATAAGGGGATTCGATGACTGATGTGTGGCAAAATAATAAAACTACACGAGTGTGAGTGCCTGGCCGTAAATTCTGCATAGCACGAGCGTACCCGTGCAGCGGAAGGATACAGAAGATGCAGTCCATCGCAGGCGGGCCAACGAGTGTATCCGTCTGCTCCGCGGGTACGCGAGTGCCATGATTTTTTATCCCATGATTGTGCAGTCCAGAGTATTCTCCACCATTTCACATAAAAAATGATAGTGTTGTGGCGAAACAGCAATCAGCGAGGAATACCGCAGCAGACGATAAATCAACATCCCAGGTGCCCACGCATGAAAAAGTGATCAGCGCGAAAGTAGGGCATGCACGCGACCGTTCTGCATGGGCATGCGAATTGGCAATTAATTTTACACGGTGCAGATCGGCCCGTCCGTGGCTACTCTGGACTACACATGGGTGGGATAATATTCAGATATATATTTTTATTTTTGGTTGTCATTGAAAGTAAATTCTACAGCTTACGTACATTTCAGAGTGCACCAGATTTCTTGTTACAAATACACTTGAGCATTTCAATGGAGATGTTTATCGAAAATCATTAATTTAAATTAAAAGTATCATGTTTGATTGGGTATTTTTTACTTTGACATTTTGGCGACGCAATTCCTTGTTTATTTGAAGAAATGCCATGGATTTGTTTTTAATCGCATCGAATAACAACTTTTTATCACTTAGCCATTTAATAATTTTTTTTTTTTTTTTGGTATCTTAATGCATGCGTTGCTATTTATATTAAGCAAATTTGAGGTGATTGGTTGCTAGTGTAGTGTCATCTGCATACATTATCATATCCAAAGTTTTGCTTACAAGTGAAGTATTATTTATGTAAATTGTGTTCCTAACATTGAACCTTGTGGAACTCCAGTGGGTATGGGAATGGGTACAGAGTTTACATTATCAAACTAAACATGCTGTTTGCGGTTTATTGAATAGCTATCAGAAGGTTTTAGCAGTGTCTTTTTGACATCATAATAGTCAGCATGTGCAGTAGAATAGCATAATTGATAGTATTGAAGACATGGTAGATAAAAAATACACAGAGGTAATTAACCTTTATCGATTTCATAAAAAATTTTGTCAATGAATTCTATTGTTGCTTGTTGACTGGAAAGATACGGAAACCATACTGACTACCATAGAAACGGCTGCGCTTTTGCAAATGTTCGTTTACTAGTAAATCCAGACATAATCAATAAAATCAAGCCAGCTACATGTAAATATATCTCAATTACACCCTGTAAACATTCGTCAATTATATTCCGACTGGACAATGTGATTTAACATTGAGGCTAATGTCATCCATTAGAACAGATAACAGCAGTATTTGCAAAATTGAAAGTGACGCAAAATCTTGCAAATAATGTTAACTTTCTTCACCAAAAATACGAGGCTATCAGGGTCCGATCACAGACAAAGATTCTGTATATATTGCCGCACATGCATCAATAGGAGTGTGATGATCACAGGGTATCAAACCCTGAGAAAGCTATGCTTGTAATTTATTAGACATTACGTGTCCCAAAATTCTGTTTTATGGATCAAAATTGAAAGTGACACAAACACTTGCAAATAATGTTAACACTCTTTGTCAAATATACGATGATTCAACTTTATTGTCGAGCTTGACGGTTCTCGGTGCAAGCATTCTCAGGTTTTTTTTTTTTTTTGTGCTTAATTTAAGAACTTACAAACCTTAATATATTCCATTTTTAGATCCAAGGTGAAACACCTGTGTCCTCTCATGCATATGATGACAAATACTTATCAAATGGTTACTGCTGGCATACAATTTGATCTGCAGGCAGCAAAGGTGTTAGTCTGGAAACGCATTGGTTTAGCAGAACAAATTAACATAAAAGATTTGGCCAGCAAGTGTCCTTTGAAAACAAACAAAAGCATCACCTTTAGAAGTAACTCATTGCCAGAAATATACAAACACAACGAAATTCTGGAACTTGCCCACTGCATATCTAGAATTCAATATAATGGGAGAGCTAGCCAAGATGACGCAGGGGGGTAAGATAGTCCATTTGGAAGTCACGTGATACTATAACATCTTTTTTTGTGTCACAATCCAGGATATTCTTTATGTTTCAGTTGAAAGATCAATGAAGAGATATTTTCCATTCATGGAATGAAAAGATGCTATTTAGCTTGGGTAAGTTCATTTGATAAACAGTAGTTAATATTGATGATCTCATTGAAAAATCATATCAGGACGTAAACCAAAGGTTTCAGTGACGTAGTGATATTGTGCTTCTACGCAAACTAGTGAATATTGTGCCTGCAATATTTATTCAAAGTACGAAATTCAAGCACGGTCTTCCGACAAAATACGTTTAGCACTTCGGTCAAAGCAAGCTGTTGTCTCAAAGACGTCAATTGCTTTATGTTTGTTCCATCCATTAGGAATAAAAGGGCCATTTTGTTTTTATATTTAAGATTAGCTAAGACCAGATCATAAGTGCCATTTCTTTACTTTTGTTTTACCAATAAGTAATCTGGGAAAAAATCTTCAGGGGGATTACAATAGGTGTGCCTGGGTGAATCAATAATAGGCGCATATGCTGATCAATGTTGCCAATACTCCAAAAAGTGTTCTAAGGAAAAAGAAGTTATCCAAATTATGTATACTTTGTCCTAACTAGACCAATTGCCAAAAGCAGGCTAGATACATCACACACCCCCAACCGATACAGTAACCCAGACATTTGACCCATTGACCTAGTTTTGCATCATAACGCACATTTACATCATAGTACAAGATGCCAAGTTCCCTGAATTTAAATCCAATATTAATGGTCCTCTTGATTGACCATGTTCAAATTTGATACATGGGTGACTCATGCGTTGTTCTCATCATTCGGTGTGCTTTAAAAAATTGAATGTGAAAATAATACTTTTATTTATATTTTATTTTAAAAACCCACTGCGCCTTCAATCGTGGCTTTCCCTTCATTTCCGACACCTACAAGGCTTGTGACGTCACAAACGCAACACACCTGGCTGACAGGGAAGATTCCGACCCTGTTGGCGAGCCATGGCTTTCAAGTGTCACTTTGTTGAAACATATTTTATTCATCCTTTATCAACAGAATTAAAAATGCATGTAGAAATATTCATTATTGTCCCCGTTCCCGCCCAGGATGGGTTGGTGTGTTACTGTTAATTCTAGCAATATAAGTTCTACAGCTAGTTTACACCCCAAATTCCTGAAATTACGGAGAGTGTGGGCCCCTACAGTCAAGATTTACAGGGACAAGTGGCAAGGCCCTGGGAACCGATCTAACCTATGCAGTCTATAACAGGTCGAGTGCTGCTGGCCACGGTAATGTGTATGTCCAATTACTACTGTATATTGTGAGATGTTTAATCGCATAACCAGATACACTTGTTTGGATAGTTACCACATTCACGCGTCATCTATGCAGCTGCCAAGACCAGTGGGTGGCTGGTCTTTCATCTTTTTCAGTCACGTGCCACTGTTTGTGACAGTCCACGGCTAGCTCCCAATAGTCGGGTGTACAAAATTCCATCTCACTGTATGTTTGATATTAATATGGAACCAGAAAATAAGTCAGTCACAGGAAAATATTTACCATTGTTACATAATGGATACAATCTGAAGCACAGGATATCATAAACACGTGTACTGATGACAATGACAATGTATACCGAAACGTAAATTATGTAATGTATTGTACAGTTATATTCTTGTATCATAGTGACCCACCTTCACCTCAGGACTCATTTATAAGCAATGTCCAATGGTCATGCCAAGTTTTAAAAGGATCTGCGTATCGCTGAAAAAAATACTGGCCAGTCACACTTTTATGCGAATAATACACTGTAATCTAGATTTTTGACATACTGACAAATTCAAACATATGCAAATGTGATGGAGACTAAACAGACATTATGTCCAGTATATGTACACTTTGTACCAAAAAGGGTTTTAGTGGTACACATTTTAGATATATTCATCCACATGAGCACACACAGGAAGCTTCTTTTAGCGCGGTGAAAATATAGGGTCCTGTTGAAAACACAAAGAAGGCATGTAATCACATGTTTTTATTATATTGTTGCTTGATGATCTCATGATAATTGGAATGGGACACTGCATATAAAAATGAATGTCCTAAGTTGATAAAATGTTGGGATAAGTTAACGTACATTATAATAGATCTATGTAAAGACCTTGTAATTTATTGTTGGTGTTCTGTATATTGTAATGAATCTTAAATTTGTGTGTTAAGCACACGACATTTAAAAAAAAAAAAAAAAAACAAAAAACAAAAAAACAAAAAACAAAACAAAAAAACAAAACAAAACAAAACAAAAAACGAGCATTAAAGGGATAAACTGCACAAATAATAAACAGCTAAAACATTACAAAAAGATATACTAAAGAGAACCTCAAGCTACGTAGGAATTTTGCTGAATTTCAGAAGTCAACAGTAAAATGTCTTCAGTAGAGTTGTTTTGCTCTATTCTTTGTTCTTCTTGCTCGACCACCAATATCTACTTTTGACTGATAAATTGGAATATAATGCGCGTACATAATTGTAGCACGCGAGTGTTTATATCATATATTTCTTTATTTTTACTAAGGGTACACTAATTGACGTGCTGAAAAAAGAAGAAATCTCTAGTTGAATATCTTCTGTTATTTGTATCACTGTTAATTAAAAAAAAAACTGGAAAGGAAAAATATCCTAACTATTATTGTCCTTTTGCCCAGCAGTGTCAAATGTCGCTATATACACACACTTCAGGAATGATCATTTTGGTATATGCATCCTCGTTTGTGGTGTGATCTTACTTTCCAATAACAATTATCACAATGTTTATCAAGACGAAGAGTGATTTGAAATATTACTCCTGTCGAAATTTTACGTGCAACACAATGGCAACTTTTGCGTTTTAATACGATCTGTAACTGTCAATAGGCATGTGGCGACGAAGGGTACTTTCTGATACAGCATTGCTCCTGGTATTGTGATTGTGGTGGCCAGCCGGTACATAATCACCACTATTGGCATAAGTCTAGGCCTGCAGACGTTTTGCTGAGTGCAAAACACTCTTTCTGTGATTGAACAGAGGTTTACATTGCGATCAAACCCTGCACACCCACCACTGCTGCTGGCTATGGAATCATTATGCTCCACTTCTTTGTCTTTCACAGCATTTGTATACTCTTTGCTTTACACACAATCCAGTTGATATGAGTTCTTTTCCGAGTTAATTCCTGGGAGTGTCTATGGAATACAGTCCCGCTTTGAATTTTACTCTTTTTTTTTTGCCAAAAACGGCTCTTTTCGATGGTGGGAGTTCCCCCACATCCCCCTTCCAGGCTACTTCTTTCCTGCCTTGTGTGGGACTGGAACCCAAACATGACAAAACTCTTCCCCATAGCTCTCCTCTCTCACCGCCTGAGCTAGCGAGGACAATTGGTGATCCGTGGCATTCATGCCCGACTTGAAAGCTCAATAGATCTTATGCACGGCCGCCATTTTGAATAAATTAGCGCCATGTTGGGAAATTGCATTCTGGGATTAATTGTAGTACGCTGCTGAGATCAGTCTGCGGGCTGCATTGATATTAGATAGCTCGCCGTGATAAGCTTCACTCGTTGTTTAGCGAGTTTTTTCACTAATATGGTCGGCCAAATGTAACATATATTTGGTTTCTGAAGTTGTAGTATAGAAACCATCTTGTCTCCAAAAACAATGTGAAAAATTTAAGTCTTTAAGGGGGAAAAATAAGTGAAAGTTAAGGATGTCTTTGAGGCTTGAGCAAATATCATCAATTCACTGTGGTGTTTTTTGTTTGCTTGCATCCCTACTTTCTCATCTTTTTCTTTCGCTTATGGGTAGTTTTTTTATTTTTCCCTTCTTTTTCTCCTTTTTTCCGAGTTAACTGTTGCGTTTCGATCCTACTTTAAGAAGTGTGATTTTCTTTGAAAGGTCTGCCTTTCAGTGAGAAATAATTCCTGGACAAAATGAACATAAAAACGCAACAGAGAGACGGCATCCATCTGGTTGAGCGCGGGTTTCAATGATCTTTCAATGATGGGAAACCGCAAACTCGTGGACACATCGAACATAGCCAAATGTCATATTTGGTGCGCTTACTGTCAAACAAAAGGCACAATAATAATACTAACGACAACTTGCACAAACTTGAACAATTTCTCTTCAAATCAAGAACGTGCACTTGCGTTAAGACATTCCTTTGGTAATCAAAAGGTTTGAAAGACATAATTTATTACAAACGAACAAGCGTACGTGCAAGACACATTTTGCACCTGCAAACACTCTATATTTTTGTTTCTTTGTGTGTGTGTGTGTGTGTGTGTGTGTGTGTGTGTGTGTGTGTGTGTGTGTTTCTCTTGGTCTAAACGTATTTTATTTCTCAAAATACATGTGCGAGTGGGGAGCAGGCAACGCCTATACGAGCCCATCCCTTGTGCGGATATCGATGCAACTTTGTACATTTAAGCGTGTTGCACATCTTTGCAATGTACATGTGTATTATTTCAGTAATTCTTTTTATTTCACGCAATTACCCTAAAAATACCGACTCAAAATGGGAAAACAACGTGTTAGCGACATGGAATTTGGCTCCTAAGTCTTCAAAGTGTGCTTGCTGAAACCATTAGTACGTGTTAAGTACTTGGCCTTTCTTTGTGTTAACGATGTTTGCATAAAATTAATCACCTGGTGCTTAAGCTATGAAAGAGTTTACGAGATTAGCACAAGTACTGGTTGCTTTAAAAAACTACTTGTGAAAACAACACGCCAAGAAACAACACACGGGTTGTTAGTTGAGGAGCGCTAGTAAAAATGTCTGTAGTTTTAAACGTTAAAATGATTATTTTTTCGGTTATGATTAAGAAAACTCACCTCATAGGTTTAAACATATGTATCTATACAGGATTGTCCACATTACTTCTAGATGACTACCATGGGTTGTCGAACTGAATATGACAAATGTGGAAGAGCAAAATCTGAACTTATCAATCTGATTAATTTCTGCTACAGATGAACACGTCCCTGTTTTCATGTATGACATTGCGTTATGAAAGTTGAACATTTCCTATTTTCATATCTGACCCAAATTATTCCGAAATCAAAGTTTGTAGAAGAATACCTTAGTTTTGAAACAACTTTGCTCGAAAAACAACCTGTATTTATCTTTAAAAAATCAGTAATAAAGGAAGGAAAATTTATTTTAGGGAGCGTAATCTTTCTTTCTTTCTTTCTTTCTTTTTTCTTTCTTTACTTTTTCTTTTGTTCTTTCGCTCGTTTAACTACTAACCTATCTATCTATCTATCTATCTATCTATCTATCTATCTATCTATCTATCTATCTATCTATCTATCTATCTATCTATCTATCTATCTATCTATCTATCTATCTATCTATCTATCTATCTATCTATCTATCTATTCTTTTATCATTGGCCATAGTGTTTACACGTTGGTTGCAAAACACACAATCCGATTTGGTTCCTAAAGGAATATGATTCAGATGACAGGGTTACCCAGTTGGAATGGTTATATTTAGACTAAACTGTATAGACTGATCGCAATGTGCAAATGTCATCATTCAAAGTTACACGGCAAACGTTGTATGACGAGGTCATGGGCACGAATTTACACATTTTTCAGTCCTTTCCAGGACAGGAATTCTTCTTATCCATTGTTTTCCCAGTTTTTATTTGTTGGCAAGGGATAAAATTTACATTGTTTGCCATAGGAATAAGTTGAAAAGCACACAGCTAAATAATAAATTAAACTTCTCATGGCTACATGTGTAATTTCACAGTCGACACAGGTATCGCCATAACGGCTCGCATACTACAAATAAGTCCACAATGCACTGCGCGTCAAAAAATTTGGCGCATGCGCTGTGTCGCGAGCATAAGATCTATTGATGATACATTGCAAGGAGCGCCATCTAGCGAGAATAGGAAATACTACTATCCCAATATGATGCATGAAAAAGACTACGGAAGCTAAGGGTACTATGCTAAAGTGGAAAATAACTAATCTAAAGTATGCAAATACTAAATTTAACAATTGATATTACAATCTGCGATAGTTCATAGCTCCTCTGCAAAGTTTCTAATAATACATGTACTTTTCACTGCTGAAACCCAGGACCGGATCCTAAACAACGCCCACTACCTGCACACACAATTAAGTAGCACAGCTTTTGATAGAGAGTTTCTTGATCTATGCTCTAAAATCCTATTTCCCCATTGTTCCTCACCATTTTCATGTGCAATGACTTATGTCGGTCTATTATCTTTCGTCGAATCATTCTTCTAATAAGCCCATCATTGCACCCTATTCTGATCCCGAACAATCTGGGGAGGTGATTTACGTTTATGTACTTGCGAAGGGGTATATGTACTTTGTGACCTACCTTCACCTTCTGCATTCAGACTAAATCTTATAATCACTGTGAAATCATTCTTTCCTCCGGTACCTTTCCAAGAGGAAATAGAGTTGTGTCATAAAGGGCATTCCAATGTGTTCTTCAAGGTATAGGATAATCCTATCACCGGCATTACGGAAAATATGTGCGATGATTATCACCAAAACCTTGGAATTACTTGGACCAAAGTGTACCAGTGTTCTAGCTGCCAGATTGGGTGACTTGCTGTATAACCCGCACCATCATCTTGCTTCCCCCCCCCCCCTTATGCTGGGTCAAGATAACGCAGGTGCATAGTGTATTTGGAAATGTCCATCAAAGAAAAAGAACACATTTACCTGTTACAACTGATATGACTTTTCAAAATTCAGATTATGATTGTAATTTCTCCTTTTCCACTTTTATTGTTTTGGACATAAAGTTGCATTATCTGAACGAAAACTCCTCAGGTGCTTCACCTTGTCCTGCCCTCCTTATGTATGTATGTATGTATGTATGTATGTATGTATGTATGTATGTATGTATGTATGTAATATTATATTTTGAACATTTTAATATACAATGCAGTTGGGGGTTGCTGTATGTGACTAAATCTAAACTGCATAATAATACTTTTGGTCATATGCATGTCTTGGTATCACAATCGAACACAGAGAAGGCAGAGGTGGACACGAACAGGACACTACATGGATGCCTCAATGGACGTGGAACTGCTCTCACAATGCTAGGTTTCTGGTAACATATGATTAGGCCTATATATTGATGTCGGGAAACTAAACTTGTTTCTTTCATTGAGACTCAATAGCTATTTGTATTTCATCATTTGTATTCTACTGTTTAGGTGTGAACTCTGTATTCTGTGAATAAAATAACATCTATCAATGCAACCTGTCCCTCTTATCTTTTGCCGTTGCACCACTGCTGGATGTCAGGCAGACACTAAAATGAGGATGCAGACACTGACAGGACAATACTCCATAGATACCTTGATGGAGGCAAAAATGTTCCTGTAACGCCAGGTTTATTGCCAGATCTGATCATACATTCGTGTTGTGACTATGCAACACGAACAGCATACCAAAAATTGATCCCCAAGTCACGTAATCTAACGAATAATACCAGTATTCATGTATTAGTGTGTTTGCAGATCGTGCCTCTTCTTTTATCGTCTGCAGCTTCGCCACTGCTGGAGGCATCTAAGTATGAAGCGCACAGGGGACACTTCAGACACAGACATCACAGAAAATGGACATGCCAGGTCATTTTTTTTCAATAGATGATGTGTGCCACCGATAGTTTGAATAAATTAGCGCCGTATTGGAGAATTGCATTGTAGTATTGCCAGTAGTTCTGTTAGCTAAGCGTCATACTGAAAGACAGTAGGTAGCCATGGATGGTTTTACTTTTAGTCTGCCTGAATGCTACAATGATTCAACGAACACAAATAAGTTGGTTTCTGCAACGTTCCAAATGTAAGGGAGCTCAGGGAAACCTGGATAAGAAATATTTCACATGCTGGGATCAGTAAAAATTCCGCCAGATTAACGCACTGGTCGGCCACACTGTTTGCAGTGAACATTTTGTTGATGGCTAAAAGACTTATTTGAATAATGTCCCAAAGGTGTTCCCCCTAAACGAGATTGAAGTTCCAAAGTCACGTAGACGACTATATCTTGGTTAGTATGACAATGCACAACCTGGTACACAACAAAGTACCGATGCTCAGTGAGATATGGACATTATGCAATGCGAAGTAAGCGGCAAAAACAACATGGCAGACGACTCTGTCACTGAACTGCAAACACATACCATCCTGTGGAGAAGCACAGCTACAGAGTGCGAACATTGGACTTATTGTGTAGGTTAAAAGAGAAGCGAAACATTATAGAAGACATGGCGCACGAAATTGACAGAATGCG